>JAKTUQ010000013.1:0-597550 GCA_030556775.1 Scheffersomyces quercinus | reverse complement strand
TTTCATCTATTAAGATGAGATAACTGCCCCAAAGGGTTTTGGCAGAGAGTTTTCACCCTCGGGTTTCTCTCTGTACTGATCACTATCACACTGTCTTTCTCTTATCTCTCTATTCGTTTAGTTAGTTAGGAATAAAGATATACCCCCTTAAAAAAAAAAACAGCCGTTATCAGAGGCTATAACTACAAGGGAATATAGTTGCTAATGATTTCTATCATCTGGAGAAGTTTGAAGAGATTTGCAAAATTATTGGGGTACATTTTGCCAATTATTTTAAATCATCAAATTTCGACTTTTTCTTTGATAATTACAAAATAAGTAGTCACCGACGAACTGTCAAATTATTTTTGAGATACCCTTCCGTCAAAAATATTGTGCACCAATTAATGACAAACTAGACAGCTATGACATTTACAAGTTAAGCTATACGAACCCAAATTAAAATTAGAAATGACCATATTCTCGTAATAAATTCGTATGTATATAGTTTATTTAGTTTATTCTGAATTTAGTTGCGAATCATACAGTTACTGCGAAAAAGAAGCAGGTGGAGAGTCTGAAGGCAACAGATGGATGATCAAAACAGCTAAAATGTAAATAGTTCGAACTGATTAAGATGCCGAAGCTGAAGCTTTTGATCCACTAGTTAGTTACAAGGATTACTACAAGGTTGTAAAAGGTCATCTCTATTGAAAGAGAGCTAGCGCCCCATCTCGCGGGGAAGCACCAGCGTAGATGACGACCCAACGGCTCAGCTTTAGCCGTATTAATCGTGCCACTACAGAGTACGCTGCATTACTACGAGACTAAAAATAACCGTCTCTTGACGTTTAGTTAAGCGGCGATAGCAATACAATGATAGGCCCCTGACACCAATATTCTAGTGTATTTCGCCGATAAATCAGTTTTCGAATGCACAATCCACTCAGCTTTCCGCAACGAGATGCCAGCTCAAACTCGAAAGCTCCTGCCGGATAAGTGAGAAACGGCCAATCCGTGGGTCCATCACCACCAAATCTGGGGTATGCCATCGGGAAAATACAACTTTCCACAACTTTGCGATGCAAAGCCATGTTAATTCCACTACTGGAAAAAGAACCGTGAGAATTCTTTGACAACCACTTACCTCCTAAATGTCATAGTGCAGCGGGACAACCGCACCAAAATCCCTATACTTTAGCCTGCCTCTTACTTAGTCGGCGGTGGCATTGCACCAAAAGTACGGGCCCAAAATTTTTTGCCGATGTCGCAGATCATGCACACCAATTTTCGGTGGAACACCCCAGTAGTTCTCCGCCAGTGTCGCTAGAAAATGTATGGAAAAGGGATAACAGCACCGCAGTTAAAACATGTCAATTTTTTTTCCAGAACAGAGATGTGCATAATACGGGTGTTATTGTTGCCCAGTTGGTGGAATTTTTCCATCACCAATTGAAGTGTTTCAGAGTTCGTATGTGAGAGGCGGGTAGGGAGGGCCTGCTGTGCTAGTTGCGATAAGAGTTCGAGGGAAACTCGCGTGAGGGGACTCCTTGGTGATTTCGAGGTCATCTAGATGACCTCAACTTCTTATCCCACCAGATTGCCGCTATCTAATCAGTCCCAACACCTCCAGCATACCATCGTCTCTCCATACAAACTTTCCAGAGATTTTGCAGATTAACCAGAAAAAACCCGTCAACCTTCCCCGTAAACTGCAACTTTTTTTTTTTTGTAGATGACGTTTCCCCCACGCGAACAAAAAGAAATGGTGTTTTTCCGAGATTTTGATTGTGGGGGCCTTTAAGACGCACTACAGAAAGTCTAATTTTGCAGTTGGATTTGCAATATAAATAGGTTTATGAATTTCCTAAATTTCGAATGTGGAATGGAGGTTGTTAGTATAGTTCATCACAACTTATCCTATCTCACACAACAACCAAAAATCCTATTTTTACAATGACTGTTGAATCCGCTACTGCCCCAAAATCCATCTGCAACACTGATATCGGATCTTTGCCAGCTGCTTTCCCAGAATTGGCTGAAACCGTCCTTGACATGTTCAGATTGAACAACAAGGCTGCTGCTATCACTGGTGGTGCCAGAGGTATCGGTTACGCCATTTCCGAAGCTTACTTGCAAGCTGGTTTGTCCAAGTTGGCCATCATCGACTACGCTCCAAATGATGTTGCTGTCAACAGCTTGATCGAAAGATTCCCTAAGTCCCAAATCATCTACCTCAACTGTGACGTCAGAAAAGCCGAACAAGTCAAGGAGGTCATCGAGAAGATCCACGAAACATTCGAAGTTATTGACATTTTCGTCGCCAACGCTGGTATCGCTTGGACTTCTGGACCATTGATCGACCAAGAGACTGACGACGACTGGCACAATGTCATGAACGTTGACTTGAACGGTGTCTACTACTGTGCCAAGAACATCGGTAAGATTTTCCGTGCTCAAGGTAAGGGTTCTCTTGTTATGACTGCTTCCATGTCTGCTCACATCGTCAATGTTCCACAATTACAAGCTGCTTACAACGCTGCCAAGGCCGGTGTCTTGCACTTAGGTAAGTCTTTGGCTGTTGAGTGGGCTGGTTTCGCCAGAGTCAACACCGTCTCCCCAGGTTACATCGCCACTGAGTTGTCTGATTTCGTTCCAGAAGACATGAAGAACTGCTGGTACTCCTTGACTCCAAAGGGTAGACAAGGTATGCCACGTGAATTGTGTGGTGCTTACTTGTACTTAGCTTCTGAGGCATCTACCTACACCACTGGTTCTGACATCAAGGTTGATGGTGGTTACTGCTCTGTCTAAACGGCTCAAACCCGAGCGGTTTAATATTTTGCATTCAGAAACGACTGGTTTTATTTGATATTTGACATTTGATTTTGGAATGATACTGATAAATTTGAGGGATTCTAATAAAGTGTCCTGTTCTTCCCTCTCTGTATAATAGATTAATAAAAAGGATAAACGGTACTTATTTTGTAGAATGAAGCTTCGTAGAGTAGTATAGATGGAAACTTGGCTATTAGGATTACCAAGCTTGCTATGCCGTATTTAGGTCAACTACATGTCAAGATATACTCTGTTGCAGAGCTATTTCCAATTTGAGCTAATTGGAAGAGGTTTCCCTCTTTATACTGGGTGTAGCATTCTTCATTATATCTCCATCACCTTTAAAGATCCCATTGCATCGTAAGTTGAACCTACCACTCTACTCGTATCTTATTCTTAAACTTTCTTCCCAGAAGCATCGTACGAGTGTGTTCAGCTTAATCCCCCCACTCAACCTCAACTCACTCAACATCGAACTGTCAGCAAACGCCATCCTCCTCCTTGAAAGACGCTTCAGATTTTGCATCCATCGGAGTCAAACTTCGAAGCTGCGAAAACTGAAAAGCGAAACTGCGAATTGAACACTGAAAAAGAAAAGAAAACTATAGTTTAAGCTATGCGTTTAGATCAGACCTTACGTAGTCTCTCCATATAGATGGAGGCAGTGGGAACTAGGTATCCCCTATTTTCATCCAAGACTTCACTCTCGTGGGATTGAAGAGTACTCGCGATCTCCTAACATGTTGACATGACGAATACTCTACGACAACTCCTGAATACGACGATTCTTCTCTGATGTTTACATCCGTACCGCAGCACTATCGTAGACCAATAGTACCGCCGGGCACTTCGACCGATTTTCCGAGCTCCTCCGGCAAATGTCACCACAACACCCATGCCGCACCTTCGTTTTTCTACCTATCACGTGACCCAAAATCTGACCTATAAAATGCGACCATTACTAATGTGACGTGGCTATCTGCAGGTTAACCCCGGAGTAAGTTGAGATCTCCAGTATCAAGTTTTCATGAACGAGCCATAAATCCAGGCCAAATACTCCATTTTCACGGTTTTCACCCATTGCAGCCAATAAGAACCCCCAACCGCGTATTCTCCCCGATTTTCTCTTTCCTCCCATCCCGATATCTCCCCGTTTCCTCTCCCTTCTCCATGTTTCTCCCCATGTCTCGTTTTGCAGGTTCCGCACTCTCAACCTCCATTTCCATTTCCACTTTTGCATTTTCCATTTTCCATCGAATGAGGTTTGCTGTAAAAATCGGTGTTGATGAGTGGTTCTTCTTGACGAAGACCCAGTTAGTCTAGACAGTAACCGTATTTGAAGGCGTCCAAGTGTGATAGACCTGCTTGTATAGTGTGATTGGGTATTTTCCTGTTTTTTCCGCTGTCAATTCCACCCGTTTTACCGTTAGCCACCGCTATTGTTTGTGAATCGGTAGATTGTCCGAAACCCAGTTTTCAACCCCGTCTGTAAGAACCCAGCAAAAGAGCCCGAAATCTCGAGATTTCTTAGCCAAAGAAGCGATATTCCTGTAGTACACGTCGCTGCGATCATTTTCAACCCAAGAAGTCGCCCATTTTCTGCATTTCATCTGCTATTCCATTGACCATGTTGAGTGCTTTCAAATCATCGACGGCCTTGACCCAAAGGAGACTCCTCTCTTCTTCCGCCAGAAGACTCCAAACCATTGGATCGGACATCAAAGGTACCGACTTCAATGCCGCCAAGTACATGGGCCAAAAATACCACATCGTTGACCACGAATACGACTGTGTGGTTGTTGGTGCCGGTGGTGCTGGTTTAAGAGCAGCCTTCGGTTTGGCGGAGGCTGGTTTCAAGACCGCCTGTGTGTCCAAGTTGTTCCCAACTCGTTCCCATACTGTCGCCGCTCAGGGTGGTATCAATGCCGCCTTAGGTAACATGCATAAGGACGATTGGCATTGGCACATGTACGATACCGTTAAGGGTTCAGATTGGTTAGGAGACCAAGACGCTATCCATTACATGACCAAGGAAGCCCCACAATCCATCTACGAATTGGAAAACTACGGTGTCCCATTTTCCAGAAACGAAGAAGGCCGTATCTACCAAAGAGCCTTCGGTGGTCAATCCAAGGAGTACGGTAAGGGAGGTCAAGCCTACAGAACCTGTGCTGTTGCTGACAGAACCGGACATGCTCTTTTGCACTCTTTGTACGGTCAATCGTTAAGACACGACACGCATTTCTTCATTGAGTTCTTCGCCATGGACTTGTTGATGCAAGACGGTGCCTGTGTGGGTATCGTTGCCTACAACCAAGAAGATGGTACTTTGCACAGATTCAGAGCTCACAAAACCGTCATTGCTACTGGTGGTTACGGAAGAGCCTACTTCTCATGTACCTCCGCCCACACCTGTACTGGTGATGGTTACGCCATGGTTTCCAGAGCTGGTTTGCCATTAGAGGATTTGGAATTCGTGCAATTCCACCCATCCGGTATCTATGGTTCCGGTTGTCTTATCACTGAGGGTGCTAGAGGTGAAGGTGGTTTCCTTCTTAACTCTGAGGGTGAGAGATTCATGGAGCGTTACGCTCCTTCTGCCAAGGATTTGGCATCCAGAGATGTTGTCTCCAGAGCCATCACCATGGAAATTAACGAAGGAAGAGGTGTTGGTCCAAAGAAGGATCACATGTACTTGCAATTGAGTCACATCCCAGCTTCTGTGTTGAAGGAAAGATTACCAGGTATCTCTGAGACCGCCCACATTTTCGCCGGTGTTGATGTTACCAAGGAGCCAATTCCTATCTTGCCAACTGTCCATTACAACATGGGTGGTATCCCAACTAAGTGGAACGGTGAGGTTCTTAAGAAGAATGAAAAGGGTGAGGACGAGGTTGTCCCAGGTTTATTGGCCTGTGGTGAAGCCGCTTGTGCCTCTGTGCATGGTGCCAACAGATTGGGTGCCAACTCGCTTTTGGATTTGGTCGTTTTCGGTAGAGCTGTCTCTCACACCATCAGAGACTCTTTGACTCCAGGTACTCCACACGCCCCAGCTCCAAAGGATCTTGGTGCTGAATCTATCGCTAACTTAGACAGATTGAGAAACGCTACTGGTTCTAAGTCCACCGCTCTGATCAGAGCTGACATGCAAGCTACTATGCAAAAGGGATGTGCTGTTTTCAGAACTCAAGACACCTTAGACAAGTGTGTAGAGCACATTTCTGAGGTTGACAAGTCGTTTGCTGATGTTGGTACTACTGACAGATCTATGATTTGGAACTCTGACTTGGTCGAGACTTTAGAATTGCAAAACTTGTTATCTTGTGCCACTCAAACTGCCACCTCTGCTGCTGCCAGAAAGGAGTCTAGAGGTGCTCATGCCAGAGATGATTATCCAAACCGTGATGACGAGAACTGGAGAGTCCACACTTTGTCTTACCAAACCCAATCTGGTGACAAGGTCAAGTTGGACTACAGAGATGTCGTCAAGACCACCTTGGACGAGAACGACTGTAAGCCAGTTCCTCCAGCCGTTCGTGTCTACTAAGGAATCACTAGATTCTTTTCCATGCACTCTTCTATTTATTTGAAACATCATAGTTTGTCTGAATGAAATATTCTTTTTGTTAATATCCGCGTATGGTCTAATATAGCATTGTTACGGTCGGTTCACTAATTGTTGGATTGTCTTCTACACTGGCATTCTAGTTATATATTATTTTACAAACTTTATTATACGAAAAACATTTATAATACTGCTATAATGATAGCAAAGGAGTAGTTTAAATCGGAATAGAGATATCTGATTTGATCTGTTAACTGTGATGATACTAGGCTTAGTATATGATTGTTGAGTAGGAAAGCATACGATGTTTACTACCTTGAAGATTTAATTCTTCGAATAATGAGACTACAGTCTATGACCCACATAGTGATACCGATTGTTGGGCATTATATTACATCGCCACCTAGAAAGTGCTAAATTCAAGTATATAGTGGACCACTAAACGTATACTGATACTACTACACCATTATATATCCTCTCTTCTATTTCACACCTGATTCCTACTTTTTCTTTTCAAAAACACATACTTCAACCAACCACCACTTCATCTGACCCAAGGTACCTCCCTCTTCTCAAGTCGATACATACAAACACCACCACCACCACCACCATCAATCAGACACTTTATACCATTATGGAACCACCTGCACATAACCACTTTTCACATCCAAATGGCTGAGCCGCACGAGCCTAATCCGACACTATTTCATTAATGCCTTTGAGTGTCTTCTCTCTGTCTTCATTAATATCTCTATTGCAACATGGCCCTCGTACCACAGAACGACCCCGAGTATTCCCACTCCCTGGTTGGGAACTCCAACAACGACCACGTTACAAAAATACTCTTAGAATGGCCTCTGCAGCCCGCCATTATTCTAAGAAAGTCCGAGAAATTTGGCATTCCCGATAAGAGAGGTTCAACAATCCATAGTGGTCCCCACGCTCGTAACGACCTTTACGTCATTAGTATAAAGAGGAGTAGATTCCCCTTTACTTAAGTGGTATGGCTAGAGACATTCCCGAGTCATTGCATCCATTCGACAGTTACTTTGGTGGAATATAGTAAGGCTATATTGCGCATATTATTTGTAGAGAAGTTTTTCCGGAACAATTTTTCACTATTCTTCTTGTACCCCACGATAAGGAACAAGGCTAACCATTATTGCTTTGATACCATCACTTTACGGTTAAAATGATTAGCAGCAACATCGTCACATCCAACATTAACGAGGAAGTCGGACCACTTCCAACCAAGGCTCCAAAACTCCCAACCAACGTCTTGGACTTGTTCTCTTTGAAGGGCAAGGTAGCGTCCATCACTGGCTCTTCTGCTGGTATTGGACTTGCTGTAGCTGAGGCATACGCCCAAGCTGGAGCCGACGTCGCTATATGGTACAACTCCCAGCCAGCCAAGGAAAAGGCAGAGAGAATCTCATCGACCTACGGTGTCAAGTGTTTGGCCTACAAATGTAACGTTTCGGACCCAGACGACGTCGAGAAGACAATTGCACAAATCGAAAGCGACTTCGGTACCATTGACATTTTCGTTGCCAACGCTGGAATTCCATGGACTGACGGTGCTTCTGTCGACGTCAAGGGCTACGAAAGCTGGAAAAAGGTGATAGACTTGGATCTTAGTGGTGCTTACTACTGTGCTCGTGCCGTGGGTCAAATCTTCAAGAAGAATGGTAAGGGTTCTTTAATTTTCACCGCTTCGATGTCTGGGCACATTGTGAACATTCCTCAATTCCAGGCTCCATACAACGCTGCCAAGGCCGCCATTTTGCACTTGAGCAAGTCTTTGGCCGTAGAGTGGGCTGCTTTTGCCAGAGTGAATACTGTCTCGCCTGGTTACATTGTTACTGAGATTTCCGATTTCGTCTCTGATGACGTCAAGGCCAAGTGGTGGCAAATTATTCCACTTGGAAGAGAGGGTCTTACCCAAGAGCTTGTTGGTGCCTACTTGTACTTGGCCTCCAACGCTTCTACGTATACTACGGGTTCCGACATTATTGTTGATGGAGGTTACTGTGCACCATAGTTTAGAGAGAACGTACTTTACCGATATACACATAATTCTTAATATAATTAAACCAAAACAACCCATTACCTCTGAATTGTAGCCTGACCCTCAATTGACCACATATTATCCTATTCTTACCCTCTTAGCACCAGCTATACTCTTATAGTTGCTACCCCTTTTTTGACAATGTGCATGGGTGTGAAAAATTGGCTCAAACAATATTTTTTTCGATAGCAGTTGTCCGCCAAAACTGACTGAAGAATTACCATGAAAGACTACATGTTGATGTTAGTGCCAAAATACACTAAAATCCCAATAAAAACAGCAGCCAACACTCTCTTGTCACTCCACTGGCACTCCAGAAACTCCCCCACCTCCTCCAACTGTTCAGCCTCTCCTAGGACCGCAGTGTTCCCGGAGTGCAACCCCGATCTGCTGCTCGAGATCTCGTCTACATATTATTTTCCGCGACAAATTTTGCGTAGCAAAAGTGTCCGCAACGACTGTCATTAGAACATGCTAGTGAATAGCCATTACTGGTAGAAAGAATGGTTCCAGTTCGTAGATTGACCGTTTATTAGGCTTTGAAACTCACAACCGTACGCACACAACCACGGCCACACCGCTTCATAACCAGCCAGGCATCCCAATACCTGATCCAAATTCAGATAAGACCGTTGGCGGTGTCCGTGCTTGCTGTTCGGGAGTGCATATACACTTTGGTGAGGGATCCTGAAATGAGAGCCGGGGTACGGATAACACAGGGGCACGATAAAAATGGGGGAGCCATCCGGATTGGAGAGGGCATATATGTAGATTTACTTAATTCCAATGTATCGTTACACTGAAATATAGCTTTGCAGTTGGCTGAATGATATAGACAACGGCCAGGCCGGAGCAACTACACGGAAGAGATTCAAGTAAGACTTTTTGTATAACAAATGTAATAGTGGCTGAGATATAAAGGGGACTATAGAAAATCAATTCTCTATCGGATGACAATGTGAAACGATGATATAGAACGAAGCAGAAATGAATATCAATATAATAATATGTGGGAGAATGAGGTGGAGTACGTGGATTGTTTTGGTTGCAAATTGGCAAAGTTCAGAAAGTTTTTGGTTGTTTCTCCGGAGATTCAAGTCATTATTCTTAGAAACATGAAATCTGGATTAGTATTTGGAGAGTAACAACTTATTGAGTAACAAACGAATCACCGAATCGGCCATTGAGACAACAACTACTAATACAATGAAACTAAAAGATGACATCGTCTTCGTTCTCCTTAAGGAGATCGTCGTCTTCTGATGCAGCTGCGAGCTTCTGAACATCCTTTTGGATTTGCTCTTCTTTCTTGACTGGGTCGTTTTCCAACTCTTGTTTCTTGAGGTTTTCTTCCAACTCTGCAGCGGCCTGTGCTTCTTGTTTCTTCTCCTGAACCTTCTTCAATCTATAAAACTCTTCTCTGTCCAACTCGTCCAACTCCGAATTGATGTACGATATCGTGTTCTCTGTTCTTGGGATAATCACATGCTCAATGGCATTGACTCTTCTGTTGGTCACCTTAATGACTTCGTCCAAGATAATGAACGCCGTCTGCAATGACGCCAACTCCACCAACGTTTCAACGGCTCTGGTATACACCAACTTAGCCTTCTGAACCTGCTGTCCACCTCTACCCAACCCGGTGAACTTGAAATCGTTGATTTCTTCATTTATGTGACTTTCAAACGTTGGCAAGTATACACCTGACACATTCTCTTGCTTAGCCTTGACCTGGAAACGGGCCTTCTGTACCGATTCCTGGACTTGGTAGGCAATGTTATCTCCCGTAGCGTATTGCACCTCGGCCAACGAGAAAGCAGCGGTTTGCATCACACGGCCCATCTTTCTTTTGGCATCGTCGATTCGCTGGGTGATGTCTCTGAACCTCTTGGTCAACGCCTCGGACTTTCTTTTCAACAAAGAATGGCCCTGTTGGGCGCCCTTCAACTTACCCTTCATAAGACCCAACGTCATACGAGTGGGAAACACTTGTTCACGGTTTCCGGCTCCAGACATGATGAACTAGCACGGTTTTCGGGAATTGATTAATTGGCACTTCTCGGCCTGTGACAAACGTGGAAAAACAGCGATTTTCCAGTAGCAACTGCTTGAATACTCCGTCTGAACAACACTCTTTCACCCTGTTCATCCATTAATTAAAAGAAATAAAGATTGGAAGTCGGACAAATGTCGCGGTTGATTGGGAAAATGTCGTACATTCGTGAAACGGGGCGGATTGTATCGCGGCACGGGTGTTGGAAGAAGATAGTGTAGTTTGTCCTGTGTTTAAGAAGACTATGTTGTATTAGGAAATAATGTCGTACAGTGTTATTCAGATTAATGTTGCACCTCCCCAATCCAAATGTCTTGGGTCATTTCCTTAATATTGCTTCTATTTACCACTTAAGATATTATCCACTATTGCTTCTATTTATTGCTTCTATTTACCACTTAAGATATCACCCACTAATGCAAACAATATCCTCTGCTGTATACTTTTAGAGTCTTTAATTGATGAAAGTAATATCACGGCTGCGTGTTAAAAATGTACTCGCATCCCGTTGAATATGTCTTTAAATGAATACTAAGTTGTCTAATTAGAGAGCTTAAATACTTCTCCACGTTAACTAAATGAATTTACAATTTTAATATTAACTACATTTGCAGTCCAATATACTATTGCTGCTGTGTGGGTCACTGATCCCGAAGCTATTTCATTCTATAATCAAAGTCAATTTGAGATAGTGCGCTCACGAGTCGAGGAGTGCAATCACAGTTTGAATACTAGTTACACACTTGTCGCCTCAAGAGATGGCACTTGGGTAGCCGTCACATACAATAATAAGACTTCAGGAGAAACTGAACTTGCCCACGCATTTATGGATTGTGTTGATCCATCCCTGATCTATCCGCTTGCTTGCGAATTCAGGACGACAGACATGTCGAGGCGTAATGATGAGATTCAAGAATCGACTGAAGGCCCTGACTCACTTGGTATCTTGCTTGCCTTTTCATCAAACGCTAACAACACACTAAATTCTGACGTCGTATCATGCTTTACTTTTACCATTGAAATCATCAATGAAACTGTTGTGTATAATTGAACTAATGCAGACAAAATCATTACAAGTACGGATCTCTCAGAATTCCACGGGTATGTCGAATTAGCTACAATTAGCCCAAACGTCAATGTAAAAAGAGGTGGAAACTGTCTAAATAAAAAACGCAATGCGAGTAACATTGCATGTAAAGGTTGTAGTAAGAGCTTTGGTTATAAAAGCGCTCACAACTGCAGGCTAAAACATGGCAAAGGCTATTCGTGTTTAGAAAGATGTAGCTGTGTGGCACGCGTAGGTGCTAGTCGGATGGGTTGAATCTTGTGGAGGTGTTGGTGCTTATTCTGGGGCAGAAGGTGGTGTGTGCTGGTCTAGTAAATGTAGAAAATAAACTAACTACCACATGAAGTAATATATTGATAGTGTATTATTGATGTACAACATAATGTAAGTATTGTTAGGCAATTTATAAAGTACAGTATTAACTTTATTTAAATATTCATTACATTATTACTTTTAATATTATTTCGTTCTTCTTCTCTTATTTTAATGATATGATTTATCATTATGTGAGTTCACTGGTACACCACACGAATATTCATATAGTTTGTGTTATTGGAATATATAATGTTATAATTGCGATGATTGGATCTGTGTTGGCGTGACGATGACTACACAACATGTGTAGTTTGTCATGTAGTTGTGTTCATACTAGTCAGGTATAGTCAATGAGTATAACTACGCAATTACTGTTAATAACCCGTACAGAAAGGGAACAGTTCTTAATCTATTGGGCCTGTTCCAGGTTTACATAAACGCAACGTTTCATGTTTCCCTAACAAAATCATTAAAGGGCTTTCATGTATTTCGCTAGCGTCCATGCCGTTCTCTTTATAATCTTTTAAGAATCGGAGTAGTATATCTTTATTGTGTGAATCACCATAAGTGATACAGTAGGTGTAGAATATGTAAAATTTCTTGTTGTTGTGGTAGTCATAAACTTGAGTGATATAACTATCATTGACGTAATCTTGGTTCTCTAAAAAGAGTTCGAGTGATATTTCGCTAAAATAATCCATGAGGATGTGGTGAGGTAGTATAAAACAAGAAACTAGTGCTTAAAACAAAGTATCTATACCACCGATAATACTGCGTTTTCAAAAAGCAAAAAATGGAGGAGATGGCCTTCCAGCAGATGAATGGTGATGCCTATGTCGTCATATGGTACGGGTCTTCTACGACAATGCTGCACTACAGGTAAACTTCTTCTACAGGATGGAGCGGAACGGATTAACCCATTGCGATTTTATTACAATCTACTACCCTACGACTTTTAAATGACCCCCAACAGGTGCTTGTTTACACCAAGCATTGGACATTATATAATTTATAGGAAGACATTCATATAGTTTAATTTGTTAATTTACAAGTTCATTCGAAGAATTGTTTTTACTTCCCCTTCGATAAATATTTCATCTGTAGTTTGATTATAACATACTACTGCATATATTTAAGAGAGGTACGATATTCATATGAATGATACTGTATTATGATAGGGTAGTACATTAACAAGATGGGTATATTGATTCGGGTGAAAGATGAGTTTTTTCGATTGAGTTTTAAGGTCATCATGACTTTGTGAAAACCTGTATCACGTTCACTTTTCTTAATTTCCATTATTCATCTCTTTACTTCTCTACATCACTACATCTCTATCTCTTCCTTCTACTCCATATAAATATGTCGCGATGGAATAAACCGACATTCCTACATATAAAACAGCTGCAATTAAAATGTCAAAAAAACCGTCTTTTTATTTCATTTAAACAGTGACTATTGTGTTTTATAGCTCTATAATTAGCTTGCAATTGGAAGTATATACGTAGATAGTTGCTTGCAGTGGCCGGCATCAACTGTAGAATGGTATCAGGGAATTTTTCGGATTTGAAATCGCTCATTTCCGAGTCGGACTTGGCCTTTGAACGAGAGATTGCAAAGAATCCTACTGATTTGGATGTATGGTTGGCCTACTATAACCACAAGAATAGTGAAAACTCGGCCGGTTTTCATAACAGAATCTTCATTCTCGAGCGTGCAATTCAGATGTTACCGAAATCAGACGAATTATGGCTTTTGTACCTTGATTTGGTCTTGGAAAAAGCCCAGAATTTGAGCTACTACCATAACAGAACTCAGATCCTATGGACCAACAAGCTCTTCGAAAGAGCATTGCTTTTGCTAAACACCGACATAAGGATATGGGTGAAATTCCTCAATTTTCTCCTTTCCAAACAAAGAAGCGAAATCACGTTGATACGAAGAAAGTTCAACGAAGCGCTATACAATGTGCCCTTGAAAGCACACCATCAGATCTGGGAATTGTATCTTCCATTTGCCAACGAAGTTGGAGGACCAACAGGTGTGAATGTGTATTTGAAATACATCAAATACGCTGATCCTGAGACATTGGCAGTGGAGACAGTCTCAAACGACGCAGAAGGAGATGGAAAGAAACCACTTAATATATCAATTGATGATGTGATATCCAAGTTAATTGAATTCGGTGATTTTGCAGAAACTTCAAAACTATACGAAAGGATACTACAACATCCCGACGACTACGCTTCGTTGCCCAAATCTAATTTACAATTCAGGTTGGAGTACATAGAATTGATATTACTGCAACTTCCTCACATAGAACAGAAGTCCGCTTCCTTGGACTCGTATTTTGAAGGATTGGTTAATACGGGCATAGCAAAATATCCAGATCAGATAGGTAACTTGTACCTTAAGCTTACAGAATACTTTTCTGCCAGAGATAACATTGAAAGGGCTAGATTCTACTATGAAAAGGGACTCAGTGAATGCTTAACGGTCCAGGATTTCACATTAATCTTCGATTCCTTCTCCGATTTTGAAGAGAACAACTTAACTGAAATTGCTCAAAAGTTAGAAGAGGATCCCGAAAATGCTGCCATCAGTAGTCAACTTGATTTCAGAATATTTAAATTTGAACAGTTGATAGATAATAGGCCGATCCTTTTGAACGACATGATGTTACGACAAGATATAAACAATTTGGACGAATGGTTCAAGCGCATTGACACAATCAAAGACGATTTGAACATGGTATTAAAAACATATGTATCTGCTATATCAAAGGTAAATCCTTTTAAAGCACACTCGCTTGCTAATATAGAGGCGAATAAACTATCCAGAATTTGGATAGACTATGCCAATGTATATGCATCTCGTAATGACTTCGCAACTGCTGATTTGATTTACAAGAAAGCAGTTTGTTCTCAATTTGGTGATCTTGACGAGCTTGCAGATATTTACATTCAATACAGCGAAATGTTGCTCCAGAGTAGCTTTGACGATGCTGACGAAAGAGCGGTCTCTGCCATAGAAGAAGTCCTCTTCCGAGACATTGCACAAAACCTGGAGGAAGACACATCGAAAGATATACACTACAGGCTTGGGAAGTCAAATAAACTTTGGCAATTCTACCTAGACCTATTGGAGTCATTTATAGAATCGGAAGATCAGGAAGAAGAGATCAATAAAGTTACGAAAGCATATGATAGACAAATTTCATTAAAAATTGCAACGGTCCAAAGTATTATTAACTATGCCCACTTCCTTCAGGGCTGGAAGTTCTTTGAAAGATCGTTCAATGTATACGAAACAGGTTTGAAGATATTTGAAGATCCGGCGTTGAAGTACGAAATATGGTCCGTATATTTGCCAGAGATTGGTAAACGTAAAATACCCATCGAAAGGCTAAGAGATTTATTTGAGCAGTCCTTATATGGACTGGGTATCCATGATAAAGGATGTCCAGCTCACTTCAGTAAAAGTCTAATCCTTCTTTATGCGGACTATGAGGTTACTCATGGACATATAATGCATTCCATTGAGGTATTAAGGAAAGGAATCTCTAAACTCCAACTTGGATTTGATAAAGAAATGCCAAGAGAAGAGAAAAATCAGATTCTCAGTGACAAGTTTGAACTCTATCAAACTCTAATTGCCAGCATATCGAAGCTTCAAGACACAGATGAGACAAGAAGAACATACGAAAGAGCATTAAGAGATGGCCAGTTGACACTTCCACAATTGATCCAACTTACTACTGACTTCATAGAATTCGAAACTCAGCTGAAACAATTCACTAGAGTCCGTGGTTTATATCAATATGTTACTAGACTATCCCATCCTGAACTGGTTATTATGAAACCGATTTGGGAAGAATGGGAGCAATTCGAAGTTAAGTTTGGGTCTGAAAGTACATTCAAAGACATTTTGCGCTTCAAACGAGATGTCAAGAATGAGTTCAAGAATGACAAGATCTTGAAGGACTCTTTGAACCCTATGGGCTTTGTGAAGTCATCTGCCGGTCCAAAGGTTTCTTCCATTAATGCCAGCGAGGATAAGAACGAGACAGAAGAAGCCAACCCTGACCAGATCGATTTGGATATGGAAATGTAAGTAGTGACTTTTGAAAAGATTATAATAGACGCTTATAGCTTAATAGTGTAATTGAAATGGATCACAAGATTCCTTGAAGCTCCACACTCTATGCTCCCATAGGAGTTTGCCAAAATTAAAAACATGCATTCGTAAAACGAATTTAAGTGCAATCGTAATGTTATACAACATAAATGAAATAAAGATGTAATTAATAGCTGTGCTAATGGCAACAGCTCCCTTTGTCTAACCCTTATAAATACATAAAAATAACAGGGACCACAACTGATATAGTTTGTCCTCAAATATACTAGAACTTTCCAAAAGCGTCCTTCCACTTATCAACGAAGGTGTCCAAGTTCACAACTTGATCCGCGCTCTTGTTCAACTTGATTGGCTTGTTTGTCTTCAATAACTCCGAGTAAGTGTTCCAGCCTATGTGGTAATACTGGAATGTCGTCACCAAGAAAGTCAGGATAACCTTCACGTTGTTCTTATTCTTTGACTTAATCGAGTTGGAGAAGATTATCAATAATTGTAAAAACTTAATAATCAACTGTAGTGCCAGCGAGTTTATATCAACGAATATATCATCAGAAGTACTCAAGCTCGTTCTAGGAGTGATGGTACTTTCCGCATTGTCGGAGATATTGGATGCACAGCTGATGTTAGAGCTGGAACAAGGACTATGAGTGAAACTGAACTGGCCAGGATGAGCCATAATCGGAGTCGAAGGAGCTGAAAGGCTTAGTGGCATCTTATCGTTAAATTGGAGTAAAATATCAAAGAAGGAGTTAGAACCCAAATTGTCAAACTCCTGTAAGCTATTAAACCTATCCAACACCTTGTAAAGAAAGCTAGAAGACGAATGAACACTCTTAGGAAGGTTCTTTAAATCATTCCAGTTTCCCAATCCACTGTTTACTTCAGATAAGAACTCTCTGTTGAAAATCTGCTGGTTGATCAATTCTAACAAGCAATAAATCTCACGGATCGACTGAGAATTTTGAAAGAGAACAAGAAGAATTGGTACCAAAAAGGTTTGATCGTGTTTATGTAAACCGTACTCAGAAAGTGACTTGATGTAGAGCAAATACTTGAAGTTTTGCCTCAACTTGTCCAAGCTGAAAGTGCTTGAAGCAGCTGATTCCTTGAGGATAGCTTCGAATAGCGGTCTTTTGAGAACCAGGTCGATGATACCGTTAAATTCTGCATCCTTATTATTTTTGATGGATTCCGAAAGATTCTTGTATTTTCCATCAAACAAGTCAAACGAATTGTTGATGGTGTTAACCGAATCCTGACTGTTGTTATTGTGAGTTAATATTTTCATGAAGAACTGGTAACGGAAACTTGAGGGAACGTTCGATTCCCATGCAAGCTTACGAATATTAGCCTTTTCATTCAAGAAGCGCTTGTTGAACAGTTTCGTTGATGTTTCCTCGAGTAACAGGGAGATAATCTTGATCCACTGTTGCTGATTCTGAGCATGAATTTGTGAGGATCTGACCCTGGCATCGTTCAAGCTTTTGGTGTTCAATTCGTAGCTCGACAAAACCTTCTGGAACTCTTTATTATGTTTCAGTTTATCAATGCCTGACTTTGGAGGCAAATTTATTGGTCTCGTTTGGTCTATGAGTGTGAGTTTCTCAAGGGAGATCAAATGTAAGTCTTCCATAGATGACTGAGACTTCACAAAGTTGGGCAATTTATAAAGCATCGTTTGTTCTCTCGACATTTTTGCAAGTTTGGAGATTGACTTGGAACGCTGGTTATAGAAATCAGAGATGTTTTGAGTAATCTCAATTTCGTCATTCGTACTGAAGTTTCCTGTGAATACAATGCTGTCATCAGTTTCTTCTACATCATCTTCTTCCACTATACTATCAACTGTTAAGTCCTTGCTGAGTTGACTATCACGTCTTGGTGGGGATGGGGGTTCCGAAAGATCGGTTTGAGAACCGAGTTTTCCTGGAAGTGGACAAGGTTTTATGACAGGTGAACTGGTGTGGTTTGAAGTGATAGTGGTAGGGACGTTTGTATGAACCACAGCTCCATTGATATTATACTTGTTGTTATCGTTATCAACCATCAAATCACTTCTAGATAACATAGCACTGGATTGAGAGGATATACTAGACTTACTTCCTATTATTGCATTATGATGTCCTGCAATGAGGTTTCCGTGACTTCTCAGGTGGATGGAATACAACTCCGAATGGTTCTTTATAACTGGAACATTGAAAACCAAGTGATCTAACTCATTAGAAAGGATCTCATCATCATCATCGTTCTCATCGTATTTCTTTTTCCTGAGAAGTTGACGTTGTTTGCTCTCTTTAGATGAGATGTATCTAGTCTTAGAACGAGAGAGAGATGGAGATGATGAAGACGCAAGTTTACTTGTAGTTACAGTATTCTTGTTTGATGACCCGATCAACAATGCTTTGCTAGGTGTTCTTGATATTGACTTGGAGACAGCAGATACATTGGTAGTGGAGGACGCCTTGTAATTAGGACGAGAAAACACTCCAGCGGGTGCTGCTTCGACTGCAGAGGCCATTCTTTGACGTACCATACTTTGTTTATCCACTATAGGAGCACGTGCTGATGAACGGCGTGGTTTATTATACATGCTGGAATTCATATGGCCAATTCCGTTACCGTAGATTTTGCTGCTATTTCTTGATGAGAGAGTCAGCATCGACGAAGCACTGCTATAATTGGCATCATATGTGTTATCTGGCGAGTCTTCTTCTTCTCCTTCGTAGTTATTGTCGTCTTGCTCGTAGGAAGTGTCATGGAGTTCGCTCGTATTGTCATAATTATGTTCTTGCTGGTAGTGAGAATCTCTTAAACTCTGTCTGGTCGAGACAACTGAGGATGCAACATTATAGTTATTAAGAGAAGGGGCATCCAGAGGAGCAATGGAATGACTGGTCAACAGGCTGAAGCGTGAGTCTGCGAGTATGGCAGCAGCTTGGGTCGAATTTGATTCTATTGGTACATCGAACTGTGACAGCACTATAGACGAACCTTCATCGGAGAAATTCGAATGCAACGAAGCTAACGACTCACCAGAGATTGGTCTACGCATAGGATCGGACGAGCGTGTATCATTATTATTGCCGATAGTATTACTATTCCCCGAGGGAAGCAATGGAGCTGGGGGAAGTTGTGGGGTTTTTGTGTTGGAAGTCATCAAATTGAGTGAACTAGTGCTCAACTTCTGAAGGTAATAGTCTCCTGGACGCTTTGATACATGTCCGTGATTTGAAGAAGTGTTGTTTGAAGCGATCCTACTTGCTTGATCCAAAGTAGTTAACGCCGACATCGAAGCGACTCTCTTAGGTCCGTTCGGAGTGAACTTCTTCGTACGACCAGTAGTCGTAGGTCCTGAAGTATTAATAGCAAGACCTGGATTCAGATGTAAGCTTGCAGCGGAGTAGTTATTCTTGGTGTACGAGCCAGGTTTCTTGCGGGTGGTGATGGCGATGTCATAGTAGTTGTTGTCGTTCAACGACGACAGCGATAGGTTTTTATGCTGACTGCTCATGGCGGAGGATGGTTAAGCGAATGTGGTGGTAGTTGTACAGATAGTAAATGTTATTAGCGAAGGGATATCAATTTGATTTGATGGTTACGATGAAATTCCAGTGATCCTCAATGGAACGATGGATAACAAACAGGGACGAGTATATCAATGGGATGAACGAAGGCGGTTTGTGGGATCGTAAACTCAGATCAGGAAGCTTGATTCTCGGTTGTTGGAATAAAACTGTTATTGTTCACAAACTTGCTTAGACGATAGCAATAATAAAGGAAGTGATACCAGTAACCGTCGTAATATAATATTTCGTGCTAACAATAGTACTAGTAACAGTAGCACTAATACGAACAGCAATAGATCCAGGGAAACGAGACTTCTAGCGGGATTCAATCAACAACCTCGGTGATAACGACAAACACACGCTTTCTACGTAGATTGAAGGGACAAGTTGACGGTTCTAACCCTTGACAAAGCTACAAAGACGAAACCCGATCTCAGGGACACAGCGAAGGGAACTAACAGCTAAAAAAAATGGGCCAAAAACACAGCTCTAAGCTCGAGTACAAGCACAGCTCTAGTTTCTACGAGAAAACTCGATTTTTGTCGTCTCCACACGCTAGATGGCACACTCTAAAACACTAGAAAACAACCTCGGTGCCGTCTACCTCTAGAAGAAAGACAACTGATAACAATAATCACAATTAACCGCTGGTGGTTTACAGTTTTTTTTAGCTGCTTTTGCGCTGTTAACTATGGGAGCGTAGCGTTAACTATGGGAGCTTAACTATGGAGAGGAGCTTAACTATGGGAGAATGAGAGCTCGAGTGAGAAAACGACGGGAAAAAATAAAGAATATAATAATAATAATGAAATAATAATATAATAATATAAATAATAATAATATAAACACACACAAAACGGTGGTTTGTTTTGGATGTGCGTACTGCGCGATGGGAGATGGAGGCATTTTCTGCAGGCGTGGAATAGTGTGAAACGGGAGCAACAGTGGTGGAAACAGGAACGGTGCTGGGAGCAATGGGAGCAATAGAGGGTCGAGGGTGTTTGGGGTGAAGGGTGTGCTGGGAGCGAACACCGCGAATCGGCGAATCGGGGTCGGTATCCAGGACTTTCTTGTCGTTTCATGCCCTGGATTGGAAGTTTTTCGGTGGTTTTGGGAGGTCGTGGTGGTGGTGGTGGTGCTTGCCATTAGGGTTTACGATCCGATTTTAAGCTTCTTCTCTGTGCCTGTGTACCCTGTGTAACCTCTGCATCCGTGCCTATTATTACAGTACTACCATCCCACAAACTATTGTTGACGGACTGCCATTTACCCACCGCAACATGACAACTACCCACGTCTCACCACCAGAAAGCTATAATTAGCACCACCTCCGCCAGTGCTACGCAGTATTATCAGTATTATCCCCGGTGTGCGTCGGTATTTTCTATGGTTGCTGCTCCCCATCGGCATCAGTACACTGACCAACTCCGTTGCTCATATAGCCTTTGATCATGGAGTTTGGTGGCCGATTTCAGGTCCCTCGACTATTCCCATTGTTTCATCTGGCCCTCGCTCCACCTCCCGCCTTCTGAATTACACTCCTCCCACAGATTTCATCGCTGCAGCCATGCCCCTTGAATTCCTCGCCCGTGCTAGCTATCCGGCCGTGGAATTCGCGTCACGTGAGTTTCTTAAATCGGTTGGCCAAATCGGGACGGGCACACTACCGATTGGGATTACTATAGGGACGATGGTTCAGGAACCGTAGTAGTGGATAGAACGATAGTTCCAGTCCATTGTGGGATTATTATGTGCATGGGATGTATGGTTTAGAAGCAGAGCTTCTCTACGTCATAGGGAGTGCAAGGGGCGTTGTCTACAAGTGCACAGCGAAAGAGTAGGCTCGCTATTGTGTTGTTCCGAGCCCATTGTAGAAGTGTTCCATAGCTGCTGGCAAGCAACGGGATGCGGTTCAATGTGAAATCAGGCACGGGCTAAGATAATAGTTCCAGAGTAAACCAGCTTTTGATCATGCTAATTCTGTTAATTCTGGTAAATATGGTACATTGATCGTACATTGTTCGTTCGTATAATATATAAAGTTCGAGGAAGGACCCAGCAGATGAATTATAGAAGCCTATCATGGAATTGCGACTCTTTACTTTTTGCAGTAATTTCCTTCCTCTGAATTATGTAGGCTTTGATCGTCAGCTCCACCGATCTGAATTGTCTTTAACAGGGAATTAATGTCTCTACTTCGGAGGCCTGACATTTTCTATCCAGTCTGTGGTACTCATTTGTGCCAAACGAGACAAAGCTCTGGCGAATGCAAATTTCTCTTCGTCGTTGGCAAACATAGCGGCTTTCTTAGCAACGCTTTTGTCGAATCCATGCTTGACGACTAACTCATCGTCCTCGAAGGTCTCTTCGACACCTCCTTTGTCTTGCTGACGCTTATACAACATAAAATTGCCCTTCTGTAGGTCCTCGGGCTCGACGAATAAGTCTTTGAATGATGCTGCTGCAGTCACAGCCAATCTACCATGGGCATCGTAGACGGCATCCAAGAAGGTAATGAATCTTCTCACCTGGTCTCTAACATCAATACTCAAATATGGTATATCGGTCACTATGAACGATTGGAAAGTATTGGCTAATGTCAAATAGTCTCCAGCGGCAAGTGGAGTTCCACATAACTCGTGAAATGTGAATTGGGCAACAAATTGGGGAGAGCACCTTGGAACCTTTAATGTTCTACCCCAGACTTCCAACGAGAAGTCCTCTAAGACCGTTTTATTATCATTATCACCATTAAAGTATTCGTACCACTGTTCGATGTGCTTTTTGCAATTCGATTGGTTCGTCTTAGATAACCACTTCACACCGGGCTTGGGGAAATAGTATACCGAAGAAATAGGCTTGGGGATCTTTCTGTAGTCTGTAGGAGAGTTCAAGTAGATTACTCTACATTGACGCTTGATCAATTGAATGCAGGGGATAAACGATACTCTCTGAATACCATTCAAATACAAGTCGTCCGGTGCTCTATTTGACGTAGCAAAGAGAAGGACTCCATGATCAGGACTAAGTAAAAGCATAAGTAAACGTCTCAACAACATTGCATCTGCTACATCTGTCACTTGGAACTCATCAAAACAGAGAACTGTTGAACTTTGGGCGATTTCTGCTGCCAAGATTGGGATCACATCCAAGTCAAAGTGGTTATGTTCTATCTTCAATTGGTGAGACCTTTTATGTAAATGTTGCATGAACTGATGGAAGTGAATTCTCTTCTTGGGTAAATGTTCAGGAATTGTCGAATAAAACAAGTCCATCAACATCGTCTTTCCACATCCAACATCTCCATACAAGTAAATACCTTTTATATCGTTTTCTTCACTGACAATGTTATCTTTATTCTCGCCATTACCTCCAAAAAATGAACCAAACACCTTACGAAGGCCAATTTTTGGCTTTAAGTCCTCTATTGACGGCATTTCAACCGTTGGCGGTACATATGTCGAGAGATTCTCGTGCAATACTGAAAGCGTGGAGATGATTTTACGTTGATACGGATCATCTCGTAAGCGGCCTTCTTCCACCTTCGAATTGTACTCTTCAAGAGGCGAATGGACGGCTTTCACCGTAGAAGAGTAGTGCAAGTGTCTTGCTGTGAATGCAAGGCGGTTTGTCGCTATCGTGGGGACTTTTGTCCACACTGTTGTTCTGGTCGCTATCATGGTCTTGACCGTTTTGGAGAGCCCTTGTTTACGGGATGAAATGCAATGAAACAGCGAATTTTTTTCTATATAGGAGCACACATAAGTGTAAGGGCAAACGTCTATGAGAACTGTCAGGAGCTATGACACCTGAATGCTGGGATTGTACCGTCTAACTGGAGGTTTTATCTACCGTTGAAGTGGTACCAAGGAAGAAACTGCTCTCGGAAAATGCTTCACTAAATTTTTCCCGGGGAGAATGCGATTTAGTGAGAGTCCTCGGTAGGAAAATGGAAAATGCAATTGGAACCCCAGATTTCGTCAGTGCGAGCGTGGTGGGGGACGGATGAGAAGAGGGCTGGTAAGGGGAGGTGATGGAAGGTTAATGCAATAGGTAATTTGTGGGAGATTTTGGGAGTAGTATTAGGGAGTTGTATTTGGGAGTAGTAGTCTCAAGGTGTGTCTTATTTTTGTCTTTCCGTAAAAAATTGGCTATTTGATGGAAACCAATGGAACTATATAGTGATTAGAATAGGAGATCGTAGTGTAATTATTTACTGTGTAATTAATGACGCTGGTGCGAGGCTTTAGGCAGGCACCGCTATTTAGACCAATGGAAGTGTGCTTAAGTAACGGTGCGTAATGAGAATGAGAATTAGAATGAATGAGAATGACTACTTTGTTCGTAGAGGAAGCTCTAACTGAGAGATTAAGACGTTAGTTCGGTGCGGGTAGAAGAATTGTTGTGCTGGAAACTGGAATCTCTCGTTATCACACACAAAGGTATTAAATGAAATCCCACCAAAGCCCTGAATTCCGTCGCTAGAATAGGGAGAAATGGCAAATACCCGCGAGATTTTTAGTGAGAGTTTATGGCTCTCGAGGAAAACGAGAAAATGACGTATTTTCTAGAAAGTTATATGACCAAAAGAGCAGTGGAAAAGCAGTAGAAGTCACGGAAAATGGCTTATTAATGGGGTAAATAGAGAGAGAAAGAATCACATCGGACCGGTCTCTAGTTAATTCATCTATAGGATATCGATATCGACTAACAACTCACCATCTATTCACCATAACCAACACAATCATAGAACATTCACACATCCATCTAGATCACGTGAATTTCTCGAAAAGGAAACATCCTTGCCGCTGAAAAGCTATAATCCGAAAGTTCGGAATCGTTCTTTCGATCACGAAGTTGTTGTTCTTTCTCCCATTTAGAACAGGATCTTGTAATCTATTTTTGTTGAATAAACCCATTGGATACCCATTGAAGGCTGAACAACCGCAAATGTCGAAAACACCAGAAAAACAACCATCGGAATTGTATGCCATCTCGGAAGTGTCTACTAGAGTGCATTCTTTCAAACAGAATCCAAACAGAAAGACACCGGCTAGAAGATACAAGTCCACAAAGCAGGTGATATCCGACGAACAGAAGTATTTACAAACTAAGGATAATATCAAAATAGATACACCAACATGGGCTAACATAGCAGCTCCGCCAAGTTTGCTTCCGCAAAAGCATTACTGTGATATAACTGGACTCACAGGACGTTACAGGAACCCCGCCAATTCTTTGCGTTTCCACAATGTAGAGATTTACCAGGAAATCATCAAGAACATGCCTCCGGGTGTAGATCAAGATTACTTGGAGTTGAGAGGAGCCAATGTTATCTTGAAGTAAGGAGCTTTTCAAAAGCTGTGGAAACGGTACTGTAATATAGATAATGATACGTGTAGAATATATACATATATATTAATACATTTAATGATAATAATAGTTTGCTAAGTACTTGTAGAGTTTCAGTGTGAACTTGGTTTTTATAAGTTCGTGGTATAACAAACTACCTTTACATCATTTCCATGGGTCAATGCCACAGGAAAGGCATTTGCTGGTATTGTCAGTCTTGTTAGTTCACACTTACTCTTCAATTGAATGATCAATAACGAAGACGGCTCCCATTGGATCATGCCAAGCGATACGATTTCTTCTATGTGTCTTTCTGTTGTCAAATATCCTTCTTTTCTCTAACTTCTTTTAGACTTCTCCAATAGGATATCATATATTCCACAGGTTCACAATCTTCTTAATGTTTCTATCAAATGTGGGTGTTTGCAATGCTGTATCGCTTTCATTTATATCCACATCTCCATTCAAGTTGTTAAAAGGGTTACATATGGTTCTCAAGTAGCATCTGTGGATGTCTAAGAACAAATTCTTCAAACTTTGGCGACTGTCAGTCTCATTGATGGAAGGAGAATTACTCAAGCCAACTACGATCTTCAACCCATTATTGGTTTCGTAGCCATAGACGGCAATTTCATCCTGGATGAACAAGAGAAGCACACCAATGGCGGTTTCTCCCAGATGCTGTTGTTCTCTCAAGCTGAGAGAAGCTGGCGCCGAGAAGATATCGAGTGCCATATGTGAAAGAAAGTTATATTTAAGGAATTTATTGGCATTCTTGCTGTCTAGGGCACCGTCATCTTCGCCACCTTTGGTTTCTATGTTGAATGATTGTATGTATAAGGGTTTGTCATTTCTTGAAATGAGAGCGACGAATTGGATCAATTGCTGCTTTGGTAAAACCGTGGGTATTTCGGCTTTTGGCGCCACTGAAGCTTTACTATTTTGAGTAGCTACGCTAGTACTTGCTGAAAGAGCTTGAGCTGGCCCACTCATATTTACGACGAGCAATGGGACTTTTAATTACAAAACAGACTAGCTATTCACATACTAATCCTCACAACGAAACTGAAATAAATGAGATTTGATATTGGGACGGAAATGCAGGAATTGGCATTTAGCGAGAGACGTCGGTAGCAGTATGGTAGCAGTATGGTAGCGGTATGGTACCAGTATGGAGATAGAAGAAAAGGGGTGTTATATTGTTGAGTTAGTGCTGATTGAGTTATAAGAAGCTTAGAAATTTGAAGGTAGTTGGAAGAGAGTTTTGTGGGTATTTAGATATCGTTTTTTTGGTTTATTACGTGGAGATTTGTGGAAGATCAATGGGAGTATCTTCAGTGCTTGTGTGACTCCGTGGTGGAATTTAATCAGTCGTAGCGAGAAAACTGTGGTGCAGCGAGACAACAAAATAGTGAGAAATAACGAGAAAAAAGTAGATCAGAGCACATAGTACATCCATACCGCACTATTATTTGATAAAATCTCGGGAATTGTACGGCGACAAAATGTACCCTCGCAAAGCTTAAAATTGAGATGGTAACAGCGCTTTTCTTAGGGAAAGTTTTAAGAGAACATCTTCCCCGGCGACAAAAACACTTTACGACCGGCGGGAAATTTCAAAAATTTACGACGACGCGATTTAACAAAATTTTGTGAGACAGGGTTTCTAGGTCTATGTAACAAAAAATGGAAAAACTTCGTAGAATTTTCATCGTGTGACTACCGGGTAGCGCCTTCTCTAACACGTCTCTAATACGTCTCTAATACGTCTCTAATACTTCATTAATACTTCATTAATACTCATTTCAAAATCTCAGGAACCACCCCTTATCGCCTACCTCCACACCGAAATTACCGTTCCGTTCCTGGATTTCTGATCTGAATCAACTTTCTCGCTATCTCGAAACGGGCATGCGTGTCGTTCCTGTAGACGTATTTTGATCTCAGCACGCTCACAGCAACCAGCAATTTCTATTTATATCCGGCGATGGAATCAAACTTTTCAGTGGCTTCCGAGACCGTGCAGTTGGTGTCTAGGGAAGTACAGAGGGAAGAAGTTTTGTCACTCATATCAGTAAGTTTTCTAAATTAAGCATCGTAGATTTCATCTTCATTTCTGCTGAATCCGTGATCTTTATCGAATTCTCCTGTGATAGAAATCTGAAACAAGGCCCGAAATGAACTCTAACTCATCCCAAGTATAGAACACTGAAATATGCACCAGTACACCTCTTTCTCAGCAAGTGTCAGAATCACCTACGTCTTATGCATCCGCAATTTTCACCTGATGGGCTCTTGACACCATACGGGATCTGGGAGATTGCCCTGTGTGCTGCTTCCACTAAATTACATACATGGTTACTGAGGTAATTTATAGCATAGCCCAAATAAGCCCCGCTCACAATTCTCTCTGCCACTCCAGCGAGAACTGCGAGGTTTTGTGGATCCCCGGTAGGGACAATAATTGTACAGCGAGAAGGCTGGCTGTGAAGCAAGTTGATGGACGGCTTCTTTCTTTCTATTGTTGAGGGTCCGAAGGAGATGATTCCACAGATCTGTATCACAGGGTAGAAGAGGCTGACACCCCTTTTTCAGGAATTTGATGGAAATAATTCAAGTTTCATACGATCTGTCTGGCGATCTTCTAGTATGGTCTTTCTGGCATTTTTCATGGTAAATTGCTTGAACCACCCCAAACTCGCAGCCCAGCTCAGTATTTTCTACCAGAACCACCTGCTCATTATGCTTATTATGATGTCTCTGCACACGCTCAGAAAAGACCGCAGCCTTGTGGTGGGACCGCTCCTTACAGCGATACACCAGAGAGAACATCGAGACAATGAATCTCGCTGAAACCTACAACAATACCGTGATTTTCAACTATAATTCTCCTTCTTTGTCCCTTTCTATGTCTATACAACCCCCTACCACACTGCCTCCCCCTTTTCATTAACATTCAATACCAAGACTCTAACCGTACCGCACCCATTTAACCTTCTCAGCAGCAATCCTAACCGCCAACAAACTCTCTCTCTCCCTGCCTTCCTTCCTCCATCCACCCACGGACGCCTCTGCCCACACACTCCCCCTCTCTCCTCGTATAAAATTTTCACTCTGCCTGTAATTTCTCGTTCTCGTTCTCGTTCTCGTTCTCCTTATACCACCGCATTTCTCTCGCTAAACTCTCTCTCTCTCTCTCACTCTCTCGCCATAGTACGCATAACTACTTCTACTCTACTGATCTGGTACCAGCATTTTCCCCATTTCCCATTTCCACTTTCCACTTTCCACATTTCTTTTCACACCCATTTCCACCCTTTGGGACTTCCGAGTTCTCCCAACCGTACGCTTCCTAATCTCATTTTCCTGTTCCAAATTCCCACTTTCCCAATCCGACTTTTCTGTTCTATTTCTGGCAGTGGCTGATTCTGGTTGATTTGTAGGCGCTTGGTTTCTCTAATACTTCCACATTAGTTGGTTACCACTTCTTCTTTTGCGAGATTTTTTTTCTTCGCTAGTATTATTTATAGTTACTGGCTACTGTTGTTTATCGTTGATAGTACCAGTTCCTTACTTCGTCCTCGCTCGTTCTCCCTCGCTAGAACTCCCAGCTATCGTGTCTCGTTAAAGCATTTGCCGCATTCGCTCTTGACACATTCTGTAAACCCTGACTCCGCCGCCTCCTATCGCTTGCTGCCAACCGGGATCAGATCATAAGAACAAGACTGAAGAACTTCAAACTCAAACAGTTCTATTTACCCAAAAATCGCCTTTTCCGAACAGATTAGACTCCACATCCGCTCAAAATGGCTATCTTCAGATCAAAGTCATCCCAAAACAAGAAGCCCACCACAGCTGGTGAAATAGACATCAAGATCTCGTCCAAGGACCAGGCCCACTACAAAATGCACTCAGCCAACGTCCATGATCCTATCTTGACCGCTGTCAACGAGGCCCAGCCCTTCGAACAGGCTGCCGACAGATCCTACAACAACAGAAGACCTTCCTACTTATCCCAGGATTCCACCGACTTGAAGGATATCTTCGGAAACCCTATCAGTCAGTCAGACATGTCTAACCCTACACGTGCTAGAAACGAAAGACCTTTGGACACCATCAGAGGATTCGAATATGCTATTACTGGAGAAGTTGGTTACCGTGACCAGTTAGAGTCCCAGAGATTGGGATGGGGATTCCACGAAGACTTCCCATTCTACAACTTACAAAACGGCTCGAACGGCGATGGTACTGGTGCTTCCGGAAGACCTGTGATTAACTTCAACAATACTGGTGAACAAGCAGTCTACCAAGCCGGAAACTACAGTGCAACCAGTTTAAAGCACGACGGTGGTAAAAAGAAGAAGAAGGGTGGTTTATTCGGAAGAAAGAAGAAGTAAATGGTGTAATTGGTAGAGCATTGTGCTTGTGTGATTGAAGAGAAACGATGGTTATTGAACTTTTGATTTGACTCGAACTACGACTCTACTGAAGACATTATATCCCCTCGGGATTATTTAACTGTTGTATTATTATAGAAAAGGAACCAGTACTGGATCCTGGTTTATTTTGGTAACGAGACTATGAATGGGCACTTTCTCCAATAGTATAGTAACTACTACTAAATGGTGTACTTACGGGTATGCTGGGCACGGCCTCCACGGGTTGTAGCAACTTCTTTTTCTCCGCTTGTTTTATATTTATCTATGTTTATGTTATATACTAGGAATACACAATGTGTGTTAAACGTGAAAGTGTTGATGAAGGGGCTGAGAGTACGAGAGTACAAGAGGATATTGTTAGGGGCACTGTTGATATTCAGGAACGGATTAGGAACAATGAGTAGATCACAATGAGAGTGAGAAAGCGCGTTGATCTACGGTTCGTGGCGTGGGTATGGGGAAGAGTAGGTGTGAGTGGAGAGTAACTAGTGAGAGAAGGAGGATAAGTCTGTTGATGTGGGGAAATAATCTAGGTTGTAGGAGTAAGTGGTTTATCTTGTTGCAAAATGGAGCACTGGGATTAAGTGGATAAGACATAGAAGAGTAGTGTGGTTAAAGGATGTAAGAGTAATAATATATGAAGTGTATGGGTACTGCTATGCAATAAATGAGAAAATGGATATATCAATTGTAGAGAACGTAGATAACACAGAGAACACAACATTAACACAACATCCTATTAAAAGAGAGAGAATTTGACATTTGGAACCAAAAGATGGTTGTAAGCACTGGATTTCATGAAAATGGGTACAAGAATCCTCAACACTATGTATCAATACCCGAAATACTTAACCAAATGAGAGTTATACAGCCAATGCGAATTAACGAATGAAGTTAGCTCAAGTAATATGAACTTCAGTAATGACAACAAAAAGAACAAACAAGCAGACAATAAGAAAATAAAAATACTTCATAATAACTATTATATATAGAACCACCACAAACTACAAGAACAACAACGACAACAACGACAACAACGACAACAACGATAATATCAACAAAATGTAAAACTACCACATCAATGCGACAAAACACATCAAGAAACAGACTTCATAATATTACATAACAAACAGCATAATATACTAACCAACTACAAAGTGTAAGAAATATAAGTAATACATAAGAATAAACATACACGAAAACGCGTATCTACTGCTGTGTGTCATAACAAGTTAAAACATGCAATTTCCGGTTACAACGAGATAACGATAAAGATAAAGATAAAGATAAAACACCGACCAATACCGGAAGTTTCCGACAAGAACTATGACATAGCCTACCAGCCCACCAACCACCAGCCCACCAGCCCACAAATTGCCGACCACCAACCACCAACAACCAACAACCAAATGACCGGTACTACCGTGGAATAAGCCTTGAATCCAATAACAAAAACGACACGAAACACCAATTCTCAATAACGCGATCATGGAGATCTACTATGCAACCAGTCACGTTTAAGGTTAACTGGTGTACGCCAATTACATTATCTCTGTGGAAGAATACGGATTACTCTTCTATTGGGTAATCCAAAGCAGTATCAGTCTAAAATTTAATATCACAGTACTCTCTACTTTCTATCAACCCCTACATGATCTAAACACCCTTCTACAACATTAACGAACCGTTGATAGCCTGCATTAAATGTACTAACTACCTATATAGGCAATGCAAAGTAGTAGCCAGTGGACGTAACCATCCACAATCAAGGTACAATAGGCTGTGAATAATTCAACTCTGGAATCATCACCATATCGTCTTTGGACCACTACGCTGTGAGTTATAAGAACACCAACAAAAGAAATGATGATTATCATAGTAATAGTAATAATAATAACCAAATTCCATGTAAGAGTGCTCAGATTTCTTCTCTATATTCTTCAATCCTTGAATATACTGTTAGGCATAAATATTGTATTATATTCAATTTCCACTTTCGATCATCGTCTCTATAATGGTTTCATGATCTCTTCATATAACATCTTCTTCAATTCTTCAATGCTGAGCTCATCCTTGTGCTTGTCAAAGTCAAAGAAATCCTCTGGAATTTTCTCGCTGATTGGCTCATCATTTGGATCATGGTAGAGCTTCAAGTATGGATGTTTCAATGCATCGTCAACCGTGATACGCTTGGCTGGGTTGAAGATAAGAAGGTTCTCGAGCAAGTCAATGGCCAACGGGTTGATTTGAGGGTTGTTGCTGAAGAGATTCTGGAATGGGATCTTCTTGCAAAATGGTAACGATCGAATATATTCACGAGCTCTCTTGCTCTTGATGTTGTAGTAGTCCTCCATGTTTGGAGTTCCCAATACCTCCATGATAAGCCATAACTGGTTGTGGTAGTCACGGCCAGGGAAGAGTGGACGTCCACTCAACATCTCGGCAAGAATACACCCTACCGACCATACATCGATGGCCGTGGTATACTCTTGGAATGTTAACATGATTTCTGGTGCACGGTACCATCTTGTAGCAACATACTCTGTCATGTAGCCAAAATTATCTTCGCTGGAAGCAATGGAACGGGCTAATCCGAAATCACATACCTTTAAATCACAGTTGGAGTTAAGAAGTAAATTGGACGGTTTCAAGTCACGATGTAGAACGTTGGCCAGATGCATTGCCTTGAGGGCACGTAAGGTTTGGTAGATGAAATATTGGATGTGATCGTCAGTTAATTTCTGAGTCCGGATCACTCTGTGTAGATCAGTTTCCATGAGCTCTTGGATCAAGTAGATCTCATTGAAAAGTTGATAATTTACAGGCCTCTGTATGGCCAAGATGCTAATGATATTTTCATGGTTGAAATGCTTTAAAAGTTTCAATTCACGAAGGGTACGAAGACAGAGCATAGACCGCTCAAAAGGTTCGATTTTCTTGATTGCTACCTTCTGGTTAGACGGCTTGTGAATGGCTGAACATACAATACCATACGCTCCTTCGCCGACGATTTCCAATATCTGGTAATGGCTCGAGACGTTAAACGAGATTTGTCTTGGTGATTGTCCCTGCGGCTGTTCTATGTTCATGGTGGGGGATGGTTATGGATGCTATGATGTGCTAACAGATAATAAAAAATGCTAGATAAAGGTCCTGGGACGAGCTATGGAGTTTGTGATTAGAATAATGAATACAATAGGACCTCAAATTCACTGTGGTACTGCTTGTATTTGGAATGGCCTTATTATGATGATCACCGTGCTAAGCTATTTGAATGTGAGCGCGGTATTTAAGTAGGGTGAATTTCCAGTAATAAATGGTATAGTCTCGTGTTGGACCCGTGAAGAGGTTTAAAGCTTCAATAAGGTAGGTCTATTGAAAATGGCTCCTGGCTATTCACCTGGAGAGCTGTAATGCTAAAATTCTGGAGCTGGGATTAAATAGGCCCAAAGCAACTAAACGAAGAGGACTCGCTTAATTGGACTGATAAAGTGAAAAGTCCTAGTTGAGAATGAGGTTTTCTATGGATCCAGAAATTTCAATACGATTCAGTGGATCAAGGAGTAGGTCTACGGGAGACTCAGAAACTGACTGGAATCCTGGGAAATGGTGTCCTAGGAATGACAAAGGTGGTGACGAAAGGAATGAAATGACAAGATTGACAAAAATGACAAGTATGACAAAAATGACAAAAGTGACACAAACGACAAAGGAATGACAAGAAACGAAATGTGTGCGACAGGTGAATAATCCACCAGCTCGTTGTTGACTTGGGGTTTTGCTTATATATTTATATAATTAAGAGTATCTAAATTTTACACAACACAGATGCTACACTAGAATCTGATCCAACCCCATGCATGTCAATTGTTTACGGCCTTCTTACTGTTCCAGCTCGATTAGATATTGGTTATTAGCCAGTACGTAGGTACGGGGTTGTGTGCAGTCGTGTTTGTTGAAGGGTGTTTCAAACAAGAATGTCCTGTGTGAGAGTGAATAGAGATGGAAGTAGCTATGGAACACCAAGGATCTGCCAATTGGCCGCTTTAGCACTTCAGTGACACTAGTTCAGGGTGACCAGATCAGGATAAAAACTGGAGAGGAATAATTGCGAGAAATTCTTGTGTTCAGATCGCACCTGGAAGACCGTAAACCGAAAAACTGATGGTTCTCTATTAAAAACTGTTTCATGTTCATAAAATGTGGGAAATTACAAGCTTACCCGAAGAAGAAGCACGAAGATATAAAACAATTACCGGAAAAGCTCTGTTGCCGCTAGTATCATTGTTCAATTGATGGAAATACGACTCTGAGATGCAACTGTAGACTTTTCCTCATGCAACCTGTCCCGGTTGTCCTGATTTTCATTTGAAATAAACTTTCTGAGATACACTGCTCCTCAGCCACAAATAGCCAGCACATTTAATGGACACATTGTCTTTTCGTAGAGAATTTAGGTACAACATTGATCCAACGTCCGTGCTAAATCGTCCAAAGGCTGGGCTACAAGCCTTTAGGGGTGCATTTATAATAATTATATTATTTTTATCTACTACATTATGTATATTATTTATGTCAAAATGTTTACGTTCTGTCTGGATCGGTAACTTCGACTATGCACCAGAATGAAGAATATCACTAACAGTGGACATTAGTCAGGTCCAATGCACCCACATCGGACAGCTAATACGAAGCTTACGCTATTGTACGAGGCCAACTACGAGGGCATGACCTATACATGTGCCCCACGCAAGCTTACGAAGTTCTTTAATGGGGCTGCTTCACTATCCCCAAGACCCCACTGCGTCATGGACACCGCTGCCTCATATTCTCTGTCCCCTCAAGTTCTCAGTGCTCTCCTTTGAATAAGCGAGCAAATATTCAGGAACAAGGTACCAAATCGCGCCATTCGTAGGTGCCTGAAAACGAAGAAACATGAACATGAACACCAGACATCTGGCGATCAGTTCTTGCGGCTTTACGCGCTTCACCTGTCACAGTACAACACATGACTCAAGATGTTGTCAAACACACTAATGACGTCGTCTGTGGCCCCATCCTCCGTCTTTGTATCTTCTCATTCTGATTATTATTTTCTTCATACAGCTTTGTTATGTTATCCCAACTTTATTATTGGCGGTGTGGTCTCGCTGTTTCAGGTTATTGGTGGGCCTGCAGGTAACCAAATACCCTTTCGAAACACCACATTATTTTCTTGCGTGGGATCTTGGACAAGTGGTGGCAGAGAGGGCATATTCTCGGTTGAAACAAGAGAAACAGTAAAGTTGTTAGTGGGGTGAATAAGAGCCGTTTGGTAAAAACCTACGGGATATTCTTTGGTTAAAGATTTGCGCTTATCTGACGCGAAAAGTCTAAAAAAGCATCGATTACCGGTTTTGCAGCAATGAAAAGTGGTGCAAAAAATTGCAAAATTGGTTCGAGACTTAGAAGTGGGTCTTGTTCCATTATCTGACTCATTAGCATTTGAATTCCTATGCTTCTGATTCATCGGTGATGTAATAAGTTATGCGCAGTATTGCTACATCAGCTGTTATATCTACGTTATTTCTAGGAATTATTACCTTATATATTATTTTACAAACTGTTATAAGCAGCTGACGTCCGATCATTCCTCGGCGACAACCTCCTGCAAAGCTCCAACGCCAGTCTTATTCTCGCTTCTCTCTAACTGTCTGGAACGGTCGAAGTACAAATTAGGATGTGAAATATGCATACCTTCGAAACTCTTTTGAGTAGCCAATTGTTGCTTATGCGTTAATTCAAAAACTCTTGTACATGCAACGGTGTAGTCTCTTCTGTCAACATCTTCCATGACCTGGTTAAGCTCATGTGGGTCGTGGATGCCCATTTCATTAAGACTTGTAGTCAAAGATTCGGCTCCTAAATCTCTATAAGGACACCCATGATATTCGCCTTTTAATGGTTTTGGCTGAGACATAATGTTGGCACAGTTCCATGGCTGGTACTTGGTACGGGCACCCTCCAAACCGTAGGTGTGACGGATATTATATCTATATTCTTTATTGAACTTCTCGATTGTCATCAGTGTAGAGTTCTTTGTGAACTGATAAGACCAGAACTTCATGGCTTCATCAATGCTGAGTCCAATACCTTTGAGGAACAATGATAATTGCTGACGACCAGTGAACCTCAAGTGACTGTTGTCCATCATATTTCTTTGTAAGTGAGAGGCACAAAGTGGATAATGTTTGGTGATCGCTTGTGTGGCCACAGAGGAGGCATTGATGTCTGATGCCAATGACGAGTCCACTTCAAACCCGTTGTATTCAACACTTGAGAAATTATGTGACAAATTGTTCAATAACGGTAACAACCTGTCGTCTTCGTCCAAACGAGGTATTGATTGGAAAGTCCTCATCAATTGGGTACTTAAAGATTCTTGGAATTCCACGGCCAACAAATTTAACTGTAAGGTGGTAGGTATATAGGCATAACCTTTCTTGATGAAAATAGAACGGGAACCTACTAGACTAGGGACCTTTTCAAATGGTAGCTTAATAAAGTTCTCTTTTAACTTGATGTGTTGTTTAAGTTGATCATTGGTCATGGTTTCTCCTTCTGCCAACAAGTTGCTTCTTATGACTAACCCTGTTGCTGCGTACAATTCTTCGAACAACTCAGTCTTCTCTTCGTTGCTTATATATTTCCAGCTCAATTTGTTGTGGTAAAGGTCTACGAACTCCTGCTGTTCCTTTGGCTGAAGTAAATTGTATCTGACTTTGAAAAGTTGGGTTTCATTCTTGATGAACTTCTTTCTTAGTTCTTCTGTACGGCAAAAGACAAGCCTCAATATGTAATGGGAATAATGATCCTTCTTTCTCTCTTGGAGCATGTCTGGGCCACTGCTATTCAATGGTAAATATTTTAAGAGCATTGGCTTGATGGTTGTTTCTATCTCTTTCACGGACTTGGAACGTGCTACACATGATTCGATTTCAATAAGGATTTTCAATCTGTCAATGGCCCACATCTCGAATTCTTCCAAGGTGATTTCATCTAATGGAGGAACATCGTAGAAGGATAGTCTCGAGGAATAAAGACCCGAGTTTGCATTTGACGAGTAGGCTGCCACCTCTTCGAAGTTTCTACGTCCTGCGGTTCTTCTTTTGGTCAGTCTGAACATCGTGAAAGCTTGTGATCTCTAAGATTAGGCCTCTGTTTGTTCTAATTTGAATGTTGCTACCCTTTTCAATCTACAATGCTAATTTTATGTTAGAAACACAGAATATACTTAATCGTAAACGAGTGATTCCTCTAATTCTTCAATACGCGAAGACTACACTGGTTTTCCCTTTCCAATAGCGATATTTGTTCGTAAATCACAACGAATTCACAACTTACTCTCGAACTGGAATTTCGTCTTCTTTTCCAATCTCGCTTTGCTAACTTTCTTCCCTAGATTGTTCAACAAACCACCAAAACACCACCATCTTTCTTCTTCATGACAAACCAAAACAACGCGTCTCGTTGCTTCTTTTTTGCGATCCCATCCTCTGTGCAGTCGCGATTATCAAAATGACACCAAAAATATACTCCTAAAATATACAGGATAACTTTTCAGGCCGATTTCGTTCTCACTGATAACTCATTTACGCACTCACGTACTCATTTACTTACCATAATTTACATACTTACCACTCTAATTACTTACTTACGTACCACTCATTTACTTACTGACTTAACCTTCATTTCACTCTCACATACCACTCATTTACTCTCACTTACCACTAATTTTACTCTCACTTACACACTCATATTCACTTTGTTACTCATTACTCTCACTTACGTACTCACTTACTCTCAGTCACACACTTATTTTCATGTTTACTTTTCATATTACCGCACTCATTAACTTCGTTACTCTCACTCTCACTCTCTCGCTGTTTCACACTCCCTCACTACCATTTCTCACTGTTTTTTCTCACTTCACTGTTTTCTCTCACTGTTTCTCCCACTGTTTCTCACTCTCACTCTCACTCTCACTCTCACTCTCACTCTCACTCTCACTCTCACTCTCACTTTCTCTCACTAGCCTGTTTGTGCAACCACACGACCTTGCTCTTTCTCTGTGAACGCTCAATGCGTCTTTTATGGCTGTCAATTCTTTTAATTAATCAACTGGTGGCAACAGTTCAGGTGTCATCGGTGGGAATTTGTCAGGAAAAAAGACAGAATTCGTTGTAGAATAGCAGTTGCACGTACTGAACAGAGTCAATTACACTTTTGCCTCGAAATCCGCGTAGAAATCGCAGAGAAGTACCACTGTTGCTTGGAGAATCGTGACTAGTGAAATATTAGCCGCTGTAACCAATAGTTGAACAAGAATACAAGAAAACCGCCATGAGTAAGGAAGAAGGAGTCAATATCGACGCCAACACGTTCCACAAGCGTCTTTCCATTATTCAGAAGAACCTCATCCAGGAAAAGGATGCATTTCCTGCCCAAGTACTCATTGTCGTTGGTGCCAGGGACGATGAGAACACCTACAAAAAGAGCACCGTGTTACAAAACTGGCTTTTGGGTTACGAATTCGTCCATACCGCCATCTACATCACCCAGGATAAGTTGGTGTTTATCACATCGGAAGGAAAAGCTAAGTACTTGAAGCATTTGACAACAAAACCAACTGCCAATAGCTCTACAGTAGAGATCTGGACAAGAACCAAAGATGTCGAGAAGAATAAGCAATTGTTCGTTGATTTGGTTGAGCTCTTGAAGTCATCGCCAGCTGCTCCAAAATATGGAACAGTCGTAAAAGATCAATACAAGGGTAAGTTCATCGAAGAATGGAAGGAAGTCTTAGCAACAGCCAAGGATTTGACCCCGGTGGACGTGTCTGTTCTCCTTTCTAAGAGTTTGGAATTAAAGGATTCAGATGAATACAATAACACTACCATTGCTGCTAAGACATCTGTCGTAATGATGGACACATTTGCCAACGAAATGATGACAGTAGTAGATGAAGAGAAAAAAATCACCAACTCTGCCTTCACGGATGATATCGAAGACAAGATCGAGAACAACAAATGGTACACCAGCTCAGCTCTTGGTAAGAAAATTCTTCGTCCAATCCGTGAATTTGATCCAGAATTGGTAGAATGGTGTTATTCTCCAATTATCCAAAGTGGTGGTCAATACGATTTAAAACCAAGTGCTGTCTCCACCGACTCCCAGTTAGTTGGCGATGGAGTTATCTTAGCCTCCATTGGTTTGAGATATAAGTCTTACTGTTCCAATGTAGGTAGAACATTCTTCATTGATCCTACGCCAGAGATTGAGGCCAATTACGATTTCTTGTTGAAATTGCAAGACCATATTACCACAAATTTGTTGAAGGATGGAAAAGCTGCTAAGGATGTCTACGAAGGAGCTGTTGAGTTTATTAAGTCTGAGCAACCAGACTTGGTCAGCCACTTCACCAAAAATGTGGGTTGGTTGACTGGTATTGAGTTCAGAGACTCAACCTTCATCTTGAACGCCAAGAATGAAAGAAAGTTGACCAACGGACAGATTATTTCATTGACTGTTGGATTCAATGGCCTTGTGAACAGTAAGACCAAGAATCCTAAGTTGAGGAACTACGCGCTCTTACTCACAGACACTTTCAAAGTGAGCGAATCTGAACCTATTCTTCTTACCACAGCCTCAAAACAGCGTTCCGAGGTTTCTTTCTATTTCAAAGATGACGATCCAAGAGAAGAAAAGAAGGTTAAATCAGAGAAGAATACACACGTGGAGAAGAAATTGACTGCCAATGATGCCAATTCTAAGATCTTGAAGTCAAAATTACGTCACGAATCCAGTGGAGCTGATGATGCCAATGCTGAAAAGGTTCGTCAAGAGATACAAAGTAAATTACACGAGAAAAGACAACAAGAGGGATTAGCTCGTTTCTCCAAAGCTGATGCTACTGATTCCTCGGACTTCAAGCCAGTGTTCAAGAAGTACGAATCGTATGTACGTGAATCACAAATTCCTAATTCCGTCAGGGACTTGAGAATTCATGTCGATTACAAAAACCAGACAATCATCTTACCAGTTTGTGGTAGACCAGTTCCATTTCATATCAACTCGTTCAAGAACGGTTCTCAAAATGAAGAGGGTGACTTTACCTATCTTCGTTTGAACTTCAACTCGCCTGGTGCTGGTGGTAACACTTCAAGAAGAACAGAATTACCGTACGAAGATTCACCAGATAACTCGTTCTTGAGATCTATTACCTTGAGATCTCGTGACCGTCAAAGAATGATAGACGTATTCAAGGCTATTCAAGATTTGAAGAAAGATTCCGTCAAGAGAGAACTGGAGAGAAAGCAAATGGCTGATGTTGTTACTCAAGCCAACTTAGTCGAATTGAAGGGCTCGAGAGTCAAGAAGTTGGACAACGTATATATTCGTCCTCAACCTGACACCAAGAAGATTGGTGGTGTATTGCAGATTCACGAGAACGGTTTGAGGTATCAGTCATCTTTCAAGATGGAGCAGAAGGTTGATATTCTTTTCAGCAACATCAAGCATCTCTTTTACCAACCATCCAAGGATGAATTAATTGTGATCATTCACTGTCATTTGAAGAACCCGCTTATGATTGGTAAGAAAAAGACCTTTGACGTGCAATTCTATAGAGAAGCCAGCGATATGGCTTTTGATGAGACTGGAGGTCGTAAAAGAAGATATAGATATGGAGATGAAGACGAGTTGCAACAAGAACAAGAAGAAAGACGTAGAAAGGCTCTTTTGGACAAGGAATTTAAGGCATTTGCTGAACTTATTGCTGATTCATCCAATGGTGTTATTGATTTGGACATTCCATTTAGAGAATTAGGTTTCCAGGGTGTACCATTCCGTTCATCTGTATTGTGTTTACCTACTCGTGATTGTTTGATTCAATTAATAGATCCTCCATACTTGGTCGTTACTTTGGAAGAAATTGAAATTGCCCACTTGGAAAGAGTTCAGTTTGGATTGAAGAACTTCGATATGGTCTTTGTATTCAAAGACTTGTCCAAGCCTGTTGTTCACATCAACACCATCCCAATGGAGTTATTAGAGGATGTCAAGAATTGGTTGACCGATGTCGATATCCCATTGAGTGAGGGTCAAATGAACTTGAACTGGGGTGCTATTTTAAAGACTGTTCAGGCTGATCCATACCAATTCTTCGCTGACGGTGGTTGGAGTATTTTGACCGGTGCTGGTGATTCTGAGGATGAGGATGAGGAAGAAGAAGAGTCCGAGTTCGAAGTAAGTGACGAAGATCCTAGTGATGAGGAAGTTGAGAGTGCACAGGAAAGTGAAGATGACTACTCTAGCGGTGGTGACTCTGGAAGCGATGCCAGTGCTGATGGAGAAGACAGTGATGAAGGAGATGACTGGGATGAGATGGAGAAGAAGGCTGCCAAGGAAGATAGTATGAGATACAGAGATTAAAATCGATGTAGGTAGGCTTGTATGTTAGTGTTATAAAGTTTTAATTTGATATGTATATTATTGTTGATTAAACATTTTGTGATAGTAGATAAAGATCATTGCTGAAGTACAATGCTCTCCAAGTGATTGTTACTCGAATGGCAGCAATAAATCAGATGCCTTTTTGCACCCATTTCAGCCAATCAATGGGCGTTTATTTGTAAGGAAAAGTACAACCTATTCTTATCCGAGATCAGCTTTTCGTGTTCAAAAGCAATATGATTATATTGTAGATCTAAATAGGGGATACACACAATAAGTAATAATAAATAAGCGATCGCCAACCAAGTCAATTGGTTCTATTCTATTTTCATGATCGCATTGTCTAATAAGCTATATTAGAATAATAATTGAAACTCGGAATTCAAGAGCTTGTACAGCAGTCTCTCTCTCTCCCTATTTTAATTCTGCATCACCTTGTCTAACTAATGTCAATGGAACTCCACATGTCTTTAAAGCCCCACCAAGAAGCTCCACAACCACATACTCCGACCCAGAATGGAGTCAAACAACCTTCATACAAAGACCAGTGAAGAACCAATGGAACTTGGATTACCTGTCTGAACAAAGAAATCTTCCAGTTCTTGTCCCATTTGCTGATGGGGGTTCTTCTGATCAACTCCACGATCTCAATCAAGAGATAAGCGCCCCACACTCTGGAACACCAAATGTAGGTTTCGGTACACCACCAAACGTTGTCATTAGTGCCAACCCAATTATGATCAGTGATCCAACCAGCATTTTCCAAAAGCTCAAGTACCAAACAATTGAGGGATTGAAACAAATTGATGAATCTGTCAAGCTTAGGCTTTGCGTTGGTTGGGTCTTTGTATGCTGTAAACTCATCAATGATCCAAGGCATGTACTTGATCGATTCCGATAAACGGTTAAAGATTCTAATGTCAGCTAAATAAGAGCTGATGGCCTTCAAGTGGACAGCTAACTGTGAAGGCTTTCCCTCTGTGTAGATGGGCTTTTGAACAGAGAATATGGAGTTCACAGTCTTGTTGGATGTGTTAGTCAAATCTCCACCGACGGTCGATTCAATTGACTTCTTGAGAACCTGGATGAAGTTGAATCTCTGAGTCTTAAGGAAATGCTTAATCTTCAGCTTGTTATTGAGAGTTGCGCTCAACAAGAGTGTGAAGTAACAAAGGAAGTAGAGGTTGGTATCAACTGTGGCACTTTTTGCTAAGACTTTGTCATTGATTTCCTGGTAAAACTTTCTAGAGAACACAGAACGTTTGAGAAGATCACTGAGTTGGAGAATGACCTTCAACGGTATGAAACCCTGGGGCTTTGAAGCTGAGAGCTTGGTAGACAATGGTGAAATAGCGGCTATACTCATTATTGTTGTGAAAATTCGTCCTTTTTGAAGTGAAAATTAATGATTTAGAGCTTTCTTATGAAGGCGATATTTATGAGCCTATCAGCGAAGAAATAAGTCTTTCCTGGGGTAAGAAATAGTGGGATTTTGGTGATATTTCAGTTCCAAATTCACTTTTCACAGATACAAAAATCCAATATGAAATAGTGAAAAACAACGGTTTCAATGTACCAAAAAACGGGGTTTTCAAGCAAACAAAACAGTCTAAATAGCAGATTCTGGTGGATGTGCCTATGGTCCGAACAACGTACGAGTCTATGATATATATATGCCTCCGTCTAAAGAAGCATATAACATAAACGGAAGTTTTTTGGGCTTGTCGCTATCTTAGTGTGGAGACATTCCACGGTATGGCACGACATTTGCAAAAGAAAAACGGCCGGAGATCAAACTTATGCGTATCTCCGGGACAAGAATGTCGTGATCTTAGCGGGTTTTCTGGGGTGTTCCTGTGTGTCGGCTGTTGAGTGGACCTCGGATCGAATCACTCTTTTGGTCTCGTCTGTTGTTGGCCGTAGAAAATATGGCTTCTCAGAACGGCTGCGAAATGCGCTTGCACTTGCAGAATTGGTGGACGTTGAAGAGAGATGGGAGGTGGAGGAGTGGAGTGGAGTAATGTTGTAGATAGTGGTAATGGGAACGAGATATGATGGACGAGGGAAATCCGAGCGGGTAAGTTGTGGTGGAATGGGTGGTTTTTTCTTGTCTCTGTGTTATCGTGGTGGTTATGTTGGGTGGTGATAGTAATATGGGGATGTCGAATTAGGTGGTAATTAGGTGGTTTTTTGCGAGAATAAGGCGTGGGAAGAAATCTCGGCAATGAATAGTAAAAAAGAGAAGTCAATGAAGTGAACCGTGGGACAAGGTGGATAATTTCCCCAGCCGAAGGCGACGGTTTGGCTCATCTTCAATTATAATTTAGAGATACGAGGTGGTGACAATGCAGCTCACAGCATAATGACAGATGCAATAATAGAGAAAATTTCACATAATTTTCAGATCTTGTATCTCGAATATTTACATATGCAATGTAGTAATTGGATGGGTGTAGAATATGCGTTTAAATGGCTTGGTCTCGGCTGGAAGTTTGCATTGATTGCAAAATATGGTGTCAATTTTATAAATACCTTATTCATGTGCTTCTTATGTACAGCTAGTATGGTCCATCTTCACTAGGCTTCCACGAAAAGCTATCCGAGGTTATACCACCAGTTTTCTTTTAAAAGTCGTAATTATACATTTATTCAGAATTAAATTATATTAAATAGTCAAACATTACCTAGTTTCAGAGTGTCAATTTTTGGTCTTCGGATGATAGCTGTCCCAAATGTGTCATGGAAACATGTGAACGAAGAGCTTCCAAAGGAACACCTTCTTTCTCGGCCATCTTTTCCATTCCTCTTTGATCAGCAGAACCCACTGTTTCCAAGACGTATTCGTTAATTTCTTCGATATCATCGGCAACTTGTGGAATTAACAAGTTAAGGATGACACCAATAAATCCTGTAACGGCAAAACCAGTCTCCATGACAAGAGTTATAGCATTGAAAAATCCAGATAAAGAACTGTTATTACCCTTGTATGTGAATACCGTGGAAAACCAATTACTCACCAAGATTGCTCCTAAGCCAGGCAAGAGGGAAGCAGTCAACACAAAACGATCTCTTCTGGTGAATTCCGTAGTGGAGATAATCTTGATACCAGATATAGCGACAGAACAGAAAAGGAATGAAGTCATTCCTCCCAAAACACACTTTGGAATAGAAACAATAGCAGCTGCAAACTTGGAGAAGACTCCCATGACTATCATGAAAAAGGCACACCAATAACCAACCTTTCTGTTAGCACATTTAGTAATTGAAATAACACCGTTGTTTTGAGCAAACGTAGACATTGGAGTAACAGTCATTAAACCTGAAATCAAACCATTGAAACCATCTGCTAACACACCACCTTGTATTCTAGACTCGTATAACTCTCCCTCGACCTCTAAACGGGATACATCAGAAGTTGCAGTGATGTCACCAATGGCTTCCATCATAAGCGTAATATACACCGCTAGGAAGGGTAATACAATTGGTCCATAGACTTTCAATTTGAAGGTGTGAACCCAGATGAAGGTAGCTGCTGGAGCTGAAGCAATCGATGCCGAACTGAAGTATCCACAAGCTGCTGCCACAATACAACCGACCAATAAACCTACAATGACAGCACATGATTTCATAATTGGAGAACCAAATCTCTCAGCAAGGATGATAGTGACGTAAACCAAGAATCCCAAACCAATGAAATTTGCAGATCCCCATGGCTTGGTGAAGTCTCCAACCTGGCACAACTCGCCCACACAGCCAGAACCACCTACCCAATCTTGAAATCCTGATTGGACCAAACTAGTACCAATTAACAAGACTACAGGACCAGTGACCAAAGGTGGGAAGATCTTTTGCAAAATCTTTGGGGGTATGAAGGACAAAAGCATTTCAAGCAATGAACATACAATACCAGTTGCCAATATACGACCGTATCCATCTGGACAAGGCAATTGCTTACCAGAAGCGTCCAAGGGACAATCACCTGTTGCATACATCAATGGAAAGGCACTTGTAACGATCGAAATCGTAGCAAAAGAGGTTCCTACCACGGACAAAAGTCCAGTACCGAGATAGTAAGGTGTTCCAAATATATGGAAACGAGTGATCTGAATACAAGATAAAATTCCTGATGTTATAAGTGATGCACTGACCAAATATTCTTGTAATTGGGTATCCAAGTTGGCGGCACCTGCAATGATAATTGGAGGTGTGACAACACCAGCCAACATTGCCAAAGAATGTTGAAAACCAAGAATTGCACCTAAAAGAATGGGCATGTCGGTGTTGAGCCCAAAGAACGGCTGAGTCTTTGGTTCCTTCGTCATGAAGGGAATATCTGGAAGGAAAAGATATTTATAATCATAATCACCTAGCAAACCGTCCTTGGTGGTCCATTTCCTTACCACCCTTTTTGCGTAGTCTTTAACGTCAGTAACAGAGACCATTGTGAGTATAAATTGAGCTTTTCAATTAACTTCGCTATGAAGAATTTGGCAAAAGAGGTTATATCGTTATAACTTTTTGATCCTGAATAGCTCTAATGAAATGCTAATGGAAAAATAATTATTATAATTGCTATCTTAGTCTTTGTACTACGAATGGATGTTGTACAAATAACCGCAGTAGTTCGTTAACTCTTCTCGTAGAACCAGTGACTATTTTTCAGTAACGGGACTAATTAAAAAATGAAGCTGAAATTTCAATTGTAGAAGTGAAAAATCGAGAGCTATATAAACAAAACGACTAAATATATCCCCGTTCTACCTGTGCTAACAATTGTCGATTGCAGACTTGGTGTTCTCTGACCGCAATCAGGTATCTGCCGCAAACAAGCGCTTGTGTAATATAGATAAGATGAGCCCAGCTAATTGATAACGGATGCTCCGAAGTTTAAAAAAATCAAAGAAAAAAATATTTGATATCGATGATTCACTACGGTTACACCTAAGACTTGGATACAACCTCTTGGAAAATGCCCTTAATTTCCTCGATATAACTGCTCTAGTTGTGCTTACTGGAACCTCGCTTATGTGTGGAATTCTTATCTATAATCAATAAGATCACAGGACAGATTGTGCCGTACTGTGCAAAAGAATTGATAGAGTGCGCGTGGGTTTTTGCAATAACAGGGCTGCTACAAGAGGTTCGGACATCTCCGAAGCAAGCTAGGGTGAGGACAGAAGTTGGGAATTGACAATTTAGATGATGGAAAGGCTTCCTGATGGCGGTGAGACCAAGATAGAAAATTAGATAAGTATAATTGAAAACTGATAATTCAGCGATATCGAAGTATATTTCAGTAAATGGCATGAGAATGAAGCTCTGGAGATCTCCGAGATTTGAAAATTCGCTTTGCACGGAATTGAAAATAGGCTATTTCTACAATCGCGCCGTTAAGTAAGTGCCAACGGAGCGGAATTACCTTGCAACGGCCTAAGTACGGCCCATGGTGGTACTGAATCGTCAGCAGACGTAATATGATTGGTTCGAGGTTGCCTAGAGAACCAATATCTGGAGAAAATTAGGTTTGGAAAATTAGATCGATAGGGTTCATTTGGTGATGGAAGCTATGTGGGGAGAAAGTTCTATCCGAGAGGTATCTTATCGTCTGATAAGAAGTGTATTTGATAGGTATTGCCTCTTTTAGTATTCTAATAGAACTTCTTTTAGGTTATATTTGCGTCACACCATGAGCAAAAGAAACTAATGTGTAACAAGAACAAAACACTTAGCAAAGACATGTAGATCGAGATTTTTTGATAGAGAAATAGTGGTGAAGATCTTATAACGGTAATCACATCAGGTGAAGTCTGATCCCCATGAAAATATACTGAGAGAATCTCTCTTGCTGAGGAAGACGAGACTTGATTAATTTCGAAGCAGGAACTACTCAGAACTGTCAAACTGGCAGCAACTGAAATCGATATGTGCATTTTGTATAATATGTACCTTTTCTACTCTCCTTACGTAGGGGCGAGAGTTTAACTTAAAAATAGACGGTTTGGATACATATGAATAATTTAGACAGATTTTAGAATATACAAAATATACGGACCAGGGATGATAAACAATATAATTCTCCATTATTTGTTCCTAAAGAGTACGCCAATCACTGTAATACCTTAATTCCCTTTTTATGGCATTTTTTAGGACAAGAATCCTCCAAAATCCCTAACCAGTAATGGCGGTTATGTATAAAAGGCTAATAACAAGAATGGATCTGACTAAATCTTATTGATTTCTATTGATGTTGTGATGTTTGTCGTAATTCGTACTGCATTTTCACTTTTTGCACAACTTTTATTCTATTATTGTCGTATGGATGTACTAATCCAGTCGGAACTTCGTGTATAGCGCGTAAAAAGATTCCTTCGTCGATCATTCTTAAAGTGTAAACGCCCGTGCACTCAATCTGGTCACAGAAAATAAAATTTGTGAACAATACAAAAGACCGCTCTTTCATGGCATCACCCTCGAGATACTCCCTTTCGGAACCGGTCCCCGTCGGATTGAATGTGTAGATATACGCGTATTCGACGAGATTAGATGAATAGAGATAACAAGATCTCATACTTAGGAAGCTTATTGGAACCTTGACTTCAGTCTATTCTTCGTATTCTGTGTTGACTCGGGAACTGAGGCTTCCAGATCACCTATTGGCTACACTAAAAAGAAATCGTCTGCATGTACGCACCTTCCTCTGGAAATGCAAATGGATGCTGGCTGAAATGCGGTTGAAATCCGAGGGTGCCGCACATTACATGAAGAATATTTTCTCCGCTGCATCACTGAAATCTCCTGCAAAGGGCAAAACTGTATGATGTTTGGACAGCAAATGACTTTTGAGCCCACCAAGAGGCCGATCGTGAGGTGATGAAAGACCCTGGTGAGCGAAGTAAGAAGGTTATCTTGTGATGTGGGCTTAGGTGGGCTATAGGAACTGGTGGTAGCCCAATCGAAGTGATGGTCATAAAGAAATCTGGTCTGCAACAACATGATCTTGAAACATGAAATAGTGCACTTTCTACAATCATCGAGAGATCCTCCAGCGACATCCACACTAAAACTGAACAATGGACCGGTTGCCTCGAAACCTTCTGTCTCCATGATAGCCACCCTAGATTCACATACACATTCAGTCGTTTCATCAATCCAGTTACGAGGTTTTCTCCATATTTGCCTGTCCAAAAACACATCAGACAGGGTACATCCGGGGCCGACGGTGGCTTTCAGGTGAAACAGGGACCTTCATCCGGGAACATGAAACGGTCCGAGTTGCTTTTCCGGTGGCATCGTACGAGCCGGCCACCTGTGGTAAGAAGATCTTCACGACCGGATTCCGTCAGACGATGAGAGGAGAAGACGGATTAAACCGAAAGATAACCATTAACACTAGGATCACAGTAGAAAGTGGATAGCTCCCATTCATAAGCATATAAACTGTATTGACCATCATCCTACCCAGAACCCTATTTACCCTTTTTCACCCTTTTTTACCCTCTATTCTATCCCTCACCGTCATCCTACCGCATTGCCGCTGCCATCTCCGGCCGTTCCGACCCACTTCCGACCCCACATTACCATCACGCGAGCGTTCCGATTTTTCACTTCGATGGCTTCTTGGGGTTGTTTGTGTCGTAGCCTTTCTAGCGTATGGTTTCTGGAGTGTGGTAGATGGGCGGATATGGCAGTGGCAATGCAGGAGAGCTGGAGATTCGGTGGTATAGTGGGCATATAATTCAGATAAAAATATTGGTTAATTTCTTGTCGGAGTGACAATAAAAACCACGGTAGTCTTTTTTTAGTGTCAGTGTTTGTTTTGTTAGGTTATATCATCGCTTGACTTGGAACGAGTTCGGTTGGAGTAAAGTTGTGTGGGAAAAGTAATAAATAATTTTGAATCTGCCATTGTTTTCTTCTGGATAAGACGTGTTTGTTGAGGAGGGATTTGTGCAAGTATAGTTCATTTGTATCTTTCATTAGAAGATTAGAACGTTAGCTTGTTTGCTTATTAGCTCGTTACCTCGTTACCTCGTTACTTCATTAGCTCGTTAGCTGTCATTAGCTTGTTACCTCATTAGCTCTCATTAGAACATCCGTTCATTTTAAGTTCATCCGTTCATTTTAAGTCCACATCGAGCCCCTACGTTAATCCCGTGTTGTCTCGTGTTATACCTTGAATTGTTGAATTGTTGAATTGTTTTGAACTGTTGTATTGTCATTAATAGTCATTTTGCATTTCATCAAAGACTACCCACCCGTTAGCTCCCCTTATAGAACATTAATCCCCCGGAGCAACCACTAAGCAACCATCCTCGGACACCGTGTACACATTGCTTCCATCCCCACTATCCCAAACATAACTCACATTTACAATGTTCATCCTGCTACGAAAGAAACATGTGCATCTCCTCTTCGTTGTGGCGATGCTCTTGATCGTGACATTCACCATGGTCGCCAGCTCCCACTTCGTGTCGGAAGAAACTAATAGAATCATCAAGGCGAAGCTTAGACTCAACTACTTCGACACCTTGGCCAGCAACTTGTACCTAGGCAAGTCGGCCTCGAAAAAGGACCCCGACGAGGAGGACATCGACACCTCGGATCCAGAGTCCTACTTCAACAAGAAGGTTGAAAAGCTCTACACCAAAAAGGTCAACTCAGACATAGAAAACAAGTACTGGCTCCTCAAAACAGACGTTTTGGACACCGAGCTCACTGTTCCATACTACTATTATATGGACGAAACAGATGCTGGTTCAGACCAATCTATACCTTTCCACCAGTATCACAGAGAGAACAAACCGGCCATACAGCCGTTTGATCCTCGGTTCACTTTGGCCATGTACTATCACCACATCAGAACAAGCATGGAGGAGAAACCCAAGCAAAGAGTTGAAATTCCATTCAACTGGTACGACTGGGTGGATTTGTCCATCTTGAACAAGTATATTCTTGCTCCAACTTCATTAAAACCTAATTGTAGCATCTTGGATGCTGGACCCGACGAGGAAAAGATCAACAAGCAGAAGAAGTTTGAAGAAGAACAGAAGAAAAAGATAGAGGAAGCCAAAAAGAAGATCGAAGAAGACAAGAAGAAGGCTGCAGAGGCCATTAAAAAGGCCGAAGAAGACAAGAAGAAAGCCGAAGAAGACAAGAAGAAGGCCGAAGAAGAAAAGAAAAATGAGGAAGAAAGAAAAATGAAGGAGGAAGAGGACAGGAAGAAAAAGGAGGAAGAGGACAGGAAGAAAAAGGAGGAAGAGGACAGAAAGAAGAAGGAGGAAGAGGACAAGAAGAAGCAGGATGAAGAGGATAAGAAGAAGTTAGAAGAAAGTTTGAAAGAAGATAGTAAAGAAGAAACTGGTCAGAACAATGAACAATCCAACCAAGAAAAGCCAAAGGATGAATCCAAGCCAGAAGCTGAAAGCCAACAGGAAGTTCAGCAATTGGAAAATTCCGCTGGTCAAGGTAATGTAAACTCTGACGGAAAGGTGGAGAACAATAACGAGCAAGCAAACGAGAACCAGCAGGAAAATGTTCAGGTTAATCCAGACACTAATAACAACCAACAAGTTGCTACTCCAGAAGAACAGAAGGCTCCAGAAGAACAGAGGGCTCCAGAAGCTCCAAAGGTTGAAGAACCTCCAAAGGTTGAAGAACCTCCAAAGGCTGATGAACAACAGAGTGTTCCAGAGTCGCCACAAACTCCGGAGGAAAACAAAGAACAACAGATTGAATCGACTGCTCAAAGGGATCAACTTTCAAAGCCAGATGGCGAAGAAGCTCCAGATGGTTCCATCAAGAAGAGAAGCGAATCCTCCTCTGGAGAAGAACGCCACACCTTCTCAAAAAGACTCGATGCAAACAATCCTGCCGACTTCTGTGTGGATAACCATGTAGTACCATTCGACCATGATGACGGCCATGACATTCGCCCAGGTTTCAATGTGTTTAAGACCACTGGTAAGACGACTCCTGAGAAAGCCATTCTTTCTGGAAAGTCGTATCTCTACTCGTACGCTCCAGCTCCTTCAATGGTCATCTTCTTGACCTCTGATGGATCTTATAACGTCACCATCAACTCCAATAAGAAGCTTCTTAATAATGGACTCGTGGAGAAATACTTGGCCGACTCTCAGTCTCATTCGATCGATGTTCTTACAGAGTTTTCTGCTTTGAAGAAGGCCGCCAAGCCCAATAAGCATCAAGTCATGAATGCTTACAAAGTGGACATCCCAGACGACCGTTTTGAACTCAAATACAAAGATATGATTGAGGATTACGAGGGTAGATTGCTTGGAGGAGAACACTTGGCCACTAACGAGTTGAAGTACTACCAAAGTTTAAAATACTCTGATTACAAAGTGAAGAACGGGGGTCCACCAAAGTACTTCGGCGAAGCTCGTTTGTTGACAAACCTTTTGGGTGATCACTACGATTGGAGATTCTTCAACGGTGTCATGTATGGTACTTATGAACAGACTTTGATTTTGCACAGATTGGTTCGTACTTGGTTATCTTTCACTCGTAAAAACGGTATTATCACATGGGTTGCTCATGGATCTTTACTTTCCTGGTACTGGAACGGTATTGCATTCCCATGGGACAATGATATCGATGTTCAGGTTCCTATTATGGACTTGCACAAGCTTTCGCTTGAGTTCAACCAAACTCTCGTCGTAGAAGATCCAGAAGATGGTTTCGGCCGTTATTTCTTGGACTGTGGTAGTTTCATCACTTTGAGAGAAAAGGGTAATGGTAACAACAACATTGATGCTCGTTTCATCGATGTTGACTCCGGTCTCTATATTGATATCACCGGTTTAGCCATTTCCAATACCGAGCCTCCAAAGAGATACAGAGACCTCCTTCCAAAGGATTACAAGATTGATCAAAAGGATTACGTGCCAACCAACAAGTTCTTGAAGACTTACAACTGTCGTAACAAGCATTTCTCGAAACTTTCTGAATTGAGTCCTCTTATCAAGACTTCTATCGAGGGTGAAATTGGTTATGTTCCTCAAAAATATACCGACATATTAAACGTCGAGTACTCTAAGGGTTTGTTGAGTAAGAAGTTCTCTCGTCACATCTTCCTTCCTCAGTTGAGATTATGGCTTCGTGAAGAGGACTTGTATTACTTCATCTATCACCGTGAAAACTGGAACAAATACCATAGTTATAACCTGGAATATGTCAGCAGATTAAACAGTGGTAACGACACCGATGAGTTCTTCACCGATTTCAAGTATGAATTGAGTGAGGACGAGAAGAAAAAGTTGAAGCAAAAGGCCCAACACAAGCCTTTGGAATTGAAAGACGACGAAATGTCCACTATCTACAAATTCACCGAAGACGAGTTGTTGGAGCTTCTTACCAAGGACGAAATCTTCATGAACTTCTATGGTACCCGTGAATTCACTGGTTTCCACGAGGAAGAGATCATGCGTTTGTTGTTTGGAAAGTCTTCGGCACAGTTGATCAACGACTCCCCAGATTTCAGGCCAATGAAATACGATCCATTCCTCTTCAAAATGCACAACGAATACATCACCTTCGAGGATGAAGTCAACCGTTATTTGGCCCTTTTGCTGGCATACGAGCAACAGGAGAGCGAGTTGGTGGACAAGTTCAGTCAAGCCAAGCTTGCTAAGGGTAATTCTCTAGCACAAACTCCAAAATAATCGGAAACAATCGAAATCGATAACAACTCTTTTGCTCGATTTTTCATCAGGAAATAGAATAGAGGTTCAAACACTAATAAAAAACGCTTCCTTGCCCTCGATTTGATTCCTATCCCCATTTTTTTCCAGTCACTTGTTGTCACCATCCACCTTCGGTTTTATTCATAGACGTTATCACCATTGCCATCACGTCGACTACGACCTGATGGCTTGGAAGAACAGCGATTTTTCATCATCTGATTTTAATCCAGTTAATGCATTTAACACATTTATACTTCAAGCATACAGAACGCTACTGCACGTATGGGAATATTATGCTTACTGTGCATAGATTAATATGTCACTGCTGCGGTAGTGATACCATATATGGGTAGAAATACGATGTTTATTGTTTCATAGTTTTGGGTATGGTAGCCACAGGAAGGCTTTCCATACCGTTGTATATTATTTTTCTTAATAGAATAAACACTGTCATATAAATAAAGTCGGGGTGTACTTTCTTCCTTTAATGGTGAAAGCTTGAAGCAAAATGGCTTGTGGTTTAAATTGCGTCAATTTTGAGGTTATCCTTTGCAGACACGTTGTAGTATACGACTTTATTACTTAATGGTACATTGTAGGATTCTACATTTGGTGTATAAATGTGGTTTAGTTTGTCTTGGGTGAACTTGATACGATACTTATGGGGTAACGGTCGTGGTATATGCTGTTTTCTGGGAGATTTGTTTCAAAATAAGGATCAAGATAAGTATGCTGTGAAATAACAATGAAGAAAGAGGAAGTTTTGCATCCATTTAGGCTTAATTGTTTCTATAAATGTATATTAATTAAATTCTATTCATTCTTAATAGAACAAAACTATAATCAAGGCGTATATACTGGTTGTAATGCAATAGAGGGGCGATCGAGATCGAGGAAAGAAAGCAATATGCCCTCAAACGTGGAAACAAGAGTGGCATTACACTGCCTTAGTAATCATTAAGTTCGTAATAAGTGTAAGGAGTTAGGACGTCGTCCTGATATGTACAAATCCTTTAATTCTCTAAGTTGGCCTTTTCGGAGAACTTGGCTTGGGCAACCAAGTTGGATGGAGCGTCCATTCTTGGTAACATGATTTCAATCATTCTGATCTTATCTGGGATGGCAAATTTCTTGTTAGTGAACAAAGTATCCAATTCGCCTGTTGTCTTGACAGTCAACGTTTCGTATTCTTTGGCATTGAATAATGGTAAGATTCCTAAGTTGTTCCATGGCTGGATATCGTTGTAGGTGGCATTCATACCGTGGATCAATCTTTCGATAGTGTAACCGTCATTGTTCAAAACGTAAAGGTAGGTGTTGTTACACTCCCATTTACATAAAGTAGAGATTTCTTGGACAGTCAATTGCAAGGAACCATCACCAACGAACAAAATGACTCTCTTCTTGGGGTCGATTTCCTGTGCAGCCATTGCAGCACCAACGGTAGCACCAACGGTAAAACCGATGGAACCCCACAAAACTTGAGAAATACCAATGGTGTTGTTAGGGAAACGTGCCTGAACGATACCGAAGGCAGAAGTACCGGTTTCGGTGACGATAATATCACCTTCTTGGAACCAAGAGGAAACTTTGCTCCACAAGTATTCTTGTGTCAAAATAGTATCTGGAGAAGCTGGGGTGACTGGTAAGTCGACAGTTGGAACTGGAACTGGAACGTAGCTTGGGTTAAGGTGGGATTGGATTTCACTGATTAACTGCTGTAAAGCTTCCTTCATTTGGACGCCTGGGAAAGTAGCTTGTCTAATCTTAGTATAGTCAGAGTGGAACTCAACAATGTTCTTGGTCTTGTATGAGTATGTGAAAGAACCAGTATTGAAATCAGACAATAAAGCACCGATGGATAAGACGAAATCGGCGCTTTCGACAGACTCTTTAACATCTTCATGGGATAAACTACCGACGTAAACACCACCGAATCTTGGGTGAGATTCATCAATAGCAGATTTACCCATTGGTGTGGTGAAAACTGGGAATTGAGTCAAGTTTACCAACTTCTCCACCTCCTTTTTGCAGCCGTGTCTTGAGGCACAAGCATCCACTAAAATAATAGGGTTTGAAGCCTGTTGGATCAAGGTCAACACGTTATGGACAACCTCTTCTTGGGCTTCTGGATCATTAGGTTTCAAGCTGAGATCAATTGGGGTTTGCAAACGATCAGCTGGAACCTTTAAGTCAACCAAGTTAGCTGGTAATCCAACGTAGACTGGTCTTTGGTATACATAGGCTTCTCTGATGCATCTGTCGATTTCGGCTGGAGCAGAGGTGATATCGGAGAGGAATGCAGTAGTCTGGGAGATGTTGTTGGACATTCTGTGGAAAACAGTGAAATCACCGTTACCCAAGGTATGGTGCAATAACAATTGTTTAGCTTGCGAAGCAATGGATGGGACACCGACGACGTGTAACATACCGACGTGTTCAGCGTAAGCACCTCCAACACCGTTCAAGGCGGACAATTCACCGACTCCGAAGGTGGTGACCAAACAGGCTAAACCCTTGATTCTGGAGTATCCGTCAGCAGCATAAGCAGCATTCAATTCATTGGCATTTCCGGCCCACCTCATGTTTGGGACCTCGTACACCTTGTCCAACAACGACAAGTTGAAGTCACCGGGCAAACCGAAGATGGTGTTGACTTCCAATTGGTGCAATCTCTCGAAGAGATATCTACCAAGAGTGATTTCCGACATTTGATATAGTTTTGGCTTGTATTATACTATGGTTGGTATAAGACAAAATGGTTAATGTGTAGTGTATTTTTCACTTTGACAATGGTTTTTCATTTCTACAACTCCGATTCCAATTACACATCGCGGACTTTATATACGCAATCCTTGGCCTCGATAGTTGCTACTTTGAGGCTGTTACATCGTATGTTGGATACACCACTGGGTCCGGTTAAAGGTATTTTGCATTGCTATAGGTGCAAATGACATGATTCATGGACGCCCTTAACGCATACGGTCGCTCTCAGCTCATCCGGGCCGGCATAGAAGTGCATTTTCTAGGTATTCTGCAGGTGTACGTTGTCAAAAAGTTTAAAATTATGGTTTAACCGATGTGCATGTGGTATAAGGTATGTAAGAGGTTATGCTTTAAGGCAGCCGGGTACTCGGTATGGGAGCGACGGATGAGAAAGAAGCAAGCATTGAGGTAGCATATGAGCATAGAGAGACAAGGGAATGGGTGAGATGGTCATAGATTGGGGTTCGAATTGGTAAGCAGACGGTTGCAAGGGTTTATTTGTCCGTAGGAGGTCATTTTTTGGATGTGAAAAGAAGCCAGTTCTAAGTAGTTTAAAGGAATTCGTTGTGGAACACCACCGCGGACAATCAACTCCTTGATCCATTTGGTCGGGGATCGGACGGCCATGGCACGGAATACGGTTTTAGGGGTGATTCCTTGGAGGCAAGAGGTTGAGTTCGTAGCACTGGGTTGGCTCCTGGAGGAGATATTCAGTATTTTGCATCATCGGTGGGACATCAGCTGAGATTATGTAGCGGCATGGATCAAGTGGGCTTATTTTGTGGTTTTTGAACTTTGTTGTGTAAGCGATTACGGGGAGAGGAGTAACGAGGAGGAGATCGATAGGTTGGAACAAATTAAGGCTCGTATCTAACGGATACGAAAGAGGAGATAATCTGATAACATCTGACCCTGAAATTGCTCGAGAGTTTGGGCTGAGGGTATGTTCTTACGGTAAGTATGGATGTTGGATGTTGTATCTGCATAAGTAAGTGAGGTTTAACTATGAAGGAATAAGGATAAGTAGAAGTACATAGAAATACGACGACAACGAAGAATTTGGTGTGCATTTCCATATCAAAGCTAGTTATAGAGTTCTTTATTGGAATGAAGGGTATACAATTTGAACGTCTAAGTGAAATCTATTGATCCATTACATTTACTTGAATCAATCCACAAGTCGATTGCAATTGCAATTGCAAACTTCAAGCAGACACTGACACTGCAGCGCTGTAATGCAAAATTGCAGACTGCATAACTATGCACTACACTGTGAAGACCGCCTGAATAATGTCATTATATATACTCCATATCATGAAACACCCGTGCCGCACGTCATGCACGCATCTGCCCTCACCTGACCTGCTGGTGTCCTGCATCTCCTTCTCCTTCCTGGCTTCTTCTCCTATTGGCTCACTCCGCACGTGCACTTCGGCACTCCTTTTTCTCACCCCCAGTTACCCGGCCCTCGCATCATCACCTGAAGAACATGTGAGGAAAATCCTCGTGATCGTCTTTCCCACAATTTTTGTTGTTGTTTTCTTTCTTGTTTCTGAGCACAGAACGTGATTAAACAGCAGGTGCCATTGATTGCAACCAACTAAGACAGTAGTAACAAATCCGCAGCGACGTGAGATCCACACGAGACAGCCAGACCAGTGCGTAGCTACAGAAGACCCCGTGAAGAAACGGGGAGTAGGAGAGAATCGGGCCTTGATGGCGTTGTTTAGTAGTATTGATAATATTTAATATTGTTGTTGTTGATAAGGTAGCCAAAAAATTGGCTGTAAAACGCCTAGAACCGGGGTGTACCATCGGTGGTCATGTGTCATCTGATCGGATGAGAGAGCGTGTGTCGTTTGCCTCGTGACTCGACGATGGTTGCAACTTGACCAGAGATGACAATGGGCTAGGGTAAGAGACGGTGAAAAGGCTGCAAATGAGAGTGATGACAGGAGAGAAGAAGGGCAAGAAAGGAGCCAGAAGCAGTGGGATCGAATGGAGTCTCATACCCAAGGAATGGCCTGATTACAAGCCAATTTCTGTAAACAATGATATGGATACTTCAAAACAACAACACTCCAAAGGGCCTGACAATTCACATTATTGGGAATGAAATACTAACATACAAAACGTATAGATATTACCAAAACATAGACTGATAATAATAAACTAATACTTTACTATTACCATTACCATAAAATCTTGTTAGACAACACCACAAACCCCCCAATCCAAAACATTAAAATGCCTAAGAGAGAATCTGATGAACACCACCACTTAACCGAGGCCGAGAAGAAGCAAAAGGTCGACGAGAAGAAAGACGATATTGCCATCGACTCCGAGTTGTTGGGCCAACAATCGTCTTACTCCAACAAGGGCAAGGAAGGCGAAGACCTTTCCGCTGCTGAAGTTGCTGCTGCCGCCGCCGTTGCTGCTGTTTCGTCTTCTGACGGTTCTTCCAACAACTCCCACCAGCAACAGCACTTGCAAACTGCTTACCAAACTGCCTTCAGACACCAGCAGCAACAACAAGCTGCCGCTCAGGCACAACAGGGCGGTCAATCTGGAGCCTCTTCTCAACCATTCCAACCAACCACCTTGCCTCCAAGCAACAAGCCACAACATGGCTCTGATGAGTGGCACAGACAAAGACGTGAGAACCACAAGGAAGTTGAGAGAAGAAGACGTGAGGCCATCAACCACGGAATCAAGGAATTGGCTGCTTTGATACCCACTCAAGACACCAACAAGGCCCAGATATTGCAGAGAGCCGTTGAGTACATCAAGAGATTAAAGGAGAACGAGAACAACAACATCGAGAAATGGACTTTGGAGAAGTTGTTGACTGAACAAGCCGTCAGTGAGTTAAGTGCTTCTAACGACAAGTTGAAGCTGGAATTGGAGAGAGCATACCGTGAGATCGAGACGTGGAAGGGTGTGTCGAAGAAGTAGGAGAGTTGAAAAATGGCGATTTGATATAACTAGTTGGGTGTTAGTGCCTTGCTAGCGTTTGAATTACTTCTTTTTTGTTGTATTTTTATCCTGTGTATTTTTAATATGTACTTTAGTTTCCTGTCAAAAAATGTTAAGAGATTATCATTATTAGAGTAAGTAGAACTGCGATTTTGTAGAGTATCTGTTAATTGTAGCTTTAGAGAGATTAGAGAGATTGTCCATTCAAATTCCATTACAGTGATTGTGACGGATAATTCACCAGTTGTTTTTGCAATTTGATTGAAGGATATGTACGTTCAAAATTTTTATAAGTAAAGTTATACATAGATATATATATATATATATATATAAATGTGTAGATATGTAGTTAAACACAACTCTATCTTTCAAAGAATACTCTTCTATTCACTGCCTACATCTACTTATACATACGCATATACATAGACATATTATATATGTATCTGCTACATATTATGCTTGTTAGTACATCAATGCCTTTGTTCACACCTCAATTTTTCTTCATTCTTCTCGTGAATCTACTTACACCAAGCCTTCAGTTTGAGGCTACCACTCTGGTGAGTTCAAGTTTTACCTCCTTACTTCTCTAAGTCATTCCATCTTCTTATTACCACTCCTTTCCTCTTATACTTTCCTAGTTGCAACCGCAACACCTATTTGGTACATCACCACTAGCGCACCAAAAATATCCTCCATCTGCAGTACGCGCCAAATCCATTAAAAAATCACCGTTTTGATGCTTTTGATGCTTTGAATGATAGGTGGTTCTTCTTGGATAAACTGTGTTAAGAAGTGATTTCCTGGCTTTTCGAGTAGGTCAGAACGTACCGGAATATAAAGTGAAGTATTCTAATCTTTTTCCGTTTTTTTTCCTCGAAGAAAGGCCTTATCTGTGTGTGTTGCCTTGCCCTCAAAGGACGATTATTCATCACCAACAATTCATATATTCTTCCTTGCTTCTAATCTATAACTATTCCAGAGTCTACCTCTTGCTTGCATATCCAACATGGCCATACCTTTCCCTGACATAGATCCGTACGACATCTTGCAGGTAGCCAAGTCGGCTTCACCGATAGAAATCAAGAAGTCATATAAGAAGCTTTGTTTGAAGTTCCATCCAGACAAACTCCAACAACTTCAACAACAGCATGATCCAGAGTTCTTCCCAAAGGTCCAATTTGCATACAGCATCCTCAGTGATCCTCTCAAGAGGCAACGTTTCGACAATACCGGGTCGTTGGCCGACTACGATTTGGATGATGAGGACGCCGGATTCAACTGGAAGGACTACTTTGAATCCATCAACCAGAAGATCACCATCGACATGATCGAAGAGGATAAGTTGAAGTACCAGAACTCGGAAGAAGAGACCGAAGATATCATTTCCAATTTCGTCTACTATGAGGGCGACTTTCTCAAGTTGTTTGAGCTTATACCTCATTTGGAGTTCACTGAAGAAGAGGAACAACGTGTGTTTAAAGTGATTGAAAGTGCCATGCCAGAACTCGAAGAGTCCTTAGACTTACAGACTATAAAGACCTGGGAGAAGTATAAGAAATCCAGAAAGACGAAAGTCCGTCAAATGTTAAAGAAATTGGCCAAAGAAGCCAAAGAAGCCGAGGAGTTGGAGAAAATGATCAAAGACAAGGGCAAGAAAAACCTACGTAATGAGAAGGATTTGGGGGCTCTTATCAGAAGCCGTCAAGAGAACCGCTTGGATAACTTGATAGATACTTTGGAGTCGAAGTATGTCAATAAAAAGGGCAAGAAGAGAGCTAATAAGGAGATTAATGATGATGAGTTTGAGAGAATCCAAAAGGATATAATGTCGAAGAACAAGAGATCTAAGTAACTACGATGACGTGGTTTAATAATAGTTGATGAATGTAGTAATATAGCATGCAATGTATATACATGTACTTTGAAGTAGGTGATGGTGTAGAATAGATTGGGTGATTTAAGAAATTGTAATGAAGTTTTTGGGGAGAGTACATGATGATGTGCTTAGTACATTGAAGTGTAATTATTCAAATCGATATTATGATGAGCGTAAGTTGCGGATGGATATCTCTACTTTCTTATAAAGAGAATGACAATACGAACTTCAATGTTCGATTCAAAGGTATATTTCAGTCTTACTGTAACAAATATTTAGTGTATTGAAAAATAAATTGCACTCATGTTCCAGCATCTATTCAGGGGCAAAACGAGTATCACAAACACCTGAATGGCTGTTGCTGCATTTTCTTCCATTGAACTCACTCAGGACCATATGCTTTCAGCATTGGAATGCTTTCATTTGGGAGGGGTCTTCCTCAAGCGGTCCCTTTGTCTCTGGTCAATGACATTTCATTTTAAGAATCTGATATATGGCTCTTATTGAATTATTTCCCCTAACTTATCCTACTAACCTTCCATTAGAATTTTCTATTACGCTCATCTACCTCATGATTTTCATCATTTTAGATAAATAAACTCACCATATCCCAGTTCTTTAGAATATATGGCGCTACCATCTATAGCTTTTTGCAGCCTATTTAAATTATTGCAACTGGCACTCCTTTAGCGGTGGCCATCTCAATGAATACCACTGTTTCAATTCCAATTTTCACTTCTTATTGCTTTCCATAGTCCTCTTGAGCAACTATCTTACCTAACAAAATACTCATTTACTCCCTAAACATATATATTCACTTGTCCACGTACATTATAACCAGTGAGTAGACATATGCAATCACTATCTCCAACACTCAGGACTAACAAGAGCATACCTTTTCACACTGAAATGCACCTTTTTCTGTATTTGAACATTCCAATTCCACCGCCAACTTCAAACCCAATAATTCCCCGCGATAGTTATTTTCAACCACCCAACCACTAAAGAAATACAACACTACACTACATCATACCACAGCTCCCATCAGTATACTCTCTACTATACCACATACTTTCTCTTTATTACTGCGGCAAGGGTCTCGTACTCCAGACGCGACTGCTCAAACGCGACTTTTTCCCCACGCGACACGCGACTTTTCTTTGTTTTGGTGTGAGATCTGAAAAATCGTAAAGAAACGAGTTTGATGATGGAGAAGTGGTGGAGTATTGAAGTTTAGAAGTACCTTGCGGGAGGAAATTGTAGCTGAGAACAGTCCAATTGAGTAATATTGTTTCTCGCATCATGTCTGACTTTGACGAGGACGAATCGATGGACTCGTTTGGGTCCGGATCGGACTTCTCAGATGGTTCTGATGACTTCGTTCCTGATAACAATGGTACCAGTAGTAACAGCAAAACCGCCAGTTCAAAGGGCAAAGCGAAGCCCAAAAAGGTCCAGAAACCCTTATCGGAGTCTACCAATACCACGGTTTCTTCGTCGACTTCGAGATCAAGCACGCCAAAGGCTGGTGGTAAGCAGAATGCCTCTGAAACGTATCAGAAGCTCTCCCAATTAGAGCATATTCTTAAAAGACCAGATACTTATATTGGATCGGTGGAGAAAACCTCCACTGAAATGTGGTGCTTTGATGCTGAATCGGAAGAAATGGTGTTTAAAGAAGTGAGTATAGTTCCGGGTTTATACAAGATATTCGATGAGATCTTGGTTAATGCTGCTGATAACAAAATCAGAGACTCATCCATGAAGAATATAAGAGTAAAGATAGATGCCGAGAACAACACCATTGAGGTCATGAACGATGGTAAGGGTATTCCGGTGGAAATCCACGAAAAGGAGAAAATCTACATTCCAGAGTTGATCTTTGGACATTTGCTTACTTCGTCTAATTACGATGATGACGAGAAGAAAGTCACTGGTGGTAGAAACGGTTATGGTGCCAAGTTGTGTAATATCTTCTCCACTGAATTTTCGCTTGAAACAGCTGACTTGTCGTCAGAGTTGTTGTATAAGCAGACATGGTCAAATAACATGTCCAACGTAACAAAGCCAAGAATCACGAAGTTGAAGTCTAAGAAAGAGTACACCAAAATTACCTTTAAGCCAGACTTGGCCAAGTTCGGTATGGACTCGCTTGACGAAGAGATCTTGTCTGTGTTGAGAAGGAGAGTCTACGATTTGTGTGGTACTGTGCATGATTGTAACGTATATCTCAACGATAAAAAGTTGAATATCCGTAATTTCAAGTCCTACGTTGAAATGTACGTCAATGCTATCAAGAAGACCACGCCTGAAATTGTCGACGAGAATGGAGCTGTAAAGAACTACACAACTATTGTTCATGAAGTTTTCAATGACCGCTGGGAATTGGCCTTTGCTGTGAGCGATGGCTCTTTCAATCAAGTCAGTTTCGTGAACTCCATTGCTACAACAGCAGGAGGAACGCACGTCAAGTATGTTTCGGACCAAATCATCACCAAGTTGGTAGAAACCATGTCCAAGAAGGAAAAAGGAAAAAAGAAGTTGATGATCAAGCCACAGGAAGTTAGAAACAATATGTTCTTGTTTTTGAACTGTTTAATTGAAAACCCTGCATTCACCTCGCAAACCAAGGAGCAGTTAACAACCAGAGTGACACAATTTGGTGGTAAACCAAGCGAAAAGTTGGTTATCAGTGACCAGTTCATAGCCAAGATGTTGAAAACCAGCATCGTAGACCGGATTCGAGATATTTCAACTGCCAATGAAGACAAGGCATTGCAAAAGGCTGATGGTTCTAAAAAGCTGAGAATTAAGGGCCAGGTCAAATTGGTGGATGCAAACAAAGCCGGTACAAGAGAAGGTAATAAGTGTACTCTTATTTTGACAGAAGGAGATTCTGCCTTGTCGCTAGCTGTCTCTGGTTTAGCGGTTGTGGGAAGAGATTACTACGGGTGCTTTCCATTGCGTGGTAAGTTATTGAACGTGAGAGAAGCGTCGGCAGATCAAATCTCCAAAAACGCAGAAATTAATGCCTTGAAGCAAATCATTGGGTTACAGCACAAGAAGGTGTATACAGTAGAGAATGCAAAGACCTTAAGATACGGACATGTGATGATCATGACCGATCAGGATCAAGATGGTTCGCACATCAAGGGTTTAATTATCAACTTTTTGGAAACTTCATTCCCTGGCTTGTTGAATATTCCTGGATTCTTGTTGGAATTCATTACGCCTATCATTAAGGTCACAATCAATAACAGAGGTCGTAAGGAAGTGATTCCATTCTATAATATGCCTGAATTCGAGAATTGGCGTGCTTCAGAAGGTGCTAACTCTCGTTGGACTCTCAAGTATTATAAGGGTTTGGGTACATCTACACCATTGGAAGCTCGTCAATACTTTTCAGCCTTAGATAAGCACTTAAAGCGTTTCCATGCCTTACAAGAAGATGACAAGCAATATATTGACTTGGCCTTCTCAAAGAAGAAAGCTGATGATAGAAAGGACTGGTTACAGGCTTTCCAACCAGGAACTCATTTAGATCCAAATTTAACTGAGATTCCTATCAGTGATTTCATTAACCAAGAATTGATCTTGTTCTCCATGGCAGATAACGTGAGATCCATCCCTTCCGTTTTAGATGGCTTTAAGCCAGGTCAACGTAAGGTTTTGTACGGTTGTTTCTTAAGAAACTTGAAGCTGGAGATTAAAGTCTCGCAATTGTCTGGTTACGTTTCTGAAAAGACTGGTTACCATCACGGTGAGCAGTCGTTAGTCCAGACCATTATTGGTTTAGCACAAAACTTCGTTGGTTCCAACAACATCAATTTATTGAAGCCAAATGGTGCCTTTGGTACTCGTGCAGCTGGTGGTAAAGATTTCTCCGCTGCGAGATATATCTTTACCGAGATAACCAAAATAACCAGAACCATTTTCAACCCCTTGGATAACCCATTGTATACATATGTGCAAGATGACGAGCAGTCAGTCGAGCCAGAATGGTACTTGCCTGTTCTTCCGATGCTATTGGTGAATGGTACCGAAGGTATTGGTACGGGTTGGTCTACGAATATTCCTAGTTTCAATCCCATGGATTTGGTTGACAACATCAAACGATTGATGAATGGTGAACCCATGAAAGAAATGATGCCTTGGTATAAAGGATGGGAAGGTTTAATTGAGCCAAATGGGCCTGACAAGTACAAAGTCATCGGTAGAATTGAGCAACTTGACGAGACCACTCTTGAAATCTCGGAAATTCCTGTCAAGACATGGACCAATAATGTGAAAGAATTCTTGTTGGCAGGCTTTGGTACAGACAAAACTCCTGCTTGGATCAAAGACATGGAAGAGCAACATGGCCTTAATATTAAGTTCATAATCAAGTTATCTCCAGAAGAGATGGCTAAAGCATTGAAGGTCGGATTATTAGAAAAGTTCAAGTTAATATCTTCCATTAGTATGTCTAATATGGTTGCCTTTGACCCATTGGGTAGAATTAAGCGTTATTCTAGTGCCCAGGAGATTTTACGTGACTTCTACTATGTGAGATTAGAATACTACCAAAAGCGTAAGGATTTCATGATGGAGCAGTTGCAAAATCAATTAACAAAGTTGAGTGAGCAAGCAAGATTTATCAAATTGATCATCGACAAGAAATTGACGATTTCAAATAGGAAGAGAATAGATTTGGTTCGTAATTTGGAAGAGCTCAAATTTGTCAAGTTCAACAAGGACAACAAGCCTGTCAAAGATGTTGTCAATGAGTCTTTGTTTGTCCAAGCAGAACAAGAAATAGAAGAGGAAGAAGCAGAGGTTGGTGATGTCAGTCAGTTATTGATGGGCGGTGTTCAGTCAAATCAAGACGATAATGTTCATAAACCGGAGACCATTTATGCTCTCTACAACTACTTGGTTGGTATGTCCATGTGGTCGTTGACCAAAGATAGATATGACAAATTGTTACAAGAAAAGGCAGAAAAAGAAAGTGAATTGACCGAGTTGTTGAAGAAATCGGCTAAGGACCTATGGAATGACGATTTGGATAACTTTGTAGCTGAATGGGAGAAATTCTTGGAGGCTGATTTGAGAGAGAGAATGGATATGGTTCCAAACAAGAGTTCTAAGTCCAAGGCCAAGAGACCAAGAGCCAGTGCAGCTAAACCTTCCAAGACTGCTTCGACTACCACTGTCAAGAAAGAGACAGAAAGTGAAGAACCTGTCAGAAAAAAGGCGGCAACGAATGCTGCTAAGTCGAAAGCAAGTTCTGCAAGTTCATCTACGCCTTTACCAGAAGTCAAGAAAGAGGTCAAGAAAGAAGCACCAGATGTTTTATCATTCTTCACCCAAAGCAGTGCTAGCAGTACACCAAAATCTTACTCCAGCAAGAGCAAGAAGCCCATCTTGGTGTCCAACTTTAGTGATAGTGACGACGATGTGCTCTTAGGTTTGAGTAATGAGTCCACCCCAAAGAAGGTAGTACCACCTACAAAGAAGATTGAACCTGTTGCCAAGAAATCCAAGCCAAAAGCAGGTTCGAAGGCGGCTCTTATGGATGAGCTTGAAGAGTTAGGGGTTACGGAAATCTCCAAAGCTCCTAGACAGAGACCTGCCAAAAAGATTAGCTACAATGTAATCGACTCTGACGAAGAAGAAGAGGAGGAAGAGGAGGATGATGATGTCGATATGGAAGATGAAGATGATGAGTATGAAGAAGATTAGCTAGAGAGATAATAACCTGAGTTTTGTGGGGTCGATGTGAAGTGTCCACTTACAGAGGCTTAGAGAAGCGAGATATAACTAATAGTAAAAGAACACGAAATATAGAAGATCAGCGATAGAGAAATGTCGATATAGCAGAATATTAATTTAGCAGACTGGCTAAACAACAAAAATAGCGAATTTAGGCCAATGTCAAAGCAGGCAAAGCTACTAGTCAGGAGTTACAGCCAATGATTTAGCCAATGATTTAGCTAACGATTTAGTGAAGATTAGAGTAATCTTATAGCAAAATAATAAATAGCCAAATGACGAATATAATAATGTATGTAGAGAAATAGGTAGACAATCATTATCACCATAATATTTTTAAGTATAAAAAACCATCTTAGTAATTATATTAATTACCTAACCAATACCTTATTCCATGCATTCTACCATGCCATATAATACCGTGCCATACAATTCCGTGCCATACAATTCCATACAATACCATACTATACATACCATACCATACATTCCATTCCCTTCGCATCTCTTACCCTTTAGCTTTAATTACTTTAACGAAAGACCCTCCCCCGATCTGGGCCTCGATACGACAAAGGCCAAGCCAAAAGTCAAGCACTCCCGTATTCTCCTCCATTTTAGCTTTATAACCCGCTAACCGTGATCTAACTGCGATTCGTAAATGTGCCCACCAGTGCCCTACACACCCCATTCTTCTCGTAATTGAATGTACGCCGTATGTGTTGAGCAAAAGCCGCGATGCACGATAACAATAGTACCAGCAATAATATTAGTAGGCCGATTGCCAAATGGCGACAGCCCATTTGATTAACTGGGAAGGACACCGAGAGCTCACGCAAGAGCAAGCCCCGAATTTTTGGTCAATTCCATCATCCTTTTGCTGGGTCGGTGTGGGTTAAGAATCGCCTGATACGGGGGAGGTGTAGTCTTGGTTATTTGAGTGTTGGACTGTGTGGGTGTTTCGGTGTGTGGGAACAGACTAGCCAAGAGAGAGTGAAATGCAATCTCGTTCCATGGGCTTGTTCTTTTTTGGAATATTCTGTAGATGTGGTTTAGGGGCTTCTAAGACAATGGGAGAAGGGTGGGAGAAGAGTGTTTTTGGAATAAGAGTTTTTTACTCTACATGGCTGTGGGTGTGGTTTACGGGGCTTCTTTCTTTAACACAATGGAGGAAGAGTGGATAAGAGTAGAATAAGTGTAGAATAAGAGTGAAATAGAGCGTTTTTGGAATACGACTTTTTTTTTTTTAATATTCACCGGGGGGAAGGGCCGTTTTTTAACACATTTTAATTTCTTCGTCGTGCCATTAACTTTCGTAATTTTCCCCAGTTCTCCCATGAGTTCTCTCTGTTTATTTACCCATTTCCACCGATTTTCACCCATACATCCTCTCCAAACCATAACCTCTCCATACAATAACCTCTCATACAATAACCCTCTCCATGCAATAACCTCTCATACAATAACCTCTCATACAATAACCTCTCATACAATAACCTCTCATACAATAACTTCTCATACAATAACCTCTCATACAATAACCACTCCTCTCCATACAATAACATCCACCACTCCACCACTCCACCTCTATATACATTAACCATCACTCCATCACTCCACTCCCTCACTCCCTCACTGGATCCTCACCCGGATCCAGTGAGCATCCAGTGAGCATCCAGTGAGCATCCAGTGAGCATCTCGGGGTTACCAACGGGGAAAAAAAAAAAACAATCTCTCAACCCAGTGCATATCACATAAAAATCATAAAAATCATAAAAAATTATCGTACTTCTCCCCCCACTCCCCTCTCCTACCACTCACAACCCCTGTCCCCCATGCAGGAATAAGTGCCCGCCCTTCAAAAAGGGATCTTACAGGTTAGCGGCGGCCAAAAAATAATTTTCTTTCGTTTTTTCATCGATTTCAACGACGTTTAGGGCCAGTTTACAAGCTGATTAGAGAGTATTTGAAGCTAAGAAAGGCATCATCCAGAGCAGAATTGACCGCCGAACCCAGTGAGCCCTTTTTTTCAGCGAAAAAACGGTGTTTTTGTGGAAAAAACTGGGGATATACGACAATTTATCGCCTTTTAAATCGAGTCTTCTCAAGAGACACAATCCAGTGATAGAGCCAGTTTCTAGCACGAAACAGCAGCGAATTGAACTGAAAACAGCTGATATTGCAGCCCCAGACAGTGCTCTCGCCGCCTACCGTCGAAACAAGCGACTTTCTCCGGTGAAAACCGCCCAAAACAGCCCTCCTAGGCCAAATATCGTCATAAAAAAGGACAAACAACAGTCTGTTTCTGTGAAGACAGTGACAAATAACCAGCTGAAAGCACGAATTCTGGCATTTGAACACCACCAGGATCACCGCCGCCGCTCGTGCTACTAGTCGAACCGATTTTTCAGTGAAAAGTCCGGCTTTTTCACCGTAAACAACGAAGCAATAAGCACTCGGATATCATTCTTTTCCCTAGAAGAATAGAGATATACCCATCAAAAGTGCCAAAGAAACGCCTTTCAACCACGGTAAAGACGCCCAAACCGAGCCTACAAGCGACCCCCAAGTGACCTCGCTGCCGTTGATTCATTTGAAGCCGAATCCGTTCTGTTCCAGTGACTTTTCACCCTTCTTTTCCAGTTAGTCTACCCCCTCGAAAGCCAGTCCAAAAGACTATGATTTACTTCGAGGCCAACGTCACTACTACCATTCCAAATACTCCCAGCAGCAGCACTATCATGTACTCCAATAACAGCAACAACAACAACGCCAATAACGGTGCAAACCAACAACAATATATGGGCGATTATTCGTACCAACAAGCCCAACAAGCACAGCAAGCACACACGATTTTACCGCCTCCAGGAGCCGGAGGAGCTCAACAGCAGCAGCAGAACAATGCTAACAATGCCTACAGCTACCAGACCGGCGGAAATACCGCTTCCAGCATCGGTAGCAATGCTAATGTCCAGCTAAACGCTTCTTCCAACAACAAGTTCACTCCCCAAGATATCCAGATCTTGAAGCAATTGCTAGTGGCCGGAGAGAAGCACAAGTGGAAGCAGATCACCAAGGAAATCAACCAACTGTCGGCGAACAACGGATCTTCAAGCAATGGAACCTCTGCTACTGGAGTTCAAGATGCTAACCTGCCAGATCAACAGTTCGGAGGCTCTGCTAGACACCAAGGAAAGAACGTTTCTCCAACGTTTGTTATCAAGCAATACCAGAGTTTGCTTGGATTGCCAAATAATGCCAACTTCTTCGGTACTCTTGGCAGTTCTTTGCCTTATGTAGTTGCTCCTAACGGCTGGGACGAGATCTCGGACCAGAACTATCCCGTTCACTTCGGCACCGAGGATATCGAATAGTGGGGTGCAAGGTAGCTGGATAGCTGTTTAAGCGAGTTGTTTCGAGGATATCAATGGGGAGCAAGGTAACTGGATAAGCTGTTCAAGCGAGTCTTCGAGGACATCAAAGGAGATTAAAGTAGCTGGATAAGCTGTCCAATTGTCTCCGAGGACATCCAATGAGTGGGGATAAGCTGTTTAAGCGAGTTGTCTTCGAATGAATGGAGAGCAAGGTAACTGGATAAGCTATCCAAGCATCCAAACGAGTTGTCTCCACATCGAATGAATGGGGATTAAAGTAACTGATAAGCTATCCAATTGTCTCCTCCGAGGCCACGAAATCTAATGTTCAATTCTACTTATCTATTCATATTCCGGGGTGTTATTTTTATTGTTAATGTGTGAGCTTCTGGCGGAAAGATGGTTGTTATGACCATCTAGTTCCGTCCGTAGCATCAGTTTTCTTTTCTTCTTTATATACTTATTGTGACTCTTCTCGGACGAGACGAGAAGAGTGTCTTTGCCGGTAGGAATGCTCTGAAGGAGGTTCTACGGCTGCTGGCCTATTCGTTGGGGTCAGCTTTTACGTTTGTCTTACGACTGTACTAATTATAAATGCCAATTACTAACAAAACTGAAGAGGTTCTCGACATTGTAGTACATCCCATTCATCAATCTGTACCGTGTGGGTGGATGTAGAAGGTGGTGTGGAAGGGGTGGACGTAGAAGGTGTTGCTGTAGAAGGTGTTGTGGTGTAGGTGTTGGTGTAAGTGTTGCTGTGGAAGGTGTAGATGCTGTGGAAGGTGTAGATGCTGTGGAAGGTTTAAGAATGAAATGTCAATGAAATGTCAATGAAATGTCAATGAAATGTCAATGAAATGTCAATGAAATGTCAATGAAAGGAAGGCCATACAATGGTAAGTCTTGAAGTGATAGAAGATGTTTGAATGAATGGAGATTAAGGCCAAAAGATGGCATTGAATGAGATCAGATCATGTTAATTGAGGTCTTCATTCGAGTGGAGAAGGTGAATTAGTTGCATTCCATTACTTAAGAAAGTATCAAATGAAGGAAGTAATGAACATAAGAAAGTACCAAGTGAAAGGACTAATGAATGAAGAGTAATTGCCCTAAAAGGTTCTCTACCATTCAACTTAAACTCTTCAACAAGTCCACTCATTCACTTCAATTATAACAATTATATCATTCACTAGAGTATAAGTTCTTCTTATGAGAATACCATCTCTAATAGTTTAACCAACTCTAATATCATAGCATCTCTCATACCTTTACCATCTCTAATACCTTTCACAACTCCAATGCCTTCACCATCTTCAATACCTTTACCATCTCTTTCACCAACTCCAACGCCTTTACCATCTCTTATGCCTTTCACAACTCTAATACTTTCACAACTCTAATACTTTCACAACTCTAATACTTTCACAACTCTAATACCTTCACCATCTCCAATTGCTTCACCAACTCCAACGCCTTCACCATCTCTTATTCCATGCCATTAACCCATAGCTTTAGCACAACCTCACCATTAGCTCTCAGCTTTACACTCCTTGCAATCCAACTGATCCAAATCTTCTGTGACTTGCTTAATTTCATCACCAACACTCGTACGAGTCTTTCCTTCATCATCACTTGTAGAGGCTGTCTTCTCCTTTTCACTCTTTACCACTTCAGTCGTACGACTCTCCTCTCCCTCAGGAACAGTCTCCCCTTCATGAACACTATTACCTTCATGAGCAGTCTTACCTTCATCATAATCAGTCTTTCCTTCCCTCTCCACCCCTCTATCACTTCTAGAAGCACTCTTCCCTTCATCAGAAGCACCCTTACCCTCATCAGAAGAACTCTTACCCTCATCAAGACCACTCTTACCTTCTACACTCTTCTTATCCACCCCTCTATCACTTGTTAAGAAGTTCCCTCCAGCGTCTCTCTCCACATGATGTCCCAATTTCACCTCGCCAGCACCGCCCCCCGCAGCCTCCAACCGGTCTCGAATCAACACCTTGACGAACTTGGCATCAGGAAACCCATCGTAGTAGTATTCATCGCTTTGCAATCCATCTTTATCACCGTATTTGATAGCCAATTGGGCCGACTTGAATTTGCGCTTATATACGATCTCCTGCTCCATGACGTCATTGACGTGGACCACTATAGCGAAGATTCCGGGCTGGTGGTAGATTGGCTGGATGGAAATGTCGTGGAGAACTTCGGGGAACGTCTGGAGGAGCTCTTGCACGTACCACAACGCTCTGTTCTGCCACTTGCACTTGGCACAATATTGGATAATCACTCTGGGATACCTTTTGGTGGAGGGTATAGTCATCCTGGTAGCACAGAGTCCTGGTTTCTGGGGGTTTGTAGAAAAGTATATCGTCGTTTTTGAATTCGTTTCGATTTCCGTTTGAGCTGCCCTTTTTTGATGGTTCCACCGCGGAGTTCGATAAAGCGGTCTGTATGAAGCGAAGTGGAAAGCGGCGGATGCTACCAGTTGAGTAGGGTGGTTTTGCTAGGTAGGAAACGGGTGCAAAATCGGTGTTGCGATTAAAAAGAGGTGGTAGAAGTAGAATATAAGGGTGTTACAGCGATGTACGGTATGCCAAGAGTGTTTTACTTATATCACAGCGATGTGTGGTGTGCAAGAAGTAGTTGAGTAGGGTTTTCGCTCGATAGGAAACGGGTGCAAAACGGGTGCAAAATCGGTGTTGCGATGGAAAAGAGGTGGTAGAAGTAGTATTTATGTGTATTACAGCGATGTATGGTATGCCAAGAAGTGTTTTGTGGTGCTTTGTAGTGTTTTGCAGTGTTTTGTAGTGTTTTTTAGCGTTTTGTAGTGTTTTGTAGTATTATGTAGTGTTTTGTGGTGTTTTGTGGTGTTTTGTAGTAATATGTATTGATTTTGCATTAATGGAAGTTGTTTCATGACGAGCTATGCCATAACGCAAGCTGTTTTCTAGAGCTACCCATACTAATTCTTCCACGTCTACAGTTCCTTCTATGAAAATGTGTACTTTAAGATCTAAATGAAAGCTAATTAAACAACAAAGAATTGAAAATGAGGAGTATAAGAGAGATTGAAGTCTAATCTAGTTAGGGAAGGAGAGGAAGATTTTTCACGCTTTTTTATGTAATTGTTTTGGAAGGATTTGACCGGTGGATTACGATCCACTGCTTTTGAGACTCTAACATGTTGACTAGAGTGCCTTTTTAATTACCGAAACATTCTGAACCGCAGAATCGTGGGCTTGTTGGGAGAAGAATTGAAGGAGTTGTATCAAACGAACGAGCGTGAAAGTAAAATGATCACATGAAAGCAATAAAAGATGTATCAAAAACCAATTAGTGTTACTTCGTTTAAGTAACTTTATATTCCAGGGGATTTACGTTCCACAGGGAGGGTGAAGCAAATTAACATATCAATTAGAGCAAATCCAATCTAACGGCTCTACAATGTCATGCTCAACCAGTCCCAGTTATTTCCGCCGTTGTTTTCACCACCGTTCTCGAATTCACCATTTCCATTCTGAATGTGATCTTCCATGCTCTGGTCTTCATTCTTCACAATTCCCACCTGGGGTGATGATTGGTTTGAGACAGAGTTGAGCACATTGATGAAATCATGGTCATGGTCAATGGTCTGACCACTTTGATCGCCATTTCTGATGAATAATGTGTTGTCCAGATTGGTATTCTTTCTGGAAACGCTAGGCCTAGTTTTAGATGGCTTTTTTGGAGTTGTAGCCGAAGAAGAAACCGTCGAATTCGTTCTGCTGCCGCTGATGGAGCTGATCTTTTTCTTGGAGGAAGGTAAAATCGGGGTTTCAATCTTCACCTCGTCAAGTTCAACTGGAGGCGTGGTGAGTGATCCATTTCTACTTGGTTTACTTCCACCGTTTGATACCAAATTACGGATCATTTTGGTGTCACTCCTCAGAATTGACGTAGGGTTTAAATCGTCTCCATCAGTATCCTTTCCGCCCAGAGGTCCACTCAAAGACTTCTTAGGGTTGGTACTACGCTGTCTCTTCTTGATGACGTCCGTTTTCAAACTCAAAGGTCTCACTACTCCGTGCAACTTCAAGAAGAGCCCACAAGCATTACATAACGGCTGTCCTTGGGGATTTCTACGCCATAATGGAGTTGTTTTAGTATGACAATTGGTACAAGAAACTCCTGACTGTGCCAGAGACGACAAAGAAGTCAGCGAAAGCAGAGTTTTCAAGGGTGTACCCACTGGAGTATCCGCTGGAGACGAGTTCTTTTTGGACTTTGAATTCTTGGAAGATTTAGACTTCTTCGAGGATGGTTTTGCAACCTTTTCTGTTCCATTCTTCCAATTACTGTCCCCACCACTTTTCCAGCTAGTAAGAGTACTTTGGCTTGGAAGTGAGTGTGGATGATCTCTATCGGTACCACTAGTGCTGAAACTGAACTGCTGGGTTGGGAAACCGCCCCCAAATTTACTACTACTGCTACTAGTTGCACTCTGGACGCTATTATTCACTCCATCGAAGTAAGAGTCAGCAAACTGTTGAGAAGCAAGCTGTGGAGTTGTGAAGTCTAGTCCTGGCAGTTGCTGTGGAGCTCCAGATCCTCCGTTGGAGTGTCCGTTGTTAGAAAAACCAGAATTTTGGTTGAACTGGAAGGAGAAGTTGGTTGGAGTCTGTGAGATGGAACGACTAATAGGTGGTCTATTTACCGTTCCATGGGATGTACTGTTGTGGAAGTCTGGGAGCGAAGTAATGGAACTGTCCTGACGTAAAAGGTTCGTAGGAGTTGCTACGTTACTTACAATGCTATTAGAATGGCCATATCTGGCGGTATTGGCGTCTGAGTACTGGTGGAGGATGCTGGCTGGGCCTATGGTGGCATGGTTTTGGTGGTGACTACCACTATTTTGGCTGTTAAGACTATGGCTATGGTGGTGGTGGTTCGAATTGCTACTAAAGTCGTCAATATCATCAGTATAACGATCAGAAAACTTGTCGAAGCGTTCGTACTTATCCTCCGAGAAAGGGTGATCTGAGCCCATCATATCGACATCAATGTCGTTGTAGTTGTAGTTATTGTTTGGGCCCTCGAAGGCTAGAGGGTCGAGAGAAAACTCGAAAGCAGAGGACTCGTGGTTGGGGTTGTGGTGGATATGATTGGCTTGAGAAGACGTCGTGCTGGGTGAGTCGTTATCGTGGTTTTGTTGGTCATGAAGTGATTCGTAATGGTTGTGGAGAGGATGGGAGTTAATGCCTCCCCCCTTTATCTTCTCCTGGTGCAAGGACATGGACAAGTTGGAATGGAGAGAAGGACCACTTCCACCTGGCAAACCCTGGCCCAGTATCAAGGGAGAGAAGTCTGCTGGTCTTTTTCTGTAATTACTGGACATGTTATGGGAATGGGAAGATTCCGAATGGATAGAATTTGCATCCAAATCTCCACGCCCTCCCTCTATTGAATCCAAACTGTTCAATGCTTCCAAACCATCGATACTTCTTATATCAGAATGGGCTACGCTTCCAGTTGAACGGTGGTTAGTCTTGGAATTACTGGTGGTTCCTGACGTTTTCTGGCTAACTTCTTCCACGTTACTCTGGCCCATTTTCCTTATATGGGCTACATAATCGAAGTCCTCGGCTGCTGGGTCGAGTGTAGATGATTCCAGAGACATATCATCATCATCCATGAGATCTTCTTCGAGTTGAACTTCCTGTGACTCGATAATGATATCCTTATCGTTAACTATAGCATTCTTTTCATTGGAATTACTCCTCTTCAACTCCATCAGTATATCTTCTTGTTTAACCTTGCTATTACTGCTACTTTTACTAGTTCCCTTGGTATTACTCTCTTTGCTGTTTCTGTTGGTAATGAACATCATCCTCCAGGTCAAATTCTCCATCCGTGCCTTATATGGAAGTGACTCTTTGGCCTTATTGTACATTCGCCAGAGACCTTCGATGCTCTCGATCTCCTCGGACAAGAGAGTAGCTAGCGTCACAGCAGGGTCTCTTTTGGTGGACGAGTTCGATGCCGCTGGGGCAGCGGATGAGCCGTTGATGCTATTGTAGTTGTGCTGTTGGGGACTGAAGTGGAACTTCGGTTGGTGGTATGAGGACAGGTTGCTGTGGACGGTGGTGGTTGGAACGGTGTTGTTTGTGGAGGGAGACGTTGGAGTATTTGAAAGTGATGTTGTATTATTGTTGATATTATGGTTATGGTTACTATTCGTGGTGGAAACGTCGTTGGACGAGCCGGGATCAGCGTTATAGTTGGGAGGAATGTTCATTTGAAGCTTGGAATGGTCACAGTAAAGGATGAGTTATGGAATACAATGGAAAGGGTCGTTATTCGTGAGTCTGGGTTTGAAGGTGAATAGATATCGGATTTGGAGTTTGAGCCGGTGTTTTCTTGATCTTGTTGATTCGTTGGTATTAGCCTAAGGATGAAGCCGTAAGGATGAAAAGGTGCTTTGACAAATAAACAGTGGAACTGATGGTGAAGCAATCACGACGACGGAATGGTCTATGTATTATATTTAACGTCGAGATCGGGCACAACCACGGTGAAGGTTCTCTGTGAACGGTAATAACTGTAATATATATATATAGCAACACAAGAACTACCAGAAATCTAGTAGCAGCTATTACAGTATGAACAAGAGCAATAATACCAAGACGACAAAGACGACAAAGAAACAAACAAACAAAGAAAGAAAGAACGATACTATAATTAATTAATATTAATATTCCAAAACCAAAACTACTAACAAGAAGAATCAAGAAAGAATCAAGAAGAACAGATTTTAAAAATTATTCCAAAACTCAACTCAACTACCAAACCAACTTCCGTGATGACAAGATCGACACAGCACTCAGGAGTCCAAATCCGTGCCAAACTGGAAATATCTCCCGCTGACTTTAATGTGCCTACTACCTACGGAGAAACAGAGACAATGCACAACAGGAGCGACAAATGACTTAGACTAAGCAGGAGTCGAAATGGGCTCCGAAACGGGAGCATATTGTCGGATGATGAATTCGGGGCCATCGCTCTCAGTAGCTACAAGCGAGGGCATTAACCAAAAGATGGTTGCGACGACGGTCCGGGGGGGAGAGGGCATTGTTTGCGTCTACGGTAGAAATTCTACAAATAGATAGAGGGTGGTTCCTGGCGGCCATGTGTGTTGGTTGTGGTTGTTGGAGGTGGTGGTGGAGCGAAACGGTTGCTTTCCCTGAATCGTACCGGCATTATTATCACATTATCAGCGATAGTGTAATAGTGTAATGGCCATTGTTCTTCAATTGAAATCGGTATTATTGTGACTTATTATGACAATTATTATTATGACAATTACTATTATTATTACTACTATTATTATTAATAATGCTAGCATGCTCTACGATTATCAGCCTCTATACTAAATCTAAAATTAAAGAGGGTTATCCTTAGCGACAACGGTCCCACGACATGACACCCAGAGGACCTGCCTCGGTGACGATCTAAGTAGTGTTCCAGAAACCACTATTTTCGGGTGCTCCGTCAGGGTTGGAACAGGGTTGATGGGTACAAGTTTCACGCTTAAGCTATTTCAATACCTCCTCAGTAGTACCCCCCCTCCCCGAACCTCTAGACACGCATTATTCATCTCTACATCGACCCTTCATCGCTGTGAACTCTCTTTGACGACCCCCTGGCCGTTGATCCCCCACCGTATTCTCCCTACGACCTTCTGTCCTCCTTTGGTCGTCACCAATTCTTTGCCATTCTTCGATTGCCCCGTTGGGAAATTGCAGCACTGATTGGTTTGATATTGCAGCAAAACACCCGCACTAGGGGGATATCAGTAGCGCTGCTTATGTCAGCAGGGTGTCAGCTTCGTTATCGCGTGTTCTCATTGGTCCGATAACCGTAGCCGCGGAACCGCGTCCTGTGTGTAACCGCAGAAACGCTGCTGCGTTATCGGGACAGTATAATTGATGCGAACCAAGTGGCCGGAACTATTCATATTGGCACTTCAACAGCATGAAGGTGACACATTTTACCGCCTCGTACACTTGGAGGAGGCGGAACTCGTCTCGGGCTCCGTTCGGTTCCGGCTTTCGTTGCTGCTAAATACTTGGATATTCCGCTAGCAATGCTACGATCTCGTGGGCTTAAAATGGTGTGCAACAGTTGGTTGCATTGTTCAAGTTTCAACAATCATATGGTGAATTTTATGGGGAACTCCAAGTAAGGTGCACCCACGCATGGGTAGTAGTCGTGTTAAATTAAGTGATCAGTTGGGAGATCCTTTCTCAGGCGGCACCTGGACATGTTCCATATACGAGAGCCAGTCGAGGTTAGCTAAGGAAGCTGGAGTCGCTTCTATGCTCCACGTACATGTCTAGTGACACCCTGTGTTTCCATATTATCGTCGGATTAATGTAATTGGAGCTCCTATATGTGTCCTGTATATAGTGCCATGGTATAACCGTTGGAGCAATTCGTATCTATTAATGTAGCTATCAACGAGATATTAGCTTGATGTCTTAGTATCATTATAGTGGGAGTAATTTTGGATGTTAATTGTTGAGCTTTGAAAGGAGTCGTTAAGAAGAGATCTTGATTGATTACATTCTTTATTTTATGTTTTGTTGAAACAACAAAACTTCTGCAAATTTCAACAATATACTTTGGAATTGTTTGTAAAGAAACATCCAGAAGTCACCAAAATCCAAAAAAGTGTAGGAACCCAAATGATAGAATATTTACTATTAATAAGTCTTAATGAATCGACAAGTACTATAATTGAGCACTAATAAATTCTGGGCGTGGAGTATTGCTGCAAAAAAGGGAACATTTTAACAGCACTAGATACACGTGATCTCAGTTGTTCTGTATATAAAACTAACGTAATAAGTCATTTGCAGCCATTAGCTTAGTTTAGTTATATAGTGCGCCAGAGTAGCGATTTGAAGTTGAATCAGGCCGTTTAATAGTGGTCTGCTCCCTCTCAACCAGGAATATGACAGCACGTTTTGTCTTACTCTCGTTAAAAGAGCTGGATATCTCGTATTAGTAAATTTCTTATTAGTGTCCAAGGCAAAGAAGCTGGGTAATGGTTACACTCTAACAGTACACTTTTAAACCCAAGTATCGACAAAGCGTAGTAAATACAGCAAGTTAATGGTTGCTAATAGATGGGATTTTCAGTAGGATTATTTTCTGAGGACATGTGGCCGGGATCGAGAAATCTGTTGCCTCATACATAGACAATTTGATCATCTAAGCCGTTTGCGTAATGTTCCTCTGGCGTTATTCTATTTATTATGTAGTTTAAACTCTCGTATTCTAGCTATGTTATTATAAAAGCACTTAAAATATTTTAAAAAATACAATGTATAACGCTCCTTTTGTTATTCTACTTTATTTGTAGCATATACACTTAGACTTGCGGAGGCAGAAGACAACATACCTATCAACATAAAATAAAGGAGGCGGCTTTTAAAAGCGTGTCTGGATAATATTGCACATTTATCTTACATTGCTTCTAAAGATCAGCTAAACATACAACGCTTGGCGTAACTTTAATCACATGCGTTGGGTCTATTTTGACATGTTGACAAGTCTGAAAATATACCAACCCGAATCCAAATATTCGTGTTTTCAATGAAATCAGGATCTTTTACTTGACCACACTTCGATAGCGAACCTACCAACCGACTTTGACAGGATACCTGTGATACTTTAACTTGAACCACTAACCTTGCAATATGGTACCAAATACATCTAACTAAGGATGCAACTTTAGGCGAATGATATTATACTGCATCTGAGCCCCTACACATGTTATTTTCATACTCTATCGTTGTATAATGTGCAATGTGTAATTCACTGAAAAACAATAGGCTTATGATTGATAATATTTGGATTTAGACGAGCGCGTCCAAATCTTTGATATCAGGATCATCTCAATATACTTGTATTGAATTGCTGTTTACTATTGATTCATTGACTCCTTAGTGAATGTAAATAGAAAACATTATAGAAAACCAAACAGATTGGCGGCATTATTTTGTTATTTTATATCACGTAGTGGTCAAGGTGATACAGCAAGTTTTTCCCACTCTCCCTCCAGAACAGCGAAGTCTATGACGGCTGCTTCTTGTTGTCCCTGGGACCGTCGTGTAATTCAATGATTCTCCATAACCTGACCAATATCTATGCATATGGTTATTATGCGATACAACTTGAATATATTTGGCTTTACGTTTGTGCTCTGATTTGTCTGCAACTAGTGTCAAATTTCTTAACGTAAATAGTTGATCCAGAAAGGATATTTTTGGTAACTATTAACTTTTAATTCATTGTGATCAGCTGTTGTAATTCAAGTAAACCGTCTCTATCGATTCACATGAAGTTGATTTAAAAATGATTTGAATAGCGAAGCTTTTTAACCGATACACCTAAGAATGTGACTGAACCTTATTCGCTCTATTTCTTTCCCTTGAGCGATATTTATTAGTTCCTTCCTGAGTTTAGAAATGTGTAATAAGTATTCACATGGTTTTGCAGCAGAAGACGCGTTGCTTATCTAGTAAAGAATAGGTACACTATTATCACTTTCTGACATCATACAATCTTTGAACGATTAAAAAGGTGAACTGATTTAGGTGTGCAAAGTAGAAGCTGCGGTCAAGATATAGTTGGAGATTCAGGAAAAGACGGATATGGAATGGACTTTGACTTGGCAATCCTCGACGGGTGATCATTAAACCGATTGGGAGGTGATCTAACCACTTATACAATTTCATCCAGTACCTAAAATAAGATCTGCCAAGGAATCCTTATCAAAGAGTTCCTTAGAAGCCCTTTTTCTGGATTTACTATGAAGGTTGTACCACGATTCTATTGCTGCAATTTGTTGGCACAAATTATATCTTCGTTTTAACAATGACGAGACTCTCAACATATTCTATGCTTCTAAATGTCTCAACTCATGCTCTTAAGTCTCTTTGAATCGAGATAATTTTCTTGCTAAGCACTTCTAAAAATAACGATGACCATGTCTTCTTCTTGATTATTTTTCACTTGAAATGTTCTCTGTACACACATTGAATGGAAGTAGTTATCATTGGTTTACCATCCACTTGCACAATGGCCGTACCATCTTTGTACTATCATTGAAGGAATTAGGAGGATAAGCGCCCAAAAGCGGCCCTTAAGCCTGTTTGGTGTGGTATATTTTTTGCGATACCGGGGTGATTTTCTTCAAATTCGCTCGAAGCTTTAGAGGGAGATTTCTATTCACCTCTACTCTATGCTATCTGTATTCCGGATTTGCTGGAATAATGAAATACCCTGACAGCGCTATTTTCGCAATCTAAACTGACTAAAACATTGTCGTTCGAAAAGGTAACCTACCTTGCCTAATATGGACGAAGATTGCCATAACAACCCTTCCTTAATACTCTGACCATGTAGATCTAAAATTCCAACAAAGCTGTTAGAGCGTACTTGGGCTTCATGCTCTTAACCCGTAGTACCAAAGTGAGTCCCATTAACATGAACTATGACAATGAAAGACAACTATGCGCGCTCTTTTCATTCTTTTTTTCGACTACCGAGCAGAGTCAAATTCTTCAACAAAAACAATGAACATGAACAATAGCCATAGAAGTCTTTGTGACGACAATCCCAGGACGCCAGTGCGTGAAATTTCACCTTCACATTAAATGGGGGTTTACTAACGTAGCCAGGAGCGGAGATCAAATTTGACAGTGACTAACGCAGGTGGCAATAGAATTGACCAGCAATGCAGGGTAATGGTCTCAAAATTGGAGAAATACCGCTTTCAGAGCTAGTTATACGGAATCCTGGGGTTCAAGAATCTTTCGCTCTGATTTGTAATCTTTTGGATATCGAGTTCCAACCATTGATTGGAGCAGATCACCAACAATGAGGAATAATACCAGAGAGGAATCACCAAGTGCTTCTCAAGCTTCTCGAAATTGAAGATAATCAAACCGCGTATTTATCCGTGTCAGTGCTGGATACGACTATTGTATTCGTAGTGTTATAATGGAAGGATAACTACGAATACAAAGTCTTTACGAAACCCTTCTGAGAAGGGCGTATTACAATACCACCCTCTTGTTGAGGGACTCTTATTCAGAGGACAATGCAACAATAGCAGTTCGAAAAAGGGGTTTGGAACAAAGAGCCAATATCCTTCTTGCCAAACAACTTCGTGCTCCATTGTCACCATCATTTGAAATTTCTAATTCCGTTATTGTTCAGTATTCCTATGTTTTATTACTTAAAGGGATTGCCATAAACATAATTAGCCAAATAGGAAACACTAGCATTGTATACCGTAACCCCAGTGCGGATCCCAATATGGTTATGTTTTGTTGTATCACATGCCATGGAACTAAAGATGGATCTGAACGTACAGGTATCTAAATTTTAATCAATTATAGTAATGTGAACTAGAATAATATTCTCAATGATCATTCCTACGAGTAAGGAGGCTGTCAAGTCGCAGCTCATCAACTGGGGCAAGCGAAGTAGAGAAACTTAGTACATCAAGGTTATGCTTTGACACATTCCTGAACCCGACATAACATTTACCAACTAGTGCTCCGAATAAAACCTAGAGAGTAGGTGCATGGGCGATGATCGGAATTACAATTCTGCAGAAACCCTCTATTACCGGATAGAGACAGAAACAAACCAAAGTCGAACAATGGCCATAAGTAGAAAGAAGACCCTTGGCTGAATTTATCCCAAAACAGAGAAAAGGCTACTTTTACCGTTGTAATACACGGTTTTGGAAACGACTATAACTACCCAAATAATCTTTACGTGCCTAAATAATATATCTCCAATTCAGATAATATCAGGACCTACAGATTTTATAGATCCATTGGATTGCAAAGAATTTAAATCACCGATGTTAAGATTCACATTAGCTGACTTACACATCACGGTTGACAACCTCAACCATCGTTGGATGTTCTGTTAGAAGTGTTTACTTCGGTCAGCATCCCTGAAATTGGATGTTATTATGCCCTTATGGGAATAAAAGGATCGACAAATACAAAATATATGCAACTGCTGCATAGTTCCTCTCGACATGCACGTAGCCTATTGTTCCTGAAATTCACGGCTGGTGCCAAATAACTGCAAAAAGACCCTCCAAAAGAAGGATTATCCCAATAGTCCCAGACATCCTATAGGAGGAAAGCTGACGAAAATTACATATATATACTGTGACGATTTCCGTTATTAGTTGTAACGTTTACTGAGATTTCCCCAACACCGAATACTATACAATATGTTGTTCAAAAAATATATTGTGCCGGCTCTTTTGCTGCTCAGCGGAGCCTTTGCACAAGAGATCACTGAAGATACTATTGAAACTGGTACTATTGACCTTTCTGTTGGTGACATTACTGTTGATGCTGGCGTCTACTATTCAATTGTCAACAACGCAGTATCTGCCATTGTCGGAAATCTTGATGTTGAAGGTTCCTTCTTTATCACTAGTAACAACAACTTGATTGCATTGACCGTTGCTTTAGCAGGCCTTATTAACACTATTGTCAATGGTGAAAATGGTGTCACTGTTTTCAATTCCGCTGATTCTTTAACTGCCCCAACTTACCAGCTTGTAGGAGCATCCTTTACCAATGATGGTGAGTTTTACATGGGTGGAGATGGATCAGTTGGTGTCCCAATTATGTCCATCACTTCTGCTTCTTGGATTAATAATGGATTAATGGTCTTTTATCAAAACCAAAGATCTACTGGTGTTGTTACCCTTGGTGCACCAGCAGGTTCTATTACTAACGATGGTCAAATCTGTCTTTACAATGAAATCTATCAACAAACCAGTGCTGTCGTAGGTACTGGTTGTATCACTGCTGGCCCTGATTCAAGTGTTTTCATTGCTACTGCTTTGTTGACATTTGAACAAACGCAAACTATTTATTTAGAAAGCCAAGATTCGTCTTTGAGAGTCGAGGCTATCAGTACTCCACAAACCTTCACCGTTGCTAATTTCGGTAATGGAAACAAGATTGGTTTAGATATTCCTCTTGTGACCTTGCCTCTTCTCTCTGCTTGGGATTATGATGCTACAACCGGTATCTTGACCCTTCGTGGAGCTGGATTATTGTCTCAAAAGTTCAACATTGGTCTTGGGTACGTCGAAGATAACTTTGAGATCACAACTGATGATGGACTTGGTTTACTTTCTGTTCCACTTGGTGCTATCCAATACAATGCCGATGCTCCAACCCCAGGCATGCCTGCTGCTTGTACTGCCTGTAAGGAAATCCCACCAGCTCCTACTGAAGTATCCTCTTCGTCAGCTTCGTCCTCATCAGCTACTTCTTCTTCCGAAGCTTCATCATCTGCTGCTTCATCATCTGAGGCATCATCGTCATCTGAAGCTTCTTCATCAGAAGTATCATCTTCTGCTGCCTCATCCTCAGAATCATCCTCAATTGCCTCTTCTACTGAGGCATCTTCTTCTGCTGAATCATCGTCTGCTGAATCATCGTCTGCCGAATCATCTTCGTCTGCTGCATCTTCATCTGAAGCATCTTCGTCTGCTGCATCTTCATCTGAAGCATCTTCGTCTGCGGAATCATCTTCTGCTGAATTATCTTCATCCGAGGCGTCATCTTCTAGTGCTGCTGCTTCATCTAGTGCTGAAGTATCGTCTGCTTCTAACTCACAGACCACTATTACTTCTACTTGGACTGGATCCTTCACCACCACTGTCACCGAGACCGATACTCCAGGTGGAACCGATACTGTTGTTGTTGAAGTTCCTTCTACTTCTAACTCTCAGACCACTATCACTTCTACTTGGACCGGTACTTATATCAGTACCACTACTGAGACCGATACTCCAGGTGGAACTGACACCGTGATTGTTGAAGACCCATCGAATGCTAACTCACAGACTACCATTACTTCTACTTGGACTGGATCCTTCACCACCACTGTCACCGAGACCGATACTCCAGGTGGAACCGATACTGTTGTTGTTGAAGTTCCTTCCAATTCTAACTCTCAGACAACTATCACTTCTACCTGGACAGGTACCTACATCAGTACCACCACTGAAACTGCCACTCCAGGTGGAACTGACACTGTGATTGTTGAAGACCCATCGAATGCTAACTCACAGACTACCATTACTTCTACTTGGACTGGATCTTTCACCACCACTGTCACCGAGACCGATACTCCAGGTGGAACTGACACTGTTATTGTTGAAGTTCCTTCGTCTTCCGGACCATCTCTTTGTGCAAGAGATGAAGCAGGATGTGAAGAACCCACTGAGTACACTACTACTTTCGTTTCAACTAACTCTGCAGGTGTTGTTGAAACTGACAGTGGTGCTGTCCTCATTTCTACTTCTTCTGATGGAGATTGGTTTACCACGACTTCATTGTTCCCAGGACCTCAGCCAACTGAATACACTACAACTTTCACTTCCACCAACTCAGATGGTTCAGTTTCCACTGACAGTGGTGTTGTACTCATTTCTACTAGTGCAGATGGCGAATGGTTCACTACTACTTCCTTGTTCCCTAACGGCAAGCCAACTGAATACACCACCGAAATCACTACTTCTTATGTCACAACATGTCCAGATGGATCTCTTTCCACTGCTACTGAAGTTTCTACTAAGGTCGTTACCGTAACTTGTCATGAATGTGAGGAAGAAGCTGAAGCTACTAAAACAGCCGAGGCTGCAAAGACTGCTGCTGCTCCTAAACCAACTGAGTACACAACTGAAGTAACTACCACTTACGTCACGACCTGTCCTAATGGATCTCTTTCTACAGCAACTGCAGTTTCCACTAAGGTGGTTACAGTAACTTGTCCTGAATGCGAAGAGGAAGCTCACGCTACTAAGACTGCCGCTGCTCCAGGTGCCTCTGTTGCTCCAGGTGCTTCTGCTGCTCCAGGTGCTTCTGCTGCTCCAGGTTCTGCTGCCGCTTCTTCTGCCGCTCCAGGCGCTGCTGCTCCAAGTGCCTCCACTTTGGAAACCGTTGCTACCGTAGCAGCTGTTCCTTCTGTTGGTGCTGCTGCCGAAGGCGCCTCTTCCTCTGTAAGAAGCAACACTACTTTGTTGACTGTCTTTATCGGTATGGTCACCTTAGGATTGTTTGGATTGTAAGTCGATCCATTCGATCATATTTAATTCATGTTCTATGTGCATCCAAAAACAGCTACATAATTCGAGTTCTCATATCCAATAGCCCAACTATCGGCGTTCTTTGTATTTCTTATTTTCTGTTCAGTCTTTCAACAGGAAGATTTGGTTTTAATATTCTGTCACTTGTAATTAACAAGGACGTAGTTTCGAAAGGGTTTTAGAGCCTTTGATTTCACTGTATAATGTATAAATTATTAATTTTCATTACATGTAGTATACTATTTTTTGCAACCTTTCGGACTTAGCTGTAGATAGATAATAAAATGCCTGGGGATTATTAGCATATAAAATATCATTAGCCACATAGACACAATCACTAGAAATAGATTAGATACACGCGGAGAAGAATCGTGAGTAAGTTGTTTGCTTGAGTCAAAGTCTCCGTAGAATTTCACTTAGGGATGTAATCTTCACCAGTTTGGAAATTTTCAGCTAGCCGTTCGGTATCGTCTTCTCCATCCACAACGACGTTCAACATCGCCAATAAGCCGACTTCCAACATCGCCAGAGCTCTTCACGTTACCGTTCTATTACTTCGAGGTTAGCCATGAACTCGGGTATTCATTGTAGCGACGTCACCGCCGGGTCCCCCACCAAAAAAAGTACCAATTTTCAAGCGACTGTGGATGGACACCCCGCGTTCCCCACGTCACCTCACGAGAGCATTGAACACTCCGATATCGACGGTAAATTAGCTAGGCGAAATTGTGGGTCTTAACTCGGCAATAGAGTCTAGGGGTCTTTTTTCGGGTACATGCTTCCATGACTTTCGTTACCCCATCATTCCATCAACTATCCACCATTAGCAGCTAACTCAGACATACGCTATCAATCAGACATACGCTATCAAACACCCTCTTTGTAGCCCGGCCATCTCGGAGTTCTCCTAATCAGCCCGATAAACAGAGCGCGGAATTTAATGCACCCGCATGGTTGCTTTTATATCCAATTAAGGTATAGATGCCGTAATCTCGTAATCTCGTGTGTTCTTATTGGTTCCCAGAAAATATTTCCTCGAGGATTGCAATTGCAAAAAGTCTTCGTTATGTCATTGTTGGGGTAAAATGCAGCTTCACCGCCGTATGGTTCCTACACGAGAAGCGCTTAGTTATCGAGGAGGTTAGGCGCATTGATTTGTATATATGTATTTATGTATGTATATATATAGCTTGAGATCCACAATTGGAACTCGTTGATGGAGTACAGAACTAAAAGTGAGCTCCGAAACCATGATGAAATCCCGCTATTTGCTTAGAATAAAGCCTTCATCTGCAATTAGAAACACCCAGGGTGCTGCCCGTCGTCTTTCGAGTTCCAGAATAGGGTTGGCACTGGCCCTTACCAAGCTTGCACCAACAAGATTCCAAGCCAACCCCACACTTGGCATCAGTTTGCTCCTATTGGGAGGAGCTGCAACCACATATCTCCTCTCTGATTCGATTCTTTTGGACACGAAACAGAAGGAGGGAATTACTGTCGAGGAGGTTCAATCACACGATTCGCTTAAAAATGGCGTATGGGTGGTCATTAACGGGGAAGTCTACGACTTGACTGAGTTCTTATCTACACATCCTGGTGGAGCTAGAATAATCTTGAAGTATGCTGGACAAGATGCCAGTCTCATCTTCAATAAGTTCCATGCCCAAGATGTCTTCCAGAAGCACTTGTCGGAATCAGCTCATCTCGGTCCATTGATTGGTGAAATGGAATTGGCACCTGATATCACTGATCTTGGTGAAGACTCTGATAGACTAGAGAGGATCGAGCATAAACCTCCAATTGGCAAGGTTTATAATATTTCCGATTTTGAGCTTATTGCCAAGGAGATTTTGACTCCCAATGCCTGGGCATACTACTCAAGTGGGGCTGATGATGAGATATCGTTGAGAGAGAATCACTACGCATACCAGAGAATCTTCTTTAATCCAAAGGTTTTGACTGATGTAACTGAAATAGACATCTCAACTGAAATGCTAGGCTCCAAGGTTTCGGCGCCTTTCTATTGTTCAGCAGCAGCACAAGCCAGGTTGGGCCATCCCGAAGGTGAGGTGTCAATTGCAAGAGGATGCGGAGCTGAGAATATCGTACAAATGATCTCCAGTAATGCATCAAACACATTTGACGAAATAGTAGATGCAGCAAATGCCGACCAACCTCAATGGTTTCAATTGTATGTACTCCCTGATAGAAACTTCAGTTACCAGATGATAGACAAGTGCAAAAAGAAGGGTATCAAAGGTATCTTTGTGACTGTGGATACAGCTCTCTTAGGTAGAAGAGAGAAGGACTTGAAGTTCAGACTATATGATGACGACGAAGATGATGACAGCTCTACCATCATTAAGAACAACGACCCCTTGCTTTCGTTTAAAGACCCCGGATTGACATGGAAAGATATTAGAAACTTCAAAGAAGCAACGGACATACCCATTGTAGTTAAAGGAGTTCAAAGAGTGGAAGATGTGTTATTAGCAATAGAAAATAAGGCCGACGGAGTGGTATTATCTAACCATGGTGGTAGACAACTCGACTTCTCTAGAGCACCAATTGAGGTGTTGGCTGATGTCAATGCGGTATTGAAAGAAAGGAATCTAGAGGGTAAAATAGAGATTTATATTGATGGAGGCATTAGACGTGGTACTGATATATTAAAGGCCTTGTGCCTTGGAGCCAAAGGAGTTGGCTTAGGTAGACCCTTCCTCTACGCCAACTCGTGCTACGGAGACAAAGGTGTTCAAAAAGCTATTAGATTGCTCAAAGAGGAATTAATATTGGATATGAAATTACTTGGAGTATCCAGCTTGAATGATTTGACTCCGGAGTTATTGGATATGAGAAGTTTGCACAGTAGAACACAGTACCCTGACAGTTTGTACAACACAGGCTATGTTCCAATGGCTCCTACGAAGTTCAATGATGAATAATACCTAAGAAAATCATGTGCCATTTTCTAGATTTAATAAAGTAGACAGAGCTCTTGAATATATCCATTGTAAAGTAATGCCCTTCATTCTGTAAAACGACAATGATATATATCATCAAGAGCACTTTCGGCTGAAGCGTATTTTGGTAGTAGTTTTAATCTCTATATCCCCTGCCATGTGACCCCGGAGTTATACCAAGCCCATTTCATATGGCGAGGTGAATTTACTTTTCCACTCCCATTGTTCTCAATTCCGAAGCTATTATTCTTAGTAAAGGTTGCAATATTCTATTATTCCACTTTAGGAAATGCATTAGGGACCTAGCCGCCCTAGTTCTATTTTTACGTTTCAGTTGGTGGATCTTAGGAGATTTAATGAATCTCGCATGAACATATAGGGCCTAAGACTTCTGCGTTGACAGGAAGACGTAGGCACAGATTATGCACATAGTAGAAATTCGATTTCATGATCAGCGGAAACCCTTCTCATAGGTATCTCTCCTAAGCATGAGATTCTGACTAATATTCCAAGACAGTGCTTTTCACATTGAATCCACGAGTAAGGCCCACCGGGCCATATTCATCCCCCAATTTACCTTCTTTTGGTTGCCCCATGCAATGCATATATGGCCAACTGCAAAGATCGTCGAAGCAATCTAATGAAATATTTTTGGCACACCTGAATTATGAATTACAGTGTAATTTACCACCTACCAGCGGAATTACAGTAATAAAATATTTCTTGATGCACCCCTTTATGCTGTACCCCTAGCTACCCATGAACGCTAGCACGAGTGATAGGAAGAAAGCATTGCCCAGATACTACCCTGCACGGTAATATATGCCTTTTCCAGGGGACATTTCCGCCCATTTGATTTTCGGAGAGTTTATCATTTTTTGGCGGCACTATTTGCAGCTATTCCACCGGCATGGAGTTTCGGTGTGGTATGTAGATCTTCTTCGAGATTGAATAACCTGGTATCGAGGGAAGGTTAATGAATTGAGACGCGTGCTTCCTTAGTCCCTTTTAGTCAGATAGAACGCACTCTATTTGAGTAGGAGCATGCATGCGCAGCGCCACAAAGCGCAATGAACTTGTTGGTTAAATGTGCTTACCAATGAAGGTTCACCTAAATGTGTTGACAGAGAAAGATATGACCCATGAAGCTTGCTGGTAACAGTCCAGCGGATCTAGTCCAAATCATTAGATAACTAACAATTAAACTTCCAGAACGCGTCGACACAGGGAATAACCGTAGATCCGACAAGATCCATTGTTGCCAATAAATCCTCAACAATGGAACACACTCTCTATTATTAAATTGCGACAGCTAGAGTATCATAGCGTTTTGATACCGAATTACATGAAAGCATTTTAACAAAGAGAAAATTTAAGCTCTCTAGTCACAAATGCCAGATTTCTACGCACATTGCCCCTGTCGATGACATTTATGGTATCTGCACCTACTATAAGCATCTCGTTGGTGCGCCAATTTAAAAAACCAAGTTTCAGCTGGCTGTAGCTGTGGTTACAGGGCAATTCCGTTGCTCAACATTTAGCACTCAGCTGAAGGAATGACATTTTAATGTGTTCCACCACCGATCTTATGCGGTGAGAGAAAGGTGTCATTGTGTCGACATCTCGAGAACAATGGTTGTCCAAAGAGACGTCCTTTACCCAAATAAATGGTGCGTCTGGGTTTTCCAACAAATACCGATCGACATTGTTAAGCCGCTTGATTAATTATTGCATACAGCTTCTGAAATTCTTTCATGACAGACTCAGTAGCAAACCATGCATAAACCAAGCTCTATCTCCATGTCCGAGTGCCAAGGTTGTACTGCCATGCTAAAAACCTTTAAGAGATGGTCGTCCTCTCTACTCACAGTATGCCTAAATCCCTAGCATAGTGTTCTTGTGGTGCCACTTAAATTTGCGAAGGTCATTTATCACCTAATTCTATTTGGCTTTACTTAAGCCATTCAATAATAGAAGACATCACAAAATACAGAAAATAATCTAAATAATTCTAATACTTCTAAATAGGGTCAATTTTTATGTAGAAGGACCCCCTTTGAATCGTATATTCCTTCCAATTTTTGTTCCTTTGTCTGCAAGGTAATATTCTGTATGTGGCAGAACTCTATTGTAATTGGGCTATTTCGGTATCACTGAAGAGGAACAATATGGCAGTAGCAGCAGGCGCAATGGTAACCTTCAATTGACAACCTAGGTCAATTCTTCGCTCTCCATGATCCTCTCTTTTTCCACCTTTTACTGGACAACTCTTATTGTCCCACAAACTCTATTCGTTATTTTTTATGTATGCTTATTATTTATGTAATAACCTTATTGCTTCTTTGCACCATTTATCAATGGTTGCGTTGTTGGAGATCATAAGTTGGATCTTATCTTACTAACTCTAGCGAAACTCAGTCTGACGTTATATATATTCGGAGAACCCCTCTGCGCCGGCCGAATTAGAGAAAATGGAATACTTTAGGTACGAAGTAAAGCAAGAATAGCCAGTAATGAGTTTCTACTTGATACCAGCCGTTTCCTATCAAACGCAACAGAAAATGAAGGACGAAATGAAGAAGAAAGGACGGAAACATAGTCATCATTCCTCCTCCCATTCACATTCAAGTGGTCACTCTTCCCTTGAAAAATCTCGTCTGCGTCGAGGAAGTGAATCAGATGGGCCCACTTCTTCATCTACGTCAATGAAAACTCGCAGAAGTTCCACGGCCACTTCTTACGCCGATTCTCCTAGTATCCAAGAAGAGGTGGATAGCATCCAAACTGGAGAATCTGCTAGGTATTACACAGATGGCGACGACACCTCTACTAATACAGATACACTCTCCAAGCGTCTTTCCATAATGTCTTTGTCGCTGAGAAATGAAAGAAATAAAGAGTCAGTCTTTAACTATTCTGGCAACGAGGATATAGTAGCGTATGTGAATCAGAATAACAAAAATTCTCGAAAGATGAAGAGAAGCCACTCTAACAGTAGTAAATCCTCTTCATCATTCATAGAACCCCTTCTGACTTCTGCTATTCCGGAGGATATTTATGGCATCGACAGTGAACAGAATAATATCAAAATTCGATTCAACAAGAGCAAATCTCCAACAAAATCGAAATCCCCGATAAAATCCAAATCTCCACTAAAATCAATATCGCCTATAAAATCAACCTTAATATCAAAACCAATATCAAGTCCACAACCAATTCCAATGCAATTTCCAAATGAAGAAGTTGACACTGTTCCACAGGCATACGATTCAGATGATTCCAATTCTCCAGAAGAGATGGGTTCTGAACTTTGCAGAGTCTACTCCGATGTAGACTCAATCTTCAGTACAAGAAAGGATCCTAAAGCTAAGATAAAAAGGCCATTACTCAAAACTCCCTCCACTAATTCAACCCAGGAATTTTACATGTTCTCGGAAGGACCAGAAGAATTCTTCGAAGATAACAAGGAACCTTCCAAGCTTTCAAGATTTAAAAAGAGATTTGTGTAAAAACCATCCGCAAACCTTTCACTTCTGGCATAAATGTTTTGGCGATACCATTCACTTTCAATTCTTTCAACTTCAATTTAATAAGTATTGTGCAAAACAAATATATGTATTATTCGTACCCATAAGCAAAAAATCTAAACATTCTCAAATTCATACTCCCCATAGCAATCCCTTAATAAATAGTAACAGAGGAAATGCACCCATTGGAATTGAGAACCTCCAATATGCATCTATCAAATCCATAGAGTTTGGTCTGGCCCCAAGTCTTCACCTTTTCATCCTCAACATCATTTGCCTCCCTTTCCGGCTCACTCTTTGTGCGAACCGACTCATTTGGAAACTCAATGATATCCAAATCATTATCAATGAATTCGGATTCAATTCTATTCAATAAGACCGGAGTGAGAGTACGGAAATGTTCGGGCAATTGATGGAAGTACATACTTGAGTTGAATTTGATATCCGTACCATCATTCGAGGTGGTGCTTATTTCCCAGTTACATCTGTTCCACTTCGTGAAGTTCAAGCTTTCAGTAATGCCACCGTTGTGAATGATAACCTTTTTCACAGTAGTACTCAATTTGCTCTGACTCTTATTAGAACGGATACTATTCAAGTCATACAAAATGTCAATACCATACCTAAAATAGTTGTGGAACTTGTAATGACTTAGATCATTGTCATTCAGGCGCAACAAGTCATTGAATGGAGCTCCAATCTTATTTCCACTATCTTCAGCAGGATGAACCAGCAAGTGCTTATGGATTAACAAACGGGAATCAAACTTGTTAAAATAGTCATCTGGAGGGCCAAGGATGTTCAAAATCTCCTGCTGAGTTGTCCTTCCGATCTTTATAGACGATAATTCCTTTCGACTAGTCTCTTTAACTTCCTTTTTACTGTCAGATTTGAACCTAATGTTGATCGAGCCGTCCTTCAATGATACATCCAACTTTGAAATCTCATCTCTGACCCCAGGTCCAGTTTTATTACTTGAAGTACTCTGTAAGCTACTCTGTCCACTGTTTTCTTTTGAATTTGCACCCGAGAAGCTCAGTTCAAACTCGCTCCACGAATTGCCCTTGTACAACGCAATGGACGTGCACTTCACATCATAGGGATTATCCCAATTCAACAAGTTCGACAAAATGAGGTCATCATCTTTGTCATGTAGCTTCTCGAGTAACGGATCGCTGACAATAGCGAATTTGAATGAGATACCGGGATATGACAATATATAAGAACGCTTCTCTTTGTTCAAAGTTCCGGGGTATGTGGGACCAAAGATTTTATTGTAAACTGATTTCAAAGTTGGTCCCGATGATAATAAAGTATGAAAGGTCGAATTTGACGACGCTGAGGACGAATACGAAGAGGTGGTCTCAAGGATTGTGCTAGAAGACGAGTTCTTCGATAACAAGGGCGATTCGGATATCGATCCCGTGGGGGATTCATTAATTTCGGAGCTGCTGTTGGCAGCACTTTCAAACTCATTCAAGCTAATTCCGTTGTAAACCAATTTCAACAACCGGTTGCTTTTACTGCTCTTTTTGTGGTCCTCACCATTGTTGCTCTCTCTACCACTATTAGTCCTGTTATCTATATCCAATACTTCGATCAAATCAAGCGTTTGTTCCCCGTGATTCCGGAACGTCAAACGGATGCCCAAATCAGCGACTCTTACCATGATAGGAACCTCAAAAAATTGGCTGTTGCTGTAACTGATCCGGAACTTGTAGTTGAACTTATCTAGCCGCTTAATGATAGAGTACAAGCTATCACCTAGCTTAATGGCATTGCCTAACCCGTCACCGGGCGCAATTGTCGTTTCGTAAATCATATTTCTGGACCCTGATACCTATCTGCTACCAATGACAGTACCCTTATCAAGATAACACACGTATTAACTATCACCATAAAAGACGAATACACATACAATCCATATAAAACCACCACAGGTGTAATAATATATACAAATGACTCCTAAGTCATTTGGTTACGTAAGCGATAACACACGGTTATCATAGCGAGATAAGAGATTTTAGCGGGGACTGTTAGCTCCAGGGAAGCGTGTGTGTATTACATAATCAACACCACACAAAGGGACTACAAAGGGACTCGGACTCAGATGTCGTGCACCAACCGAAACCCAAAATATCAATTTATTTTTTTAAAATGGTGGTTGTGGAGGTCGTGTACCTACTAAGCTGCAAAGCTGCAAAGCTGCAAATTGCAAAATCGTCTTAGAATGGAAAGAAGGTATAAGGAATTGTAGTGGTAGCAAGCAAACATGTATTTGTACCAGAAAACTACTACTACTACTAGGGTGTATGGGGGTAGGTATGGAAGGCAGGGAAGGTATGTTGGAAGTGCTGGAAAAAAAAAGAGTGGGGGAAATTTGAGTTGTTAGTCTTAGACACCGTTCTCTCAAGAACCATGCCTTTCTACATGCAAGTTATTCGAAGTCGTACTATTAACTATACAAGAATACGAAATACGAATTTCGAAATGAAAGTCCCTTCGGATCCTGGAAACAACTGGTGTCCCCGATCCAATGCATATATATAATTCTTCCCTAGCCTAAAATATCCCCTAAGGAAATCTTCGTTCTGGTTGTTTCAAGAATACTAGGCTTCTCGGTAACTTCCTTGGCTTTCGAAACAAAGATTGATGATAGCGTATCATTTTCATCTCTAATACCATAATGTTCGCCAAAAAGAGGCTTGTTGAGCAACTGAATTAATGTCTCACTCTCCGTATTATTCTCCGAGTCCGATTCTGCTGAGCTACTGTCACTGTTGCTGTGATAGCAAGTCTGGCAAATGAATTCTTTATCGTTCCTTCCACTTCTTTGCTGTGAGTCGGCCTCCTTAGAGCCCGGAGTGTTCGCCCACCACATAGGCGATGTTAGAGTCTTACATTTAATGCACCTCTTTGATTCCTTTTCTTGTCTGTAAATGTCATTATGAACTCCTAACATAGGAATTCTTGAGAGTTGATTTTGGAACTTGAAATTCTCATCTTCCTCTTGATACATCTTGCAGTTCTCAATATAGGACTTAGACCTAAGTTGAGGTCCAGTCAATTTAGTAGTATTGTTCCTTATAATGTCCTCCAAGAAGATTTGTATAAGTGGCTTAGTCTCATCCTTATTGGCGCCGTGAACTCTTTTGGCCAAAGTACGCAAATTAAACACAGTAGAAGTAGACTGGTCATGTTTAGGACACACGAGTATAGGTCTTGGTCTACCATAAACATCGCCTATTTTAACTATGTGATGGTCTTTCTCGCTGGATGTTTGAGAGTCCAATTTGAAGCCAAGCTTGAAGTTTGGTGTATCTTGAGCACATGTTACATGATATTTCACATTATCATTGCAAAGATCACACTTTATCAATGAACCGTTGCGTGATTGGCAAATGCCACAGATAGAATGATAATTTTTTAGGAAGATCTTCGAAACACTTTCAATCTGGATATTATTTACAGTAGCTTCCACGATTGACTTGGGATCCAGAGGGTCTTCCTTAGTCTGTGTTTTCTTCAGAGCAATAGTTGTAGGTGGTTGCTTCAATGAAATTAAGTTGTGATTGAAGATAGCACAGAGTAAGTGACACCATTTTCCAGTTTCAAAGATAGGTTTTAAGAAGTCTGGTCTAACCAGAGGAGAACCTAAAATTGCAAGTTCATAATTTGACTCTTTAGCTAAGCACATCGAGCACGAATAGACGGTGGAATGGAATGGCTTCAAGTCATTCACACAAGCATCGCAAAGCCATTGCTTTAGTGGTCTGGGAGCTCCTTCGGGAATACTTACTCCACTACAAGAACTATGAGAATTCACTCCACAATTAGAGCATATAAGCATTTCCAAGTGAGATGCTTCTGATGTATCATGTTCCCTGCAAACACAACATTTTCTGTCATGTGTTGCAAACGGCAACTCTATTGAACTTAAATGGGGTACTTGTAATACTTGCAATGGCGATGCCAAATCCAACAATTGTTTCGTTCTGTAACTTCTTACAATTTCTTCCACCTGAGTCTTGTTCAATGTAGGATACGATCTCCTGTCGATTTTCGTGGAAAGATTGGTATTTGGCGGAAGGTAGTTCAGGTTGAAAATCGGATTAATTATCTTGTTTGCCAATGCAGCAATTTGCTTCTTTTGTCTCTTATTCACCTGAAGAGCTTCTTTTGCCATTTTCTCCTCTTCGTCTATCAGAGAGCTAGCACCTGATTCTTTCTCTTTCTTGATACTTGGGTCTTGTTGTTTTCTCTTGCGAGTCTTCACCTCTTTAACGGGAGTAAGTTCGTTCGGTGAAACTGCCTCCGACTTCACTTCTACAGGCTTTCTCTTAGTGTACTTTCTCTTTTCGACTTTCTCAGGTTTCTCAGGCTTCTCGGGCTTCTCGGGCTTCTCGGGCTTCTCGGGCTTCTCCGTCTTGTCAGCTCCAGCTGCTTTAGTTGTCTTCATATTCACAACTTTATCCGATATCGGTGATGCTTTTCCACTTGCCGTAGGCGTTATTCGCCTCTTCTTAACCTTCGTTTCTTCCTTATCTTCCTTCTTCACGTTTGTGATCGATTCAGACTTTGATTTTCTCTTCATAACCTTGGCTTCCGCCTGTTCTGGTTCTTCAGTCAAGCTGGGCATGACTGTTGGAACCGTTGGTTCGTCTTCTTCATTGTATGATAAAACAGCACCCTTAGATTCGGCTTCCTCTAAAATGGCTCTAGCATCTTCCAAGAGTTCTGTCTCCACCTTCTTCTTCCATCCAGTAGTCTTATTATTCTTCTTCTCTACTTCAGTTACATCTTCCCACACAACAGCGTATCTTCTCCAAAGTCGAGCACATCTAAAGCAGAGAGCCACAACCATATTTTCACCAAATATATCCCCTCCTTCGTTTTTCTTAGTGTTGGCATCATGTCCAGTGATTCTGAACCATTGAGTTGATTGATGAGTGTGGCAATGCTTGCAAGTGAATCTCTTCTGCAAGCGCATTATCTTATCGCTCTCATATGAAGAATCATCTTCTGGGTCTGCCAAGTCATCAATTACAGGAGCAGTAGATTTAGTCTCAGCCTTTGTAGTTTCTTCTTTCACTATGTTCTGGACCTTCTTTTGTATTCTACCTTCGAAATTACCCCAAATAGCACGTCCATTCTTGGTCTTCTTCCAGAGATAGTAGAACCGGACAACCATGGCATTTGATTGACTCTTCACTCGCTTATAAACAGGATACAACTCTGAGCCGAATTCTTTAACTCCGCTCTCGAATCTCTTAATTTCTTCTCGGTTAAACGTTGGCTCTTTCAATGTCTTTCTCGTGAGTTTCGAAATCTCTTCGAAAGCTTGTGTTGTATTACCTTCATTTCGCATATAAGAGTTTAGTACCGCATCCACAAAATTAGGTGACGTAGGAAGTAAATTGAGCTTCTTGGCTATAGGAGAACATTCTTCAACAAAGGAATCCAACCTCTGGAAATCATCCTTGATATCTTCTTCAGAGGGTTTCCACAAGAGAGTGCATGTTAAGCCATCTCCATCATCCTCTCCTCTCTCAAGATAACCTCTTGGGCGTGGTTGTAACCATTGCGGGAATTCTTTGGGAGAAATGTCTTTATATTCATCTGGAATTTCAAGTTTTCGTAGTTGCGTGTCATCCTTAGAATTGTGCTTTGCCTTCGTTTTATAATGCCTTTTGACTTGAGACTTTTCCAGGTCATAGTATTGTATGGGGTGATCGTAAAACTCTGGTATGTTAGTAGCTTGATGCTTGGCACCAAGTCGAGTAGAGGCTCTGGGATATGGTGATCTATCTTCTAAATCTACACCGTCTTCCAAACGAGCATGCATTCCCAAATATCTCATGGGCCATTCCTCCTTCAATCTACGTTCTTCTAGAGTCAAATGGGCATCATTTTTCAAAAACTCTGTTGCCATTATTTCGAACTTTGGAAGAACATGAGGTACTTCTTCCTCTTCTTCCTCTTCTTCAACTTCCATGTCCACTTCCTGCGAAACAGACGGCGATTTTGATTTCTCCGGAGTATCCAGCAGATCATGATTCTGGGTATTCAATGCTACTAGTTCATCCGTTAACTGGCTTGCGTTGGACGATTTGTTGTCGTGAGAAAGCATCAACATCTTCTTCTTGTGGTATTCTATGTCATGTTTCTTTGTACAAGCGGCACAAGACCACGAAAATCCACGACTTGGCTTCTTGAGCAAAGGTGGATCAAGACAGAGCATATGGTAATACTTCTCACACTCGACACAGTTGATAGAGTCCAGAGCAGAAGCACACCATTGACCGCATGTTTCACAATTTTGAGAGTTGGAGCTGAAAGTGTTCGTGAAGGTCTTATTCCTCTGATTCTCCACGAAGATGAACTCAAACCGCTTGTTCAATGCTATGATGAAATTTCTACTTTTGCAGTTGTCTTCTGTGGCATATTGAAGCAAGTTGTTGGTCAGTAGAATCTCGTAGAACTTGATCATATACCTGTCAAAGAGCTTATCGAAGTAGAAGCAGTTTGGCTGAAGAATATAGGTTTCTAGACTTGAAGTACTTGGAGGAGACGTAGATTTCTTTCCTGTTCCCTTGCTTCCATTCTTATTACTATTACCATTGGTTCCATTACTGCTATTCTGGACATTGAACTGATCTTCTATATCCTGTTTATGCTGAACCGTCACCGTACCACGGAAACTGATGAGTGGACAAGTATCTGTGTGCATGGAAGCAAACAAGAGTCTAGAATCCGAAGTGATTTTGGAGATATCACGGGGACGATAGAACCATTGCACCTGGAAGCAGTAACCAGTAGCATCTACAATAACGTGATCATTTGCACCATCATTAGAGGCATTTTCAGTACTTGAAGTGGGGATAGAAGTACTTCCATTGGTACCATTGTGGTCAATACTGTCTTCACTAGTTGGGCTAGCCTTGTCCTTTCGTTTGAATCCCATGATACGGGCTATGTAGTACGGTTCTCCTGGTGGTTCACTGACCATGTATATATAGTCTCCCTTTTTCAAGCTGTAGACCTCCTTATTCTTGGAGTTCTTTCTTTTAGGAGCCGAGGAGGTACTTGGCTGTTGATGGTTAGGACAGTAAAGCGTTTGTAGTGTTAGGTCGATGTAAGCATCCTTTAAGTTGAGTTTATGGGAGAAGTAGTCTGAAGGAGAGCTGGGCGGTTGCCAGTTGTAGGGAAGAGTCGGCTTAGACGACTTCGATGAAGATGTCGATGAAGAATGAAGTGAATTACCGTTCGTATTGTTACTGTTGGTGCTATTGTTAGCAGAAGCACCATTCGATGCAAATTTATCAGCTCTTTTAGTGTACTTTCTCTTTGTAGGGACGACTGGGGTTGTAGGAGAAACGTTCCCATTGGAATTGCTGCCTATAGATGTCATGGACGAGACGGAAGACGATCTGGTGATGTCCTCAAACGGATAGTCCTCTAGAGTGTCGCTGTAGGACTTGTTAATGGTAGCTTTACGCTTGGGTCGAGGGGTGGACATAGTTGCAGACTAGGTGGATTTGAAGTTCATGAACAGGTTGAAGGATTTTAGCGAAACGGCGTGGAAAGTGTAGATATAAAGTAGTCAGTGTGAATTTGAAGACAATGGAAAGTCACTTAACGAGCCAGTAGTATATTAGGAAAGAACGTACGAAGAGCTCTTAATTGTTGTAGAAATAACCTGACTTCCAGTTTTTGAACTTCAGTGTCTGAAAAGTCTATGAGTATGAAAAGTAGGGCTCTTCTGTGAAATATCAGTAACCAGTGATGAACAGCGAAAGAGCGAAGTAGTACCAAGTATATCTAGGAAAAGTCAGTATCGACAAAGACAAAAGACAAAAGTCAGTAAAAGACAAAAGAACAAAAGAATAAATGTCAGTAAAGACAAAAGAACAAATGCTCAACAGGTGTCAGTAAATAAAATAACCACCAGCAAAGAAAAGAAAGAATAGAAGAATAAGAAAGAGGAACAAGAAACGAAAGCGAGGGCCAGAAACGGAACACAAGAAGAGTTGCGACCGAAAGGGTTTATGAGCTTACGAAGGACGAGGAGAGATTTACGGTCACGATGAGAGATGTTGGGAGTGTAGGAGATGTGGGAAAGGAATAGCTTATGAATGGGTCTATATGTGAGTGTGAGTGATGAAGAGTGTGATAAAGAGTTATAGATCGCTATAAGAGTTATAGAGCGTTATAAGAGTTATAGATCGTTATAAAGAGTTATAAAGAGAGTAATTATAGAGTTATAGAGAGAGTAATTATAGAGCTTTGTCTGAGTAATGTAATAATGAGAATGGGAATTGGAAGAGAAGAGAAGAGAAAAGAGCATAGAACAAACCATATAGCATAACAAGATCCTTCTCTAATGAAGGTGAGCGAGAATACTGTTAATATGAAAGAACACATAAATACCCAATATTCATCTCCTCCACTCCGGTATTACTAGATTATACTAACCAATTGTCAGACCACTGGAGATGCTACTGAAAAATTGGATACCATCGGATTTACAGGATGAAGGATGAAACTCAAAGAGTGGAGAATACGGATCTCTAAACGGATGAAGAAGAACAACTTTCATGTTCAGAGTCATTGTTGAAGGAACAGAGAATTGGACATTCTTGATTTCGTTTCTAATTTGCTTGGTCCTACTTCATCCATCATTTCTGTGACAATTCATATCCATATTCATATCCAACTCTATACCATATCATACCCTTACTCTCAATCTTCTTACATTCGATTGGTTACAATTACCACGAGACTATTATATTACACTGTATTTACAAGTATGCTACATGCTATGAAAGAAACCAATGAAAAATGGAGTTTAACTATCATCAAAGAGAATGCAAATATCCGAAATACGAGATTTCCTTGTCATATTCCCTATTGGCTACGACAATGCTACAACGATAGTCTCCTTCACCCGTGATATTGACGTTCCATTCATTGATAATTGATAATTGAAATTGTGAAATTATGAAAATATCAACATCAGGGCATCGTTGCACCAAGAGACAACACTCTAGTATTTCATCTTTTTAGAGCACTGAAGTTTACATGACATCCCCTACTTCATGTTACCCTACTTCAGGTTACCCTACTTCAGGTTACACTCACTTCTATAAACTCTTTCTTTCTAGATATACCCACTCTTCAACTTCGTCTCGATCTCTTCGATTTCCTCTAATTTAGTGGCCGTTTCGAGTCGGGCCAAAAGCTCATTTCTCTCGTCGTCAGACATCTTCTTTCCAAGTTGTTTAAGATTTCTATCTTCTGAACTATCCAGGATCTTCGTGTTCTCCACTTCTACAGCATCTATATTGGTTCTCAAGTATGACAAGGCTACTTCGTTCAACTCTTCTCTATCGTCTCCAAATAACTCGGTCGCCGCTTCTCTCTCTTTTTGCTTGATCTTCTTGAAATCTAATACCTTCAACGACGGTATGAGCCATATTATGAATAATCTGTAATTCTTGACGTTCTGGATGGGATTTCCAATCAATGCTAGGTTCTCCAAATGCTTAAACTTGTCCTTGAAGGTTACTTGAAACTTGGATATGTTGTTGTTGATCAAGGAGACTGATTTTATCCTATTTTCTTGTGGGAACGTCTCGTCGATGAATGTTATTTTGTTTCCCGCCAATAGGAGCACCTCTAAGTTGTAGAAGTGACTGGGTATGTTACTCAATTCCGTCAAGTTGTTGTTGGTGAGATCAAGCACAGCAAACTTGTCTTGTGTGATGCCCAAGTTCTCCAAATATGGTATTGCCAAGTCCCTGAGCTGTAGCGTGAGTTTTCCCTCCGGATTGAGTATTATGGGGGCGTTATTTATCACTTGTGCTGTCAATCTCATCGCTGTGCTGGATATTCTTATTGCAATGGACTCTAGCTATTAGAGTTGTTATATGTGATATTTTTCAAGTCGATGTCTCCTCGATAAACATGCACACTGTATTTTCAAATGATGGACTAACTGAATAACCCTTTTAAATATTAAAGTTCTAGTTCTAACTATTAACTACAAACTACTAATTACAAGCTGCCGACTATGATGAACTACGAACTTCTTCAATCAAGACTTACCCATCAAGACCATCTCTCACAGGAAAATCTCCACTAGTAGAGTTCGATACTGCGCACAGTAAAAAACCAGTACCATAATTAGTAGTGTGCTATATAGCATACAGAATATATGGTGTAATGCAATATGCTATGTATTATGTTCTGTGATATATGATGTTGGTGGGAGAAGTAAGCTGAGTAAGATGAAGTAAGCTGGAATAAGCAAGTTGGAATAGACTAGTCGCCAACATATATATATATATATATTTAGGTGTGCTGTAGAGCATACAGAATATGTAGTGTTATACTATTTTGTATGTTATATATTGTGTAGTATGTGATGAAGTAAGTGGAAAATGGCATACACTAGTCGCCAATAAATATATATATTATTGGTCATTAAGAGAGATATCCGAGGCAAATAATTCATCCAACATCCATTAATGGAGGTGCTCATTTCAACACTGATAACTGTTTGCTAACTGTTCCTGCTAACTACTACTGTTACTGCTAACTGCTAAGAGTCTACAATAGAAGTCTGTTCACGTACAGGTTCACACCGCCAACCAAATATATTACTGCTATTTAAATCAATAATGCATACATATCACAACACTATATATACAACAGTAACAGTTATTAGTACATTATTTTCATTTTAACCACAACTAATTATATTCAAAAAAGACCACTGAAGCACATGGATCGATAATGATGTTCACCATACAAAGAAACCATACAAATACCAGAAAAGCATCTCCACCACTGGCCCTATAAATAGCCTCTTAATACAATGTCTCACATGTCGCAGTTCTCCACGCTTTATTCACGTTTTTCACGGTCTTTTTCAATCTCATTAAAATGTCGCGTCACTTCCAATCCTCCAAAACCAAAACTGCGGTGTTGTAAAAGGAGACTTGGCGTCTAATCAGATTCTTCCTGTTACCACCACGCTTCTTGGTCTCATCAGGACTCCACGGAACCCACAGAAGTACCCACATCCCAACCATGATCCAGCTAGAGGAACGGGACATACCGGTGATCCCCGGAATGCGCCTCGACGACTCGGAGGCCCGTGAATTGCGGCTCATGGTAGCCGACCTACTCGAGAGACGAAACCCCCTGTTTCCAGGCTCCCAGCCCGTATCGTTCGAGAGGAAACACTTGGAAGACACTCTCATGAACAGAGACTACTTTGTGTGTGAAAAGTCCGACGGATTGCGTTGTCTCTTGTTCATAGTCCACGATTCCATGAAGGGAGAAGGTGTTTTCCTCATCACCAGAGAGAACGACTACTATCTCATCCCAAACTTGCATTTCCCACTTACCACCAGTGAAACCGCCGAGAACAGAACCTTCCATCATGGAACCCTCTTGGATGGAGAACTCGTGCTCGAAAATAAGAATGTCAGCGAACTGGTGCTAAGATATTGTATATTCGACGCCCTAGCCATCAATAGCAAGAAGATTGTAGACAGACCGCTTTCCAAGCGTCTAGGTTACATAACAGAAAATGTCATGAAGCCGTTTGACCGCTTCAAGATGCAGAATCCAAAAATAGTGAATTCACCCGATTTTCCCTTCAAAGTGTCGTTTAAGATTATGGTTTCTTCATACCACGCTGACGATGTAATTGCAATGAAAGACCAGCTCTTCCACGAGTCTGATGGGCTCATCTTCACATGTGTAGAGACACCATATGTCTTTGGTACGGACCAAACCTTGTTGAAGTGGAAGCCAGCACAAGAAAATACTATAGATTATAAATTACAGTTTGTCTTCAACGAGGTACAAGATCCTGACATGGACGAAAAGGACCCCTCATCCACCTACATTGACTACGATTCGAAGCCTGACTTAATTAAGTTGAAGGTATGGCAGGGAGGTAATATGCATACGGACTTTGCCCGGCTAGACCTATCCGACGAAGATTGGGAGAGACTTAAAGCTTTGGGGCAACCGTTACAAGGACGTATAGCCGAGTGCAGACAGAGCACGACCAAAGAAGGATACTGGGAAATGCTTCGTTTCAGAAACGATAAAAGCAACGGAAACCACGTCTCTGTTGTAGAAAAAATTTTACAGAGTATTAGAGATGGAGTACAAGAAGAAGAAGTGATAAGAGCCTGTCCTGCCATTTCTGCAGCATGGAAGAAAAGATTGTCTGATCGTGAAAAGAGGCGCTCTGTGTCACATGTACCAGATCATTCGCAACAACACCACAGGGAAAAACGCTCCATAGAATCAGAAAGAGGTGCTGAGCCACCATCGAAGAGAGCCAGGCCAACTCTTAATGGAAATGGCAATGAACCGAGGGAAACCTTAGATGATATCCCTACGTATGAAGATAGCGATGAAGATTAGAAAGTGGTCTCAACATCACTTGATAGATAAGACATTCAAAGGCTTAAGAGACAACAGCTTCATCTAGTTGGAAACAAATTCTCAACAGAGCATTCCATCAAATCATAACAAAACAAAACAGGTTGATGTGTAAAATTTATTGTATCATATATTTATTTCCTGTATTATTAAGACTAAATAATTCTGCTGGTCTAATAGTAAAATCCAAAGTTGTAGTATAGTTTCATATGTCGAAAGGATATATAAAATAGAATTGAATAGATTCAAAGAGAAAATGCATATTGTAGTAGGAGTAATAATGATAGTGCAATGAAGCTTTATTTTTAACGATCATAAGCATTCGTCATAAGTTGGTGGAAGAATATCGGAAGCATAAAGCGAATTAGTATAGCTTGATGCTGGAGAATATGAATAGTCTGAAGTTTCAAGATCCCCATTGACATAGACTGGTGGTGAATCGCTTCCGCTAACTGATTGTGCACTTAATATGGTGACAGGATTACAGAACGATAACTCTACATCTCTATATCTGTTCTCACCCTTGTATGAAATTCTAGAAGGTTCGACCGTGGATTGGTCGATAATAGGCTGTTCTGCCACAAGTTCACTTGTGCTTTCAAGCATAGGTGTATCTGTAGTGACTAATGATTTGTCCTCATTCTCGCTGATGACGAAAGATACCTTTATCGAGTGAGAGCAAGAGAAACCAAGCTCTACATCCTTAGAGAAGCTAGGTTGAATCTTTACTAGTTCACCGGTAAAAGCATCAAATTGAACATCTTTGTAAGTGGGTATACCTACTTTTTGATTGTAGCTAATACTTCCCCGCTCAAGTGGATCACCTGAGTTCTTGTTGGCATTGATTGTACTCTTGAATAGCAAGACTGTATTAGACAGGGATCCGTAGACGAGCGAAGAGTTGGTATAGGTAAATTTCTGTACTAGGAATACAGTAGCACTATGTATGGTGAAGTTGGCTTTCACCAGTTCCAGAGGCTTTATTTTGATAGTGCAATTGTAGTCGCTTCCCTGGAAAGGAACCTTGCTTTGTAATGAGAAGTCGTACCTTAGTATATTTCTCCAATTGCCTGAAGCAACAACTGGCTCCAATGCTATCCAACTGGAGTCGGGTATACAGCGAATCAAAGGCACTTCTTGTTTGCTTTTTATACTTTTAATCTTCTCTTGTGGTGTAATGTAGTGAACCGAAGTTTCTAAGTAGTACTTAATCTTTAACTTACGAGAGCTAACGGATTCCGGCCAAGAAGGGTCAACCATAAATGTAAATGCATAGTTATATATACCCACTGGAAGAATGGAGCCCTCTTTCCATAACATTGTATCATGTACTACGGTCTTAGTCTTACCTGTATCCTCTTGAATGGAGGTTAAACTTGATGTGCTCTCTCCAAATGAGATTCTATCTTGAGGTGAATGGGTATGCTTCTTTCCCCAGAACTCCACTGTGATTTTGGATATCCTGGTTGGTTTGAAGACGTAGACCAAGAGATTTCCTTGTAGTGGTTTTGGGGGGCTATTTTTCTTTTCCTGCTGGGATAATCCCTTCTGGAAGATGGTGCTGCTGGAGAGCTCTATTGAGACCGAGAACGGTTCTTTATCGACATTTCTAGGTGCTATAATATCCCTATTTTCCGGGGATGTTGATCTTGAGACTGTTGTTGATGCTATTGGGGATGTCAAACGGTCGAAAAGCTTGCCCATATGGGGAAAATACGGCTTTGAATTCATACTTGTATTGAGCAGTAATGTGGTTTTCTATTACGACGAATAGTAATATGACTGCAATAGAGACGAAATCAGCGATTTTTTGGCTTCAAATTGTGATTTCCGGCGACCTGGTGGAACTTATACTTCCTACTGGCCCGCCTTATTCACTAAAACACTCCTATACTTGCTTCTGATCTGGCTATAACAACGGTGATCTTATCGGAGCAACGGCTGTGAACTTGGTTGCAATTTATACGCACATGCACACGATCCGAGAAATAATCGCACCTTCCGGATTCGGTGACACTAATGCGATAAGCGATGTAATGGGACAACGGTTGAGATGAACACTACCGCGGATGAAGGAGACGATGGGCGTAGGAGGAAAGATACGCTATGCAATGGGTTACGGTATATGCAACCGGGAGAGATTTGGGAGTGTTGGCAGGATCGGGGTCCTTTTGTGACTTGCTTTGAAAAGTATCAGCAAGGTGGAATATGATGGCACGGCTACAGGCCCAGTTATATATGTTGCAGCTGGTTATGTATGGATACCACTGTCCCCTAGTGGCTGAGGTAATCACGGGCTTACAAAAGCACCAATGCCGTCAGAATCGATATCTGGGTAGTCAGGGAGTGACGGCTATATTCACTGTTACGGATATTTTTTTGTCTATTGCCAAGAGGATGACACGGGCTGGGAAGCGTTGCCGGATAAAAACAAACAGTGGAAGGGCTATTAATGGCTTTTAATGGCTATTGTAAGCAGGTTCAAGAGGCAAAAGAGGGGCGACCCTGGTGATAATTGTGGTTTTGGCCGGTCGTAATCCATTGGTGGTTTATGCGTTATGGGTGAAAAATGGTGTTTCTTTTGTTTTCATTGTAGGAGAGTCAGTATTTGTCATAGGAGGCAAGCGAGGGGGTTACGGCCTTAGCAGTCGTGATATCCACCTTGACGAATAAGAGTTCGTTGTTAGCCCCACGAAAGGGCTGAAAGAGTAGAAAGAAATTTAAAGCCGTTGGGGAGGTGATGACACCAATATTCACGGCAGTAAGACAAAATCCGACGACGTTACATCCTCTTACACAAAGTAGTATAAAAAACGTAGAAAAAGCAATGTAGGGGTACATTAGTACATGAATAATGACATATAGTTCAAATTAGTAGTGACAAATTAGAGGACGGTGCTGAAAATTTTAGGTTTAAACTTCACTAGGGAGAGAATGACATCAAGCTGGGGTAACAAGACTAAAGAGGCTAAAGGTCAAACGGCTTATTAAGTAGGTTAGTTCTTTTATTAGTCGATTAACAATTATACCACAGTTGTAAACGAAAGGTATAAGGATGATATCGGAGGTTTTATTCATGGTAGTGAGAGAAATGACACTGTAAAAGTGGCTGGTGGGGGAAATAAGTGATTTCTATTAATTTCTACACATTTTACTAGGAGCCGTTCAAACTTTATTGTTGATCCGTACCAATGACATGTAGTCTACTGAAATTAATGAAGGTGGAAACAGTAACTTGAACCTTGCTGAAAGACAGAATGACTCTGAACGAAGTAAACATCTGGGGTAATTCAAAGCCCATTGCGGCCTTTTTCTTCGTGTGGAAATAACCACTCAACTGTAGAATAAGCCAATGAGACGTAGAAATTAGGGTTGAAGGTTGCAGAACGCAGATGCCTCGATCACGGCTCTGTCAAATAACTGGGGTAGCGAGGCAGCAGTCTACACTTCAACCAGTAATAACGGATGTACGAAGTATCTGTAGCTACCAATGAATATCCGAGCGAGTTCACGAATACCCGAATTCTGTCAGCAGTACCAACTGGACGGAACAAAGAAAATCTGGGGTAAGCAATAAGCCACCAATGTCATTGCTGAGCATAATGCATTCCACCAAGGACATATAGTTCCAGCGGAATACCCGAGAGGATTCCGGAAATTGGACGGAAGAGGAAAGTTAGTAACTTGAACGGCTGCTTTCACTTTGCTAATGAACATTTGACAATTATCCATATTTCTACTGAAGAGAAAAGACCAGGAGGCTCCAATGGCCAATAATTGAAAATCTAACTACAAGGAGAACACCGAAAATCTCCTTGGGAGAACTTACTGGAATAGACTACCTACAGTATACCAGTTATAGATGGAAAATAATAGAAACTGGGATCCCTTAAAGCATATCTCTACATATTATGCCATAGTGGCACAGAAAATCATGGATGCCACGTATGATTCTTAGGCTGAGCCAAGTATGGAGAAGTAATTGGCCTTAGAACTATTTCTAGTCTTCATTACTGCTATCTTTGGACTCGCTGATAACAGTAGACAAGAAATAAAAGCAATAGTTATATTACGAAGTTATTATCTTATTATTCAGATCCTTGTCCTATAAATAGTATGTAAGATAAGAGTCCTTCATCCTGGTGCCTATCGTAATAATACTGATAAAAGACCGACAAATCTCCAACCTTACCAAGAAATAACAATCAGAATTTGACAATCAGACTTTGACAATTATCACACGCCAAAGTCAATCGACATCGAAATCACACCGATATCACATCAATATCACATTTAAGAAATTAAAAGAATCCATTAGGGCCGCCAAGGGCCGCTCCAAAAAAATTCCTAAAACAGAGAAGAACCAAAAAAGCCCCAATATAAGAGCATGTGCAGAAGCCAACAACAACTACTACACAGGGTTCAGTGTAATGGAACACTTCGGCCAGGTCCAGAACCTGGCCCAGAACCACTAACCTTCTTCTAGCCGTCCTCCAATCAAGAAAACAAGAAAACAAGAAAACCTTTTACCATCTCATCTCCACTTGACGCAGTCAATTACCGTCAATAGCCACTTTCAGAAAGTGCCGTTTACTGCAAAATGTGTGGCTGCTAATATTGGTGGTAATTTCTATTTTCGTCGGTGCCATGAGAAGACATGAGATGACATTGGAACACCAAAGATGTTGCACCAGTTTGCTGGAAACTGGCCCTGATTACATTCCATAGCGATTTCACGGCCTAAGCAAGCGTATACCGACGTTTCTGGCGTGCTTCCATCGCTTTTAAGCCCTTTTTGCTACTTCCTCCACCACGATCAGCCGTAGCTACAAAACGACAAAACGACAAAACGACAAAACGCATCTTTCCTGTCGGCGCTCGCTAATTCGCAGCATCTTCCCAGCTTCCCTCACTAACTGTCTCTCAATTTGCACATGAACTAAGCGGCTTTTCTGTGTTTTCTCCCTAATTGGGCCACTACTTTATTTTTTTTCTCGGTAATTTTTGGAACATTTTCTGTTTTTGCCGCAACGCTTAAAGTTGTAGCGAGAAGAGATAGAGAGATGGAGGGTGACGGGACAAGAAAACTGGAGGAAGTATTAATATTCTTCTGGAATATCGTATTTCATTCTTCTCTTCTCTTCTTCTCTTCTTCTTCTTCTTCATTAGTAAACTCATAGACGTCCAACCGTTTAAACCCTAATTTCTCGAGTTTATTACCGTTATCGCTTCTTTCAACAAGATAGTTAGCCGCTAAAAATGACCCAAGATAAGACATCTACCGTCCACGAAGCCATCAAAGGCATTAAATCCATTGCCGTCATCGGAGCTGGACCTTCTGGCGCTGGTTGTGTCAAGGCGCTCTTGAAGGAAAACAAGTTCACCAAAATCCAAGCCTTCGAGAAGAGAAGTAACTTTGGTGGTTTATGGAACCATACTGAAGAGACCGATGCTAAGACGACTCCGATTCCAAGTGAAAAATCCACCTTGGACATCGAACCCATTTTCAACGAACAGACCAACGAGTACAAATGGGCTTCGCCAGTTTACGATTACCTTGACACTAATGTGCCTAAGGATATCATGACTTATGCCGACTTAGAATTCCCTACCGAGTGTCCTGTCTTCCCTCACAGATCAGACGTCTTGAGATACATGATCGAATACAGTAAAGAGTTGATTCCTTATATCAGATTCGATACTAAGGTCGTGGATGCTATTTTGTTGCCAGACAACACTTGGCAAGTCACTTCCAGACCGGTCGTTAAGGAAACTAAGGGAGGAAAGATTCCTTCTACAGTTCCAGAGTACCAAGACACCGTTGAGATCTACGACGCCGTGGTTATTGCTACTGGAAACTACGATGTTCCATACATTCCACGTAGAAACGGTATGGAAGAGTGGGCTGAGAAGTTCCCTGGTTCCATTACCCACGTAAAATGTTACCGTAGTCCTAAGCAGTTTGAGAGCTCTAAGGGAAAGATTTTGGTTGTTGGAAACTCCGCATCTGGTGGTGATTTAGCTTATCAGTTAGCCACTGAATTAAAGAGAAAGATTTACAAGTCCAAGCGTTCCGAGAACTTGTTGCCAGCCGGTAAGAGTGACTTCATTATCGATGTTCCAGATATCGTCAATTTCAACGCCGAGGATAAGTGCATTGAGTTGAAGGATGGTTCCAAGTTGGAGGATGTAGACCACATCATCTTTGCTACCGGATACTTGAAGTCGTTCCCATTCTTGAACCACTTAAACGACACCGAAAAGCCTTTGTTGAGCGATGGCCACAAGGTTCATGGTATCTACGAACACATCATTTTGTACAACTACCCTAACTTAGCTATCATTGGTTTGGCCAGATACGTCTTACCTACTAGAACATCTGAGACCCAAGGCTGTTGGTTGGCTAAGATCTGGTCCGGTAGAATTCCATTGCCTTCTACTGCTGAGATGCAAGCATGGGAGTCTGACAGAGTCGAGAAGAAGGGTAACGGAAAACAATTCCATGATTTGTTGTTCCCAGAAGACGTCCACTACTGTAATGCTTTGAACGACCAGGTCTTGAAATCCGTTGCTGGAGAAAAGGAACAAGGATTGATTCCAAAGACGTGGGACAAAGAACAAACCTCTCTCAGAGGTTCTATTAAGGGTATTAAGGAGGCTTATATTCAATACAGGGCTAAGACCGGTAAGTTGGCTCACAGTTATCAGGAGTTGATTGATTCAAAGATCATTGATTCGTTCATGATTTCTGATGAAGACTTGAAGAACAAGGGTTTCAACTTTTAAGAGTTATTCAATTCATTTATTTATTATTATTAATCTATTATATAAGAATAGAAATAGAAGCACTTGCCATATATTATACGTGTATTTGACAATGCCTTAGACGGTAAATATTCACCTTCTATTTCGAATTTGTTTTCTCTTATTATCTGTAGTTACTATAGTACAAGTTTTGGATAATATGACTGATTTCATTCAGAGTACATCACGATAAGCACACCGGTTAGAAGACTATGATTGCTAACCATAACCACATAGCAAGAGCAATTGTCAAGTCTCAAATGATTACCAAGACAAATCAATGACACTAACTTCAAAATGCACTCCATTACCCCATTATTTCATAGCTGACTCCTATTAACGCTCAAGGTTGATGTTGTTTCCGAATTTTGCGTATAATTGCTTCTTTAAGTCTCCCAAGCTCTCGTCGTAAGTACTAATGGTTTCGTATATCTCGTCGATTTGACTAGCCAATTTCTCGTTTTCAGCCTCTATCTTCTCGACGGCTTTTTCCACTTTCAAGAAAATAAACACTTCTCCTATCTTGTATTGAATTTTCTCGTCTTCGTCGAGTAATTCGATTTCCAAAGCCAAGTCGTCGAGATATTCTTTCTCCGTCTTGAGCTTTTCTAAAATCTCCAATTGTTCATCTTTCTTATTTATTAACGTAGAGAATTTGTTGATTTTCTGCTGGTCTTCCCACAAAACTTCGGCTGCAGTATTTTTCTGGCCTTCTGGTAGTAATTCCATGGTTACTCTTGGCTTATATCAAATTGAAGGTGTATAATATAACCCTAAAGAAGAACTATTCTTTAACTATTGGTGATCTCCAAATAGTGAAAAATCATATTGGACGTCGTGCGAAGGTCAGTTTATCTGGAGTGGTAGCGCCGATTAAGTATAGCTGCAAAAAGTGGTGTTGCAGAGATGGAGGTAGAGATGGGAGTGGAGTATAGATGTGTGTGATAGTTTTTTCTAATGGTGGTTTGTTTATATCTCTAATTTGATCTAGAGTAAAGTAGAGACTAGAAGTGATCCTTACATTGAAGGAGAGAGAGATAATAACTCTCTTCTTGGATTGTATTGTTCTGTACTGAGAGACAATTGTGCTTACTTTGCTGGAGACTCTACTGCGACTACAGTAAAACGCATCTTGCCAACGAAGGGATGAAGCAATGTGGTCATTAACGGCATCAGACCTATACCTTCACCTACTGTTCATGAGTTGCTCCTCTAGTTTTAGGGAAATTGCGCTTCCATATTTCAGAAACTGGAGGACCCCACCTGTAATGGATCGGCTATAGGCGGGCATGTCCAAGGCTCACGGCTATGAACTCATTTTGGGGAAATACTATACAACACTTGATTCCCCTCTTGTTCTTCATGTAGAAAGAGTCGTTTGACATTGCTCCCCTAATTCAGAATGCAGCAGCCAATTCCGGCCAAGGAATTACCAAGGCCATCAAAGTCACCCGAATTTCTGTGGTGTTCCCAACTTTGCTGGCCCTACGAAATTGACTACCTGAATGCCACAACTACCCATAATTCTTCCCAACTCTTGGAAAGCGCCATCCAGCTCCTATGGGGCTGTTTTAGCCCCAATCTACTCCGACTCCGAGTACCTCAAATGCCCCTCTGGTTCCTCTTCTCCAACTCCACAAGGCAATTTAACCGCTACTCCCACGCCGGCTTCTATTCCCTTACTAAGCTCTGCCTGTACACACCGCTGCAAATCAACCATGTCGGCAAATTTTCCCAATTCGGTGCTCGCGGTCAACTGACGTTAGCAATCACGTCTAAATAATAACCCATCTACACAAGATATGCGATCACCAAAGAAGTAAATAGAGACTGGTTTAGGAGATACAGTTACGTACGGAACGGGTTGTAGGTAAGAGTTGTTGTTTTAGGCGTCTTTTGCAGGAACTCCAACCGTTTCAGAGATAAAGTATAAATACCGACGAGTTGCCTTTTTTGAGGTCCGAGCATTAGAGGTTACACAATAGGCTGATAGAATAGGAAAGACGATACAAGAATAGTATACTACAGTGATAGATAGAATATTGGATTATACAAAAATCTAGATATTTAATACTATTATACTATTATACTACAATACTACATTATCCTAATATACTATATATATTAGACAGTGCTGTACTATAATACCGTGTCGTATCACCACATCAACAAACCCAAAGTGTTCGTATTTTCTATTTTTACTTTTCCTGTCCGAGAACCTCATCTCTTATCAGACTCGAGAATAAGCAAGCAGGTTGGTCGCTTATAATTTTTATTATTGAAGATCCGATATCCACAGTTTTCTACTACTCCGAATAAGAACCAAGAAACATGCCTTCTACGCATTCCGAGGCCGACCAATACGAGTTGGTGCAATTGACAGACCGTGACAAGATCACCTTCACCAGGTTACAAAACTCACAATCATGGAGAGGAAGATTATCCGCTGACGACTACGTCGTGAGAGAAGTGGTATTGGGAAAGTCGAAGATAGCATCCTCGAAAGTCAACCGTTTGTTAGTATTCATGTTCAAGAGGAAAGGTGATGATACTCCTTTGGCTTCCATCGAGCTCTTGATCAGAAAGGGCTGGAAGTTCGACTACGTCAATGGCGAAGTTGTCCGCCATCAAGTCTTGACAGGTTGTATCGGTGGAGTATTCACCTATCCAGAGAACAGAGGTAAGGGTTACGCGAGAATCATGGTTGATAAGTTGGTTGAAATCGCCAAGAGAGACTTGTTAGGGCCTGACGGTTTCACTTTCTTGTACTCCGAAGTAGGCGAATACTACGTCAAAAATGGCTTTAAATCATTCCCTGTTGACTTGGTACACGTTCCATTAAAGGATAATGAAACAATAGGGGCAGAGGAAAAGCTCGAAGAAAAGTTCGAGTTAATACCCTACCATCAGTTTGAGCCATACTTGGACATCTACAGAGGGCAGCTCAACGATGTTATCGTAGAAAAGGTCAAAGCCGACCACAAGTCGCGTGTTACCTTGACTCCTACCTCGGACATAATCGATTGGTTCCACTTAAGAAGCAAGTACATCAGTTATAAGATGTTCCACGAGCAGAATGACAACGAGAGAATAGACTTTGCCAAGGAGTCATACGAGCAAATTACCCTGAAATTCGACTCGCTTCTGCCACGTCAGTTTGGATTGAAGATAGTAAACGACAATAATGAATTGGTCGGATATATCGTTTGGACCTTCGACTGGTTGAGTCACGAGGAGAACTACGCAACTGTCTTGAAAATAGTTGTCTCGGATGGATACGACAGAGACTCGACATCAATCAAATTGTTGAAATTAATGAGAAGATATCTCCTCAACAACAAGGAGAACGAGGGTCAAATAACCAACAGAATTGTCCTTTGGGAATCTGAAATTCCATCCACCGTTAAGGACTTCCTCGTAAATGAATGGAAGAGTTCCTCCGGCATTGAGAACGGCTCCAGATCTGCTCTTCTTCTCCATGATCCATCCGAAAATCAAAGATTAGTAGAAGGCTCTCTTATTTGGGAGGGTAACGACAAGTTGTCCTGGTTTTAATTTATATACCTAATAGAATATACAATATATAAAGAAATTTTGCATACTCGCACTGTGATGACTCGTAGTCATTTTACATTTTTCCTTTGGTTGACTGCGAGTCATCGTGATATATGGAAATCAGTTTAATTAGTTTTCTAAAATCATTAAGTATTACTCTTAAGACTACACTATTAAGTTAAGGAAAACACCATGAACACTCTAGAACAGAAGTTGGCATCCATATACTTCTATGGTAAAACCTTTACCTTGTTATCATGTCTCGTCGGCCAACGGGGTAAATTTGCATTTGTCCAGTGGTGAAGTTCTTATTGATGGAATGGCTTCCTGGTGGAGTGCCATACACGGATATAGTCATCCTGAGCTCAACATTGCAGCTCATAATCAACTCTCAAGAATGTCTCATGTCATGTTTGGCGGCTTGACCCACGACCCTGCCATTGAAGTATGCACCAAGCTCATTGATATGACGCATGACGATTTGGAAAAGGTCTTCTTGGCTGATTCTGGTTCCGTGGCTGTAGAAGTTGCTCTAAAAATGGCATTACAATACTGGAACAGCAAGGGTCAAATGCAGAAGAAGAAGTTCCTTACCATTAAATGTGGTTATCATGGTGATACATTTGGTGCTATGTCGGTTTGTGATCCAGTGAATTCCATGCATTCGATTTATTCCGGTTACTTGCCAGAAAACATATTTGCAGAAGCTCCTAATGTAAGATTTGGTGATTCGTGGGTGGAGAGCGATATTGGAAGCTTCAGAACTATAATAGAAAATAAAAAGGATTCCATTGCAGCAGTCATTATAGAACCAATTCTTCAAGGTGCGGGAGGAATGAGGATGTACCATCCTGAATACCTCAAAAGAGTACATCAATTGTGCAAAAAGAATGATGTTCTCCTTATCCTAGATGAAATAGCTACTGGCTTTGGAAGAACGGGGAAACTTTTCGCTTATGAACATGCGGATATTTGCCCAGATATACTTTGCCTTGGAAAAGCACTAACTGGTGGATACCTTACCCTCTCAGCTGTCCTCACAACGGCAGAAGTAGCAAGAACAGTGAGTTCCGGTGTCACTGGTTGTTTTATGCATGGCCCTACATTTATGGCTAATCCTTTGGCTTGCTCAATTGCGTCTAAGAGTTTAGATTTGGTGTCTAAAGGAGATTGGAAAGTCCAGATAAAGAATATTGAATCTCAATTAAAAGAAGGACTTTCGCCACTTATAGATAACCCAAGAGTAAAGGATGTTAGGGTTCTTGGTGGAGTTGGTGTTGTTGAAATGAATGAAAATGTGAATATGACTCTTTGTCAAAAAAAATTAGTTGAGTTAGGCGTTTGGTTACGTCCATTCGGGAAGCTCATTTACACGATCCCACCCTACATAATTTCCAAAGAAGAGCTTGAAAAGGTTATTGGGGCCATAAAAGTTCTTGTTGAACTAAACTAGTCTATAAATCTGAACTTAATTATATTTTTTCTTTCTTTCAGTGCTGTAATTCCACCTCCACAATGCCTCTAGATCTCTCCCTGTACTCCTCTCTTTTTGTTAACCTGTCTCCAACATAAGTCATTATCAATCCAAATGTACTTAAACATGCTGTGTAGACGAAGCCTATGAAATACCTAGGTTTATCTCCAGTGTTCCATACAAAAATTGGAACCCAACAACCAATAACATATGCAAAAGTGTTTGTCACAGAAATAACAAAACTTCTCATTGAATCATCCTTAACTAATATTCGATTGACCCATGAAAATATCTGAGGCTGCCCCCAAGAACCGGGTATCGAAATTAAGCAATAAGCAACCCAGTGTAGCCATATCGGTAAGTCCCAGTAGGTAAGTAGCAAACACCCCACAATCATGGATACAAAGAAAATCTTGATGAATACATGATTGTGTTTTCCACCAAGGTAGTCGTTAGTATATCCCACTGTAATGGCTGCAACAATTCCAAGTGCATGTATAACGGAAGGAATCAAATTGAAATATTCCGAGGATAACTGCAAGTCGATCTTCATCCAGCTGACCAATGTTGGTTGACTGGAAGCGTGGCCAGAATTGTTGAACCCCCAGAAGATCAAAGGAAATACCCAAACTTGCCATTTTCCCAAGTACCGTCTATAAGATTTGAATCCTTTAGAAGCCTTCTTTTTGCTTGTTTGAGCTCCAAGTAGTCTTCTTCTCTCAAGGGCCACGAGCTTGTCTGTCTCATTCCAGTACCAGTTATTGGTATTAGTAGGAACATTTGGATTTGCAATAATTGTAAATATTGCAATAGGAAAACTAACAACTGCATCCATTATGAAATTAAGTTTGAATGGTGGTACATTTGAGTCTTTTGAAAATTCAATTATCACCTGTTGCAATGGACCAGCAATAATTGATGCAAGTCCTGAACTGATTGCAAGGTATGTCGACCTTTTGTTTAATTCAGTTGGTGAGTACCAGCTGCCTAGTAAATACTCCAACGAGATGAACAATGGAGCTTCTAGAAGTGCTAATATAAATCTAAAGATGTATAGTTGATTCAATGAGGACGAGTTGTACTGTAAAATGGCGATGAAACTCCAGCATATTTGAAGAAACCCTAAGAAATACCTAAAATTGATTAAATTATGGTGAATGACATAATTTGCTGGAATCTGTCCTATGATATACCCCACTGTCCATATAGATAAGAGATAGTTGTATTGGTTTTTATCCATATAATAGTATTCTTCCATTCCATTGTTGTATGCAATGGATATGTTGGATTGATTCAAGTTTTTTATGAAATACCCTAACATGCTAGATGTCATTAGGAACATGTCCAATTTGTAGACGAATGCTTGCTCTAGAGGATGCTTATCTATCTTGTCGTTGAAAAACCGCTTAATTTTGTATAGCACGGAGTCGGGAGAAAGGGATTCTGTCGTTCTCTCGTAGGAAGTATTGTCACAACATTTGAGGTCGATCCATGGCTCATCTTCTTCTCTTGCCGAACCTCTTTCGACTTGCAGCACTCGAAATACTGACGATTTCGATTTATGTAAGAGACTAGTACTCTCCATATTTAACCAGCAAAAACAAAAACAGACTCTATCCAATATCCAGTGGTATTCTACAATTCCACTACCGGTCCTTTTTGTCCAATTTTGTCAATTTTGTCCAATTATCTAAACCATAAACTACCTCTATAAATAATTATAAATAATATATCCATCAAAACAACCATTACTAATATACTAATACTGTATCCTCCACTGGATCAACTGTGTACCGTAACCTTTAGATAACCCTTGATCTGGATCCACAGTTTTTTTTACATAAGCAGGAATTTGCAGCATTCACGCAATCGCTTTGATTTTCTGTGGGGCCTGAGCTGCCACCACCATTGCTGGGAGGGACGGTTGAGAAGTGCAACGGGCTCTATTTCGGAGACAATGATGACGTATTTTCTTCCCGATTCTTCGTGACTTCGAGGTTGAAGGGTTGACTTGACCAGTTAACAATTTTCTGGATGGTTGCAATGGCCCTGAACTGTGCTTATCTTGCCAGGGGGAAGAAATTCGGCAATTTGATTGCAGCACGGATGTTTTAATTTATTAGTCACGTGATTTAACGTTTTCCAGTTCTGCCTTGTCAAAATTTGAATCACAAATTCGCCTTTATGGCCAAGTTGGTAAGGCACCTCACTAGTAATGAGGAGATCGTCAGTTCGACTCTGGCTGAAGGCAATTTGACTTTTTTTAGTGGTTACATCATCTCTCTTAATACTTTCTTAATTCAACCTTTAATGAATTCTTCTTTTCAAGTTTCATACCAAAAAGCTTCAGAAAGCTATCTTTTGTTCTTAGGTGGGAATAGGGACACAGCTCATCTTCTGTTTTGGTGCTATTGCTAATTCCTGTATCGAGTCTTTGGTGTACTCTCTCATCTCTGTTTACAGTGTACTGGTAGCTGTAAATAGATTGTATTGTACAATATACTATAGTATAATTGTATAGTGATTAGCAGTGTTTTTTTTTTGATATTTTGATATTTTGATATTCATCTATTATCCTTTGTGATTTCCAGTACTGCTCTTCTTCACAATGGACCATGAAGACTCGGCGCTAGCGGCTACCTCCACAGTGTCGGCGACTCAAGTAACCAGTGAACTGATCTTGCAGGAAGCATTCAGGAATCGAGACAAGCCTTTAGAAAGGCCCAAGCAATCGATACAAGACCTTGAAGAACTCAGGCTGTTCCAGAAAAACAAAAGAAAGGAGTACGAACAGCAACTCAACAAGAATAGACTCAATTTTGGCCAGTGGTTAAGGTATGCCAAGTGGGAAATCAATCACAACCACGACTTTCCTCGTACAAGATCTATTCTTGAAAGAGCTCTCGATGTGAATGTTCAGCACATCCCATTCTGGGTTCAGTACATTCAAATTGAACTCTCGCATAAGAATGTCAACCATGCTTTGAATTTACTCGATAGGGCTACCACAACACTTCCAAGAGTGAACAAATTGTGGTTTCTCTATGTCCAAACATTAGAGACATTGAAGAACTATTCTACAGTACGAAATGTGTTTGAAAGATGGCTCAAATGGCACCCAGATGAGTCAGCATGGGATGCTTATATTAACTTCGAGAAGCGCTATGACGAATACGAAAACGTACGACTGATATTTAACAGATATGTAAGGGACCATGCATATGGAAAGACATGGCTCAAGTGGATAACTTTTGAGTTGGACAACGATTCTGGAGACATCAAGTCGACTAAAATCATAAGAGCAGTCTACGAGAGAGCTGTGGATACTATCCTTGGAGATAAAACACTCCGAAACGATAATGACTTGCCAAGTATAATAACTAGTTGGGCTGATTGGGAGGTGTCAGTCAAAGAGTATGAAAGGGCGAGAACCATATACATCGCCTTATTGGAACAAAATGAAAACAAGAGAAAGATTCACCTTCTGAGCGAACAGCGAAATAGAATTTACGAGTCCTTCTCTAACTTTGAGAAGAACCATGGAAATAAGGATACTATTGAATCAGCTGTCATACTGAAACGTAAATTGAAGTATCAAAAAGACTTGGAAGCTGATCCCTCCGACATAAATAGCTGGTGGTCATTGATTAATTTAGTTCAGGAGGAAAACAATTCTGTGACCATCAGATCCACATTCGAAAATGCAATTTCAAAAGTTCCTCAGCAGAAGAGCAAATCGATTCATTGGAGAAGATACATTATGTTGTGGTTGAAATATGCCTTGTGGGAAGAGTTTGACAACTCAGAAGTTGAACTAGCAAGGGATGTTTGGAACAATTGTTTGAAGGTCATTCCACATAAACATTTCACTTTTGCAAAGATTTGGATTAATTTTGCAGAATTCGAATTAAGAAATGATCCATCGGATGGATTATCTAAAGCCAGAAAGATTCTAGGAAGGGGCCTTGGTCAGTCCAGTTCTAATGGGCCAAAAAGGAAACTCTTTGTGTACTATATCGAATTCGAAAAGAAATTGGGTGAGTGGGAGAGAGTAAGAAAGCTATACGAGAGGTGGTTAGAGGTTTCAATACTTGGAGAACGGGAGTTCCTTTCTATCCTTCTTGAGTACGTAGAATTCGAGAAATCCTTAAATGAAGTCGATAGATGTATTTCTATCTTCGAGGTAGCACTAGACTTGGCAGATAAAGTGGAGTTCTCGTCCAAGATTACTCCATTGGAGACTCTATGGGTTCTGTTCATTGATTTCTATAAGGAGGAAATGAAGTATAATGAAGCAAGAGCGTTGTACCGCCAATTATTATCCAAGGTTGACAGCACGAAGGTTTGGAAATCATTAGCCCTTTTTGAATCGTCGATTCCAACAGCTCAGCAATTGCAAATATACAACGACAGCAATGAAGAAGAATTTGAATTCTCCATTGGCGATGAGCATAGAACAAATACTAGAGCCGTATTCAGCGAGGCTGAAAAGCATTATAAGACGATAGGTCAAAAGGAGGAGAGACTTGTAATATTAGAACTTTGGAAGAGCTATGAAGCTATACATGGCGATGAAGAAAGCATCGCTACGGTGCAAAAGAAGTTCCCCACTGTCGTCAAGAAAAGAAGAAACGTCGATGGTGTTGAAGAAGAATTCTGGGATTACATCTTTCCAGAGGACGAAGTGGCTACGCCCAAAGTTGCTGGACTCAACAAGTTCTTGGCCAACGCCAAAAAATGGGCTCTTCTGGCACCCACTACATAGACATATCAAAAAGGTTACCATTTAATAAACATACTGAATACATTAAATATATATACAGATTTATGTAGGAGATGATGCAATGGGGTCGTTAGTTGCCTATAATACACAGAATCATTGATTGACCGGATACAGATATGAGTTCCATCGGATCTCATGTCCAGTCTGTTTGGAGTAGCATTCATCGAATGGGTCTCAATTGGGACGTGAATGTACATGTAAGCTTCTATTCTTTCTAATCTTCTGAGTACTCAATACGGCTCATCATTGTCGGTGTTAACCAACAGAGATCAACCACTTGCCATCACCTAACAACCACCTCTTAAGGTCAAAACCAAATGCAAAGAAGCACCAGCCTGAATTCCTGACTCTTGCACAGTCTTCTCGTCGTCCAATTGGGATCCGTTGAAGATCAAACGCTGTTGTGCTGGTGGAATGCCTTCTTTCTCTTCCATCATTTCCTTGATTCTGATGATGCGATCTACCGGTTCGATATCGACCAAGATGTCTCTTCCTGTCAATGTCTTGACCTTCACTTGCATAGTTGCGTTTAGAGTTGATTCGGATATATACGACGATACGATACGACGACCTTGTTTACTGGTCCAGTGAAGGAAGATGGTGTGAATGCTGACAGTCTTCTGATTAAAGTCGTCTGAATGGTCTCACTCGACTTTCCTCACTGAAACTGGCGAGCCCCGCTAATTTTCTCGGTAGAAATCGCACTCACCACGAGAGTTACGGTACGGTATGGGGAAGATAGTGAATAGTGATGGTAGTAACATATGGTATGAATGGATAGTATTCATAGATGGAAGATAAATTGTCACGAGTCGGTTGAGGATTAATTATCAACTCAATGTCGGATTTTAGTAGAATACTTATCTTTATTGAAGCTTCAATCTTTTATTGAATAAATCTCTCTGATTAGCACACTTCCTAGGTGCCATTTTCTCTCACTAGCATTTTCTCACTGTAATCACTTATTCTTTCGAGATTCCTCACTAAAGGAAGTACTCTCTCGCTAATACAGTGCCAAAATCCTCACTAAATCTCGTTTTTCACTCCACATAAAAAGTTAGCGACAAACATATGCAACTTTGGTAAGTTAATGAAGCCTTTTGACGTAGAGAAGAGATAACAATTGTATTTAAGTACATTATAGAAACGTCGACTTCCTCTACAAGATACGGAAATGTTGCCGACTCCTGTAATAAACGATATAGACTACGACAAGGTGTACGAACCGGCAGAGGACTCGTTCCTCTTGTTAGACTGTTTTGAAGAAGAGAAAGAATACCTTCAGAGCCGATTTGCTTCTTCGGTGCCCGTTGTTACAGAAATCGGGGCTGGATCCGGAATAGTTACGACGTTCTTGCAACGAAATATCCTCCAGAAATCGATCTTCATGTGTACGGACGTGAATCCTCATGCCTGTAGTACCATATTGAATACAGTGAAAGCTAACAATGAGAAGACAGAAGAGGAAAAGATACCGTATATTGTAGATTCGTTTCAAATGGACCTCACGACGGCAATTCGACTGCAATCGATAGACGTTTTGGTTTTTAACCCGCCATATGTTCCAGCAGAAGAAGTTCCCGAAATACCGACTACAAACGACGATTCTACGTGGTTGGATCTTGCTCTTCTTGGTGGTGAGGACGGAATGGTAACCACCTGGAAAGTTTTAGATAATTTGGAGCAGATCTTATCTACGAGCAAAGGAGTAGCATATATATTGTTTTGCGCCCGAAACAAACCCGATTCCGTGGCAGAGATAATGAGAAGTCGAGGATGGGATGTGGAAACAATCATACATAGAAAGGCCGGTTGGGAAGTCCTCAGTGTCTTACGGTTCACCAGAGTATAGATGAGATGCAAAAAGGTGATGAGGTAACGGTAAAATATAATAGTCTCCACCACCACGATAAATTATAGATCAGAAGGTCATACATAGACACTATTTAGAGCAAATTCTCTATGTAATGATTGTTTCTTGCTGTACATAGGCATTGTACACTTATATATATATATATATATATATAGATAGATATAGATATAGACATATTTCAATATTTTATATAATAATAGACATAACATAACATAAGGAAATAGACATCGTTCTCCAAAGATCTCCATCGCCATTCGCTATCATTCGATGTCTCACTATAAACTGTTGTACTACTGTCACTAATAATGTTGGCGTGAAATGAGACGCTCTCCCTATTATTTCTCACCATTTCTCATTATCTCACAGTATCTCTCACTATCTCTCACCATTTCTCACTATTGCTCACTCAATTTCACACCATTTCTCACTTCAATTTCTCACTATCTCTCACTATTTCCCTCCATTTCTCAGTAATCTCTCACCATTTCACACTCTCATCAACGAAACAAAAACTATTTTTCGCACGAATTCAAACAGTCGCAAAAATCATATAATTAAAGCTGGCGCTAAGTAGTTGTTACGTCTTTCTTTTGCTGCTTCTATTCTATCATTAGTAAATACAGTTGCCACATAGCATAGTCATGTCTCTGTATAGACCAAATAAACCGTTCGGGAATAAACATGGGCCCACCAAAACCAACGCAAATCTCATAGAATTACGCCCAAGACCAGGGTTCGAGAATAGATCTGCTGCTCCAGAAAGAGGAAGACCAGAAGTAAGAAAGCCCCCAATTGCTGCACAACCTCCAACTAAGGAGGAATATGATCCTTCAAATCCTTCTGCGGTTCGTGGGAGCCCAACAAAATGGGCTGGTCGCGCAGAAAGGTACAGAAGGTTCGGGGCAGACCGTTTGGATACCATCATAACGGGCCATTTGACCCAAGAACAAATCGATGCCTACCAGCAATACTTCCGTGTCGAGGAATTGTCTGAAGTATTAAGAAAAGCACATCAACAACATAAGAGCATATTGAACTTTCTTCCTTCAGGAGATATCATAAATAACCCGAATTTCAAAAGAGACCCTTCACCACCGCCAAAATATGATAATTTCGGAAATCGTGTAAATACGAGAGACCAACGAACCCGAATGATGCTTGAAAAAGAGAGGAACTATTTGGTAGAACAGGCGGCCAGCTCTATCAAGAATTATATGCCACCATCAGACTACAGAAAACCTGCAAAAACGGTAGAGAAATTATACATACCTGTGAAGGACTATCCGGACATAAACTTCATGGGTCTCTTGTTAGGACCAAGAGGAAATACATTGAGACAAATGCAAGAGGGCAGTGGTGCTAGGATGCAACTTAGAGGTAAAGGATCAGTTAAAGATGGTAAGTCAGCTATGGCCGATGACGATGATTCTGCCGCTTTGACATCGACATCTTTCGCTAATCCTACCCTTGACTCGAACACAGATGATTTACATGTTCTCATTACGTCCGACTCAGCTCTGAAGATTGCCAAAGCCATCCAATTAGCAAACGAAGTAATTGAAAAGGCGATATCTTCCCCAGTTGGGCAAAATGATTTGAAACGAGGACAGTTAAGAGAACTTGCAGTTTTGAACGGTACATTGAGGGAAACTAAACCATACGACCCAGAAGCTCGTCAACAGCCACGCGGGTTGGATATTTCTCAGATTGTTTGTAAGATTTGTGGCGGTATAGGGCACTATTCCAGAGATTGTAAGCAAAGGGGCCAGACAAGAGCAGAAACCGATTCCTACTCTCCAGCAGGTAAACGTGATTTCAATGAAGTTCCCACGCCTCCACAAGAGCAAACACTTCCCCCATGGAAGAAACAGAAAGTGGACGAAAATTTACCGCCATGGCAAGCACCTCCGTCCGTGGCCACAGGAGTGCCACCACTTCCTCCTAGCATATCTTCTCTCCCTCCACCACCTTCAGTGGTTGCTCCACCACCTCCACCACCAGGACTCAAAGTTGTACCTCCTCCTCCACCACCGCCTTCAGGAATAGTTCCTCCACCACCACCATCTTCCACTTTACCAAAACCTCCGCCTCCTCCACCACCTTCTAGTTGAACTCCATCGTCTATTATTCATACATTATTGTAAGAGTATACATTGGGATATGTAGGAAATAGTCAAAAGTTCACATAAAATGTATTATAGATATCTAATGAAATAACATCTGTAAAAATATTCTTTCTTGTAAATTTATGATATTTCTCCTTATTGCCTGTAAGAACAGAGGAAGGAGTCATATATTACATTCCAACTTCATTAATATAATTCTACTCTTATTAATCTAAGATAATGCACAAGTTCTAATAATACGCTCATTTTTTGCAGCTTTTTACTAAAATTGTGAATAAATATTAAAAAGTTTTTAAGAAACTTCCAAAAAAGGCCTGTAAGATCATGATGAGGACTAGACCAATTCATGCTTGTTCTTTAGTTGGATAAATCCATAGATTTGGGACAGTTACAGCTAATAGGAAAGGGGTATAAGAAATTCGCGTGACTTTTATCACATGATTTAAATACTGGGTAAAGGCTTTCATTGCCTTTTGATGTATGAAAAGCTTGTATGGCGCAGTGGTAGCGCAGCAGATTGCAAATCTGTTGGTCCTTAGTTCAATCCTGAGTGCAAGCTTTTCCTTTTATTTTTCTTTTTTGATCTTTCAATGATCACGTGCCTCACATATAACATAATCTCCAATCTAACTATAGCTTCTATAAAGAGAAGATATACTATTAAAGCATTATACAACAGTTGAAGAAACTATCAGATGCAAGGATGGAGAATTCGGATGGCTTCATACCAATTGCTGCGATATTCTATGCAGTGTTCCATCCAACAGAGGGTACGAAGATAGTTCATCAAGTACCTCATGGTTCTATATCAACAGTTCATGAACAGAAGAGAAGTCATTTCAATGGAAACAGGGCTAATTCCACAACATCCACGACATCATCCAAAGATTATAACGGTGACAATTCGGACGAAGAGAGAAATCAATATGAAGATAGTAATTCTTCGAACACACTCTTTCATTTTGATACTGTAAAGAACTATGTGATACCCAAACCCCAGCTTTGCAACAAGTTGATATCATTTAAAATCAACAAGTTCCGAGTCATTGGTTACCCTGTTAACATCGAGAACGATAAATATTCCCGTAACTCATTCAATTTCAATTTTTGCTTTGTTTTCCCTTATGATATCGGAGATGTGACACCATACGAGTCTGCTATAAAGAGAATGGGGAAAATGTTCCAGGTCCTTGAAGAACAGAATTTTATGTTAAGTAAATTGGATAAGAACAATTCCTTCTTCAAGAAAAGTAATAGCGTAAATCCAGTGGAGAGCAATAACATAAATATTGGAATTGACTTGAATGCTTACCATGCAAACAGTAATGGAGATATAAATGCAACTAGCGCATTGGACCAGGACAATGGTAACCTAGAGTTGAATACTCCTGGTCACTCGAGAACGAAGAGAATCAATCTTTCCTCTATAGAGTCGTTGATTAACCAAATTTACCAAGATTTGAATAACTACTCCGAATGTTGCATTCCTTTGGACAGTGCAAATTCAGTGGACATTAAGTTGTTCCCCATCTTGCCTCCACCCATTAACCTTAAAGCCTACCAAGTTCCCATTGCAACAGTAAAGTTGAACTCGTTGGTTGACGTTAATTGGGACCCAACTATGATTAAGATTCTTCCATACATCAATGGCCTCAATTCAGTGAAGCGTATCAGCGAATTAGCAGATGCTAATTATCTTTTGACCAAACAATGCATTCAACATTTGATGCACTACAAGTGTATTGAAATTATAGACATATTTCAGTTTGGAAATGTTTATGCTCCAACTAATCATATTGGGAACTTCTTAAGGGCAAACGGAAAGATGGCTGAAGAATGCCAAGCATATGTTATTACAAGCGATGCCAACTATGACACACCTTCTCTTGGAAACACGCCGGTTGCAAGTAATTCTCCTTTCAATACTGTCAACAATAACTCTCCTTATACTGGTTCTATACTTAAGAAGGTGCCCCAGGGATTAGATTCTGGTATCTTAGGCAGCATGAATACATCTTCTGTATCTCCATTTACGAAGCAATCATCTTTTCTTTCAAAATCGCCCAAGACTCCGCTGGCAGAACACATAAATGGAAAACCAGGTGCTACCGTCAAAGTTCCATCTAAAGCTGCATTATTCTTTTTATATCGTTCTCTCAACCAAGGGCAGACAGTTAAGGAATGGTACATTCAGCATCGAAAACTCCTAGTAAGCATTGATATTCGTCGTTTCATAAACTTTGGTGTTCTTCGTGGAATTATATACCGAGTTCATTCATATCCCTTACTAAGTTCAATTACCCGTCTCATCGAAGGTAATGACATAGACCACTACGATAACCTTATTGATGTCATGAGAAAAAAGCATAGCCCAAAGAAGAAACTTGAGTTAAGACCGAAGACGAACGAGGGAAACCTTCTCAAGACCAGAGTCAACGAGCAGACTTTGAAGACAAGCCAAGTGAAGTCTAGAAGAAAAGTAAGCTTCAATCAACCCTCGAAAAGAAATGTAAAGGATATAATTATGGAGAGTGACGTCGAATCAGGGTCCGACAACAATGCATACAGTGATGACGATACTTCGATATATTTAGAGCAAGACGGCAAAAGACGGCGTTCAAGACATTCTTCATCTTCTGTTCATCGAAGATATAATATTCGGGCAGACCATGAGGATAGTGTGGATGAAAATGCTGTTGATTTAGATGGGGACGAGAGCCAAAGTGATTTTGAAGACGACGAGTTAGACTCAGACGAATTGGAAGAAGAGCAGGAAATGATTAATTTAATTAAGATGTTGAAGGGATATCAATGCTTTGATTCCATGTGTAGCGAACTACAAAAGTCCAAAGCTGACATAGAAAGAATGATTGAAAAGTTGGGATCATACAGTATAGTTATCAGTTAGAGATTCCACTAGAAACTATGTCTACTGGTTAGATTACTTTCATCTGTAATAGATAGCCAGTGGTGTTAGAATAAAAAGAGAGAGAAGTAGATTAGTATTTCGTAGAGCGTCTGACTGATCTCAGATTTAATCTTTTAAGTAGCCAAATCTTGTTCCAATAAGAACGGAAAAGAGAATACCTCTGGCGTGCCATTCACCTATGAATCTACTATGTATATGACCAAATCTCCATCCATCAACTACGACTAAAGTGCGATTTAGTCATTTCAGGATAATGGATGAGATCCAGATCTTGGTGAGATCTCAAACGAGCGGCTTCATGTAAGAAATAGCTGCAAATTCTAACCTTACGGTAGGAGTCCTCCAAAAGTAAAGTGTCTCTTCCACCCGCTAACATTATAATGACATCCACTGCCGTGAACCTCTTCTAATACGTAGACTTTTGCATATTTATTCCATTACTCATTTCATGGCCCCATTTGTAAAGCTGAAATCTACGTTTATTCTCATCTTACCATCTAACAACGCACTCCCCCCACCTAACATGTGTCCCATCCGATTTTTTACCCATTTCCATCCATATTACCACCATTTCCCCACCCACCAATGTCTAATTTCTTTCCCTTCTTCACATTAACCCTTCCTTCTCGTCATTCTCGTCATTCCCACCACACTCACCCCACCTCTCCCCAACTCATCCAACTACCCACACCAACCAAAACTGCTGCAAAATCTCATTCTGCACCTTCTCTGCCTTCGCACATCCTCACCTTCTTTTTTCGCACTCGCACCGCCATTATCCGGGTAACCCAACCCTCTCCACCCCAATGACCCACCCACACCACAATCACCGCTGTAACGATCGCAGCTCACTTTTTCTGGTAACAGCATTCCGCGCGTTGTTTATTTGTTTTGATTTTGGGCGGGATCTTTTTGTTTTTCCTTCACACTTCTTTTCTGTTGTTGTGTTTGTTTGTTTATGAGTGCAAGCTGAAGTATCGAAAGAGCCTTCGTTCAATTGACGCACACACATAGTACCATCTCCATATCGACATGTCCGGCAAAGGTAAAGTGCACGGCGGTAAGGGTAAATCCTCGGAATCCGCCAAGTCATCCACTTCCCACTCCGCCAGAGCTGGGTTGCAGTTCCCAGTGGGAAGAATCAAGAGATACTTAAAGAGAACCGCACAGAACAAGATCAGAGTGGGATCGAAATCCGCCATCTACTTGACAGCCGTTTTGGAATATTTGACCGCCGAAGTGTTGGAATTGGCTGGTAACGCAGCCAAGGACTTGAAGGTCAAGAGAATCACCCCAAGACATTTGCAATTAGCCATCAGAGGTGATGAAGAATTAGATAACTTGATCAAGGCCACCATTGCCTACGGTGGTGTCTTACCTCACATCAACAAGGCGTTATTGTTGAAGGTGGAGAAGAAGAAGCTGAAATAAAGCTCCGATTTGGATGCCTATTTCAGTCAATTAAAGCTAGCGTAAGACATCCAGTAATCTCCCCAATCAACATCATTGCTAAGCTCGCCTGGTTTCTAATACCCTGGTATGCCGTGCTACCTATGGGTTTGTCTCGTTTGTTGTTCATTAACAGTTGCAATTGGTTATTGTTTTTGATTGTGCTTCTTTGCTGCTATTATACTACTTTTGTCTTGTCTTGTTTTATTACTATTTCCCATTTTTATTCGCTTGAATTAAAATATATTGTACTATATTGTTCCATACTTGGTTAGTTCTTTTCTTCCTTATTATTAACGTTCATCTAATTAGTCATCAATGTAGAATAACTGTAGATTTGAATCTGAAGTCCTGAGTGATATCAGATAAGCTCGATCACGAAATATAATATATCTTGCGATAACTTGTTGCCATTTAGTTCATCCTCATCATCTCTCTTTATGTCTACCTTTATTAGAATTAGTATCTAAAGCTTCTAACATTTATTATGATTCTATTTACAGGGAGGGTGTATCTTCTCTACAAGATATCAAATGTTACAATGACACACTTCATCAGTTAGCTTTCACTGGAGCAAGTTGACTGGCGATTTCAGTACTGCTAGGTCCTTCAATTTTTTTAATTGAATCATCAGCTTTGGTGGTAGTATTGGGAGTATTAAGCTTGATATACTTGGGTTTGTAGTCCGCAGGCATCACATAATCATCCAACTTAATATTGATATCGCCCAATTTGGTCTTGATGAAGTCTATTTCGCTTTGGAGAACGGAAATATCGTCGGCCAACGCATCTCTTTCGTCGGTTGCCTTCTTTCTAGTTCTGTAGCTTTCATAGAATATCAACGATCCCGCCACACTGAAGATAAACAACTCAGATAAGAACGTAGCACCGTTGTCTACAGCTTTGGTGTCATTCAATGGTCTAATCTTGATCTTTTTCTCGCCTAGTAACGACATTCGAAGCTTCAAGTCCGTTGAATGAACTGTTTGGGCTATGGCTATACATGCTCTCCTGAAGGATTCATGCTCTTTGGCTTGACTCTTCAAAGCAGTGGCAAACGGCTTGGCGACTGTCCGTACTAGTAATGAAGTTAATTTTAATGCTATACCACTCATTTACACGCTGAAGTGGGTTCTATGTCTACCTGAGATGTGGATGCTATGAATTGATGCTTTTTGGCGAAATGGGTCTAGTCCAGATGTGATGATTTCTAGGGACAACAATGGATTGCTAGTTCATAAATAAAGGTCAGTTGTTGTTATGCAAAAAGTCCATTAATGGCCAAATGAAAAACACAAGATTGTGGGATTATAACAACAGATATGCGACAGCTGGCCAAACTCCCAATATTCTATGGTGATACTTGGTGCTATACTGATAAACCAACAACCAGAGTTACCAACAGCTTAATCGTGAACACCGAAATTCATCCGCTGCGGTTTGTGGTCGCTAATTTTGGCTGGCCCGAAAAAAGGCGGCTCGCACTGGTACTCTCACTAATTTTAATCACTAATTTTAATAGTTAACTCTCACTAATTCTAATAGTTAACTCTCATTAATTCTAATAGTTACTCTCACTAATTCTAATAGTTACTCTCACTAATTCTAATAGTTACTCTCACTAATTCTAATAGTTACTCTCACTAACTACAGTATAACTCTCACTAACTACTACCTCGCTCACTATTACTCTCACTATTACTCTCTCCAACAACTACTGTGTATAGTTAATGAGAACAATTAGGCAACTCAATGAATAGTAAGAATGTAGTATGGAAGGTTTCAAATCAGGTCTTTAACCACAAGAAATGTGACGGAGACCTCAATTCTCTTCTTTTGGTATTATACGGTAGCAGAATTATAAAACCTGTCCTATATTGTTGTTTTCTTCCAGTCAATTCCCCAGTCCTACTAAGCGCTCAAGAACTTCTACAGTCCAAAAGGACACAATCATGGACTACTACATTCAAACAAACCTTATGAATAAAGAACTTTTTTATTTCAAGATAGAATAAATATAGGTTTTTATCCTTAGCAAGTGCTAAGATCCTATCTATCTATTCTGGTAACAAAAGTCCACCGAAAGAAACGATAATACGAAAGAAAAGCGAAAGGTCTATAAAAGTCTAATGAATCTAATATTTTACTCATAACCAGCCAAAGCAACTGGTCCCCCAACCTCACAATATTGTCTCCAGTCTTGGAAGTAAGTGGAAACCAACATATCGTAGAATCTGTTGTCGTCGATCTTGTTCACAATGGTAGCATTACCGGTAATGGCACCCGTTGGAGCGTACTCAGCACCCCAGATTCTCAAACTGCCGTAAAATGGAGAGTAGAACAGGATATCGACTGCTACAGAGAAGTTGGTGGTGCTCTCGATCATATCTGGCCAGACCATGAAAGCTGAAACGACTTCGTCCCAGAATGGAAGAGTTTGCTCCAGGGTGTTTTCGGAGTAATTTCCTGTTGCAACCAAGTTGGAAACAAATTCAAAGTATGGAGTATCCTCCAAAACAGAAAGACCACCAGCCTTGTTGATTAAAATGTCATACAATTCTTGCGATGGAACCAAGTAGTTAGTGACATTAGCACCAATGTACAACTCAGTCCAGTTGGCAGTAAGGACAATTTGAGCAGCCTCTGGATCTTGCATTAAGTTGATATCGGTGTTGATATCATTGACAATGGATGGGCCCGTAGCAGCGGCGTATTGCTGATCGAAGTATCCACCCATGATGTATAAACCAGCAGCTTCTTTGACAAGGTTAGGATAAATGGAAATGGCTTGGGCTACAGTGGTCATCATACCAGCGGCATAAATGTATACGGGATCGGTATCCTTGTTGGCTTTGACGGCTTCAATCATGGCAACAGCACCAGGAAAAGTCTCATTGTAGGTTATGTTGTCCCAGGTATAGGTGTCTTCGTAGAAAGATGCAAATGCACCTTGCCAGACCAATTCTCCAAAGAGACTCTGCCAAGCATCGAAAGTATCCTGAGTTCTTAACAAAGGCTGTTGAGCTCCGACATAATGGGGAATACAGGACGACAAATTGTAAGTTTCCAAGACATCAAACGCAGCACCTGCGGCATCGACGGTGGAAGATGAACCAAAACTGGTGGAAATGCCGACAACTTCCCAGCCTGCTGCTAAGGGGAACAACACCTGCAAAGGAGCCAATCCATCATTATCAATGAATACCTTTTTGGCACTGGCCAAGCTTATGATAGTTGCAACAGCGACGGAAAACTTAATTTGCACCATTTCGGAAAAAATATTTGCAGTAATTAAAATCGTAAAACCTCGAGCATTTTTAAGCCTCTGGATCTAGCGCTCTTTATATTCGATGAATCTGTCATAAGGCACTCTCTCGGACAGTGGAAACCGTTGGCTCTTATCTTAGATTGCATGCATAAGTTGACTTATACGACGATGATAGACCCAATGCAGGAAGTTCCCCGTGGTAGGCCTACCATTGTAAGGCACATCATTACTGATTACAGATAAAGACGGGTGGAAAAGTCGTCCGTATTTGTAATTCGCGGCATTTCCGCGGCGAAGAAAAAATAGGCCGAAGCAGTCAAATTTGTAAGCGTTCCCTTGGCATATTTCTTCTACGGCCACAATGGTGACTGTGACGTAGTGTTCAAAGTTACAGCGATAGAGTGATTTAGTAACTTATCCGAAACGTCTATCTACCAATCGCAAATCTTTATTCATTACGATGCGCGATAATGTCCCAAGATAACGAGGAATGTCGAGAAGACGTTTTGGGGCCAAATAACGCCTTGGGATTCTCATATGACTATCAGTAGTCTAATTATAATCCAAATGGGATTTCCCTTTCACATAAGCATTCCCTGTCATTGTAGTCGTTAGCGCTACCACTTATAGTGAACTGCTGGTAAGGTACTTCTACTCAGGATCTAAGGGTATGATACTACTACTTCACAGTAGTTATACGGGTTCAAATCCCGTTGTGGTTATATAAATATACTTATATCTCCCTTATACTCTTTTTTTTTAATTTCCCTTCTCTTTCAGAGAAGGGAATAAAGTAAACGAGAAACTAAGTTATATTTACCCTGTAGTTATGATAGTCTCAATTACCTGGAGTTGTCTTGCCATCAGCCCACTCAGTTATGTAGCAAAGGTTTTTTATTACATTGCTTCCCCCAAATCTGTTTTGAACGTCATAAACATTTCGACTCTTCCCCGTCTCTGGCCTCCATCTCCACAAATCCTTAACTGATGGCGGTACATCTATACCACCATCAACTACCATTTGCTTTATGTACTTTCCTATCACAGGCATGTATTTAAATCCTTGACCAGAGTCTCCAGTCCCTAGTACAAGGTTGGCAATTTCGGGATGGGGCCCAATAAGGAAGTTTCGATCTGGAGTATCAGTGCACCAACAGAGCTTAACCATATCGAAATCCCGCGATGCAAGCTCAGGAACGCATTGCTTCAAAAACGATCTAATCTGTTCTTCGGCTTCTTTAGGAATTTTATTGAGATAAATTGGGTCTGAGTCCTTCTCTTTGTCTCTTATATTTATATATCCGGGAAATTCATTGCATACTTTCAAATTGCCTTCCGTGTCGGGTTCGAAGAAGAACCCTTCATCTAAATTTAGTATTACCGGCATGTGTTTCAATATTGCCATTTCTTCTTTAGTTAGGGAGATATGCGCTAAAGTAAAAGATTTTGCCAATAATTGATTCTCGAAATCCAAGAACTTGTAAGACTGTGCACCAGCACATATCACCACTCGATCAGCGATAATTACTCCTCCTGACTTGATTTTTATACCGATCACACGCTTCAATTCCGTCGAGGACTGATCGTATATCAATTCCAATACACTATCTGCAATGAACTTTCCGCCTAAGTTCTTTACTTCAATAGAGGCTGATTCTAAGGCATGCCTAGCAGAAGTCCATCCACACTTTGTTTCTTGATGGTACCCCATCCAGTTCTTAAATAGATTGCCGCTATCATTGGAGTTGGACAAGCTGGGAACCATTCTTGAAAAGCTATCGGGATTATTTAGTTCTGTGAATGGTATACCTTGAAGCTTCAACGACTTTTTCCTCTCATTTATATCAGCCTGTTTATCCTTTCCAGTTGCAGCGTAAACAATTCCAGTTTCATGAAAGGATTGTTTATAAATAGGATCATTTCTCCAAAGCTCCAATGATTCAAGAGCTAGCTTGGACAAAAATGCATTATCAACCGTCGATTGAAAAATCTTATTCACGTCATTTCCAGCACTTAAAGGAGATGGAACAGGAAATGGATCAACTAAGGTAATATCTCTATAACCATCTCGTAGAAGCTCCAAGGCTGTTGAAAGGCCAAAGGTGCCAGCACCAACAATAACTACCGTAGAGTCCTTTTCTAGCATTCTTCAATCCCACTGACTGTCAAGTACGCCAAATATGAATATATATTGCTACCTCAACGCGACCCCACATTAATGTAGAGGTATCTAAATATTCCCAAAGAGAACCGCGTACTCCCTTCAATTGCAAGGTTAAGGCTACAGATACGATCTCAGGTCACGAAAGTGACTTGTCACGCTACTACAATTGAGTACTATATCTTGTGTTAAAAATCATAAGGTTCATTGGCTCCAAAAAGCCGTAGCAATATTACCTCAAAGGAACTATATGCCGTAATTTTATTTCTACATCAGGACCAAGTACGTACGTCAATGCCTTAGCCAAGATCTTGCAATTACAATCAACACGAAATCCATCAGTGTCCTAAGGCGGGTCAAATATAGGATTAGAAAGAGTCACTAATACCAAACATATTCCATGCCGACGCAGTGACGTAGTGGTGCTGGAAATGAGTTAGCCCCTTTATTTTCACAGATATGTAGTCATATAAAGGTACAACAAATACGAAATAATCGTTTTCTGCGGTGCCTTTCCACATCAGGCTGCAAAATACAACTTTGTACGGAAATATCGAGAGTTCTCACATGTTCTATTGGAATACAGTGGAACTGGAGGCTCAAAATGTGCTCTTCAACGAAGATAACAATCAGTGTTTAGAAGAAAAGGTGGAATACTATCCAATCATTTGAAGATTCTGGCACTGAGTTCATAACAAGGAAGCCACATTTATTTCGGGGTATTCATGACAGATAGGATGTTGCATTATCTAGCATTATTTTCCACCCGTCGTGGGTTTGTCAGTGTAACTCAGCTTTATTTTACTTAATATTTCTGTTCTTAAAAAATATAGCATAAATTATTTCTATTGTGAGAGTTAATTCTTTAAAAGTCAGCTTAAAGCGAGCCAACTCGCGTTTCACACTCAACTACTAAGAATGTCGAATAATATCACAGGGAGAACATGTAGATCTCATAACCAAACTCTACACTTCAAATCACAAAATGGCAAGTGATCGGCCTTAAATTGTTTCTACCTTCCCAATTTCCGTCAAACAAATATCCCTAGTAGACCCCCTCCAACGTCTAGCTGCTGGTGGGAGATCTCTGTCTCTTGTATACCAAATTTAGCACACTACTTGAAATAGCTGCCATACATGATGCACCTCTTGCACCGCTTGCATGAATATTATTGTTCGTAAAACTAGACGGAAATGTGTTTCATGCATTCCTGTCCTTATTGAGAATTTGGGTGTAAAAAAAAGATGGTCTACCCGACCATCCACAATTTGAGAAGGCCTGAATTGGCAGGCGCAAGCACAGGAAATATTTTTGATTCATTGTCTGTGGGGATCGATGTTCAAGAGGTGAAATTGAATAGCAAGAATCCCATGAACATATCTTCCTCATGAAGTTCCACAGACATTCGTGAAAGAAGTATAACGCTAACACGGTTGTGGAAAAAGAGCCAGTTTTCAGATCATCTCGTTGGATATTCTGAAGCAGAAGTAGATAGTTGTTTCCAATTACAAGCTGCAACATATTTTGGAGTATCATACATACTGGATAGGAATATAATGCCATTAGATTATCACGTAATACAGAAAGATACCCAGTAATCACGTTGAACCTCGACAATCACAGCAGCACTCGTTCATCGACTCGCTTAGCACCAGAAATGACTTACCTAGATAATGGCGTGGAAATTTCAATCGACAGAGGTGGAACATTTACCGATGTCATCTATAAGTATGGGGAAGTCGAAGAAGCTTTCAAATTATTATCCGTGGATCCGATAAACTACAAAGATGCCAATATTGAAGGCATCAGAAGGGTGCTTCAAAAATTGACCAGCAAGGAAATCTGTCGAGGTACTCCACTAGATACTTCCATGATCTCTTCCATCAGATTAGGTACTACTGTTGCAACCAATGCATTATTGGAGAGAAAGGGTGCCAAATTTGGTCTAGTAACTACAAAAGGTTTCAAGGATCTCTTACACATTGGCGACCAATCTCGACCAGAATTATTTGCATTAAACATTGTAAAGCCAGGTGTTTTGTATGAAAAGGTAATAGAAGCAGAAGAAAGAGTCACCATGCCAGCATTTACAGTTGATCCAAGCGGATATGATGCCCATGATTTAGTAGATAATAAGAGATTTGTACTTGGAGAAACAAAGGAAGTTTTCGAGATAATCCAGCCGTTAAATGTCAATAAGATAACTGAAGATCTCAAGGGATTAAGAAAAGAGGGCATCGAATCCGTAGCTATAGTATTTATTCATGGTTTCAACTATCAAAAACATGAAAAATTAGCCGGCGAAATTGCAAAGTCTTTGGGGTTTACTAACGTTTCATTATCACACGAAATTTTGCCTGTTATCAAAACCGTGTCGCGAGGTCAATCTACCACGGTTGACGCATATCTTACCCCAATTATCAAAGAGTATATTAAAAATTTCTTGGATGGGCTTCAGCCGGACTTTGAGGAGCATACTAGAATAGAGTTCATGCAATCGGACGGTGGCTTATGTTCTTGGAGGAACTTTTCAGGGTTAAAGTCTTTACTTTCAGGTCCCGCTGGTGGTGTCGTGGGAGCAGCTAAGACATCATATGATCACGAACGGAAGATTCCTGTAATAGGCTTTGATATGGGTGGTACTTCTACGGACGTCTCAAGATATGCTGGCGACTTCGAATTTGCGTTTGAAAGTATTACTGCCGGCATTAAGATTGCAGCTCCACAATTGGACATTAATACGGTAGCTGCTGGAGGAGGGTCAATTTTATTTTATAGAAACGGAGTTTTCGTTGTTGGACCCGAATCAGCAGGTGCCCATCCTGGCCCGGCATGTTATAGAAAAGGAGGACCATTAACCATTACCGATGCCAACTTGTTTACAGGAAGGATAATTCCTGAGTATTTTCCCAAAATTTTTGGACCGACGGAGGACGAACCGTTGGACTATGAAATTACAAAACTGAAGTTCGAAGCTCTTGCTGAAGTAATTAATAAAGAAAACCCTAGTGTCAAGAAAACGGCTCAGGAAATTGCGTTAGGGTTTCTCAAGGTAGCTGACTTTCAAATGGCTAGACCCATAAGAGATTTAACAGACTCGAAGGGTCACGACGTCACGAAACATGTATTAGCTTCCTTTGGAGGAGCAGGAGGTCAACATGCAGCATCCATAGCTGAGATATTAAAGATTAATAAAGTAATAATTCATAAGCATTCTTCGATGTTGTCAGCTTATGGAATATCTTTGGCATCAGTTGTTAATGAACAACAGGAGCCCATAGCTGTATCATATTCCGAAGAATCTAGAGATTCTTTACTTCAAGAATGTGAAAGGCTAAAATCAAATTGCCTAGATAAATTGCTCAAGCAGGGAGTGAAAGTTGACAGCATTTGCTACAATATTTATTTTAACATGGGGTACAAAGGGTCTGACACGAGAATAATGGTTCAACAAGACGAGAACAACGAATTTTTACAACAATTCTACAGGCAACATGAACTTGAGTTTGCATTTAATGACTTGGATAGAACAGTCTTGATTTCTGATATTAGAGTGCGAGGAAGTGGTGAGGCCTCAGTTGTAGAGAAAGAACGTTCTCCATTCCAAGATTATGATGCAGTAGACAGAGTTGATATTTCCAAAAAATTGGCGACATCTTCTGCTTCAGTCTTCTTTGACCAAGGAGCCTTGAAAACAGAAGTCTACTTCTTGGACAAAGTACCAGTAGGTGGTGTTATAAATGGCCCTTCCCTTATTTTGGATACAAATCAAACAATTGTAGTGTCCCCTAATTCGACTGCAACAATCTTACATCGACATGTGGTTCTCGATTTGAAATGTGCAGAGAAGACACTTGTCTCTACAAAACACGTAGACCCCATCCAACTATCTATTTTTGCCAATAGATTCATGTCTATTGCAGATGATATGTCAAGAACTCTTCAGAAGATAGCGATTAGTGCAAATATAAAGGAAAGATTGGATTATTCATGTGCATTATTCGACAACGAAGGCAATTTGACTGCAAATGCTCCTAATGTCCCCGTTCATCTTGGGTCTATGTCAACAGCTATCAAATATCAATTACATTTCTGGAAGGATGATTTGAAAGAAGGTGATATTTTATGTACTAATTCTCCTAGTGTCGGAGGCACTCACTTACCCGATATAACTGTTATCTCACCAGTGTTTATTGATAGAAGAATACAGTTCGTCGTAGCTGCAAGAGCACACCACTCCGAAATTGGAAGATCTGCCCCAGGTTCGTCATCTTCTTATGCAAGGGATATATATGAAGAAGGCGCCAATATAGAAGCCTGGAAAATCGTATCCGATGGTAAGTTTGATTACGAAGGATTGATAAAATATTTTGTGGAGGTCCCTAAAGCTCACGGTGTATCAGGAACTCGTAACATCGACGACAATATTTCAGACTTGAAAGCTCAAATTGCATCAAACCAAAGGGGAATTATTTTGCTTAAGGAATTATTTGAAGAATATGGCAGTGAAACGGTATTGTTCTACATGCGAAATGTGAAGAAATCTGCCGAGCTTGCAGTTCGTGAATTCCTTAAAGATTACGCATCAAGAAATAGAGAAAAGATGCCATTGACGGCCATTGACTATATGGATGATGGTTGCAGAATACAAGTCAAAATCGATATTGATGAAAAAGATGGCTCAGCAATATTTGACTTCGGGGGAACTTCTCTAGAATCTTATTCTAATTTGAATGCCCCTAGCTCTATCACGTACTCTACTGTGATATATGTCCTACGCTGCTTGGTAAATTTAGAAATCCCTTTAAATCAAGGCTGTTTGGATCCATGTACTATTATCCTTCCAGAGAACAGTTTGATTAATCCTAGCCGATTTGCAGCAGTTTGTGCTGGAAACGGCATGACGTCGCAGAGATTGACTGATGTATTATTTAGAGCTTTCGGTCTAACATCAGCCACGGGGGGTTGTATGAACGGTATTAACTTTGGTACAGGAGGTCTAAATACTAAAGGAGAAATGATCAAAGGATTTGGGTATACAGAAACCATCGGTCAAGGAAGTTGCGCTGGAGTAATTGAAAAAAATGGGGAAAGAATTGGCTTTCATGGGTTTTCAGGAACTCAAACCAATATGACAAATACCAAAATTACTGACCCAGAAGTCTTGGAACAAAGATATCCTTGTTTGTTATTATTTTATGGAATTCGAGAAAATTCAGGAGGTAAAGGGAAATGGAATGGAGGGAATGGTTTAATCAGAGAAATAAAGTTTACTTCTCCCGTGCATGTTTCTCTAGTTACTCAAAGAAGAGTCTTTGAACCTTGGGGAATATATGGAGGTGAGCCAGGATCAAAAGGCGAAAACTACTTGGGCAGAAACAGATCTAATGGAATTATTCAATGGATTCAGTTGCCATCTCTAGCAGAAATTGAGATAAACAAGGGTGATATCCTAAAAATTTTGACCCCCGGTGGTGGCGGGTTTGGTAAGCGAGAAGATACTGACGAACATTGGGGCATTAAGAAGCGTCGTAAGAAGCAGTTCGGTACAACTGTTTTGTGTGCTGGGAGTATTGGTAACTGCAGAGATGCTGCTAACTCATCACAATAATTCAATATGGAGATATTGTATAAAAGTACACTGCATTAAAATAAGCGATTTTATCGAATCCTCTTCATGTAGTTTTTGATGAGAAAAAGTAGATTAGTGATGTGATTCCTGGTGAAATCGTGTATCTATACTAATTGGAAACCGCATATGCTGCACAATGCAGTTGTTGCATGCACTATACACGCAAAATCTAAGCGAATATGCATCTTTAAATAATGTAGATCAATACATTTCAATATTTACTATGTCCACCTCAAGGGATATTGATGGTGAGTAAGTGAATATAAGAGTAGAAGTACCAGATTTCGCTTGTTGAAACTTCAAAACCGACTAAAGTAGCAGCCAAAGTATCAACCATACAACAGCGTCAACCTTGTGTCCTATTGTGACATAGCAAATTTGAGGAGCATGTTGTTATATAAGGCAGTCGGATGAGTCAGAGGAATTGAGGTTGCAAGTAGTAAGCGCTTCTCACTTTGCCACATTGTACCTTGACAATTGTGTCGTTTGCCCAAGTATGAGACCATTGACTTGTTTCAACACGCGCTTAACTCAAGCAGCCTTGCAGTGAAGATGGAAGATAGACCTAGTGCTGAGGAGGATCCTCCACCAATTCCATTTGAAGAAGCTCTTGCTGTATCTGGTTCAATGATACTAGTTCATGCATAAGGAATACTCCATCACTTTTATAGTGTTCATGCCATACTTCAACAGCATTCCGTAATCTTCGTTCAGAGTGGATTAACCTGGCGTTTATATCTCTAATTAAAGCCGCCAATGAACGAGAACAAACATCCTTGTTTTGCTGGAAAAGACGCCCTAATAGAACAAACTGGGCTTCGATGACATCTAAAGCGCTCTTAAATCTGATGATGTCTTGGTGGTCTTGACTGTAATGAAGGACAAAAAGCATGCAATATCATTCTTGCAATCTCTCTATCTTGATCATTGAGTCTCCTTCTCAGAATCCTGTCTCGGGGGATGGTCTCATGATTATCATCAGGTCCTGGCCCATCATCAGGGTCATCTTGGTTTTCAACAATAGAAGCAGCCATATTAAAGAGTGGTTGAATTATAGCTCTATCACTAGTATCTCCTGCGAGATTAACCTTCAAGGCTCGTCTGCCAGAGCCGGTCTCGACATTGAAGTCAAATACGCCTTCTCAGCGGCCAGTTCTTCTAGGCATGTTGGAAAGTTATTTAATTTGAAAGATAGGGGGAAGACAATCAATTGGAAAGAAATAGAATATGGGAGGAAATAAAAGTTGGCTGTAAAACTAGTTGCCGCCAGGTTCTTTTGTAAACAGACTAGCAAGCACAAAAAAGCTGCAAAATTGAAAGCGTTTTATCTCCGAGGGTCTCCAAACTGATTGCATGTTAACGGATCATTGAGAACGGTAGTGCAAAGGGTCCAAAGAGACTACAGTTGGCGAGGAAAGCTAGTTCACATGTCCGTTAATAGTTGCACTGGCGTCGAGTCCTTATTGCAGACATGTGATAGAGCTTGGTCTGTTTATTTCTGCTCATAGAGCCATATAGACGTTTGACCCTACAGCGAAGCTCAAGCGGAGACATTTGAGTTTGTTAACTTCGAGGAAATTGAAGAGAATATTTTCACCTACATATCTCTTGAAGGTGAAGTACTAATCCATTTACTAACATAAATTCTGCTGGAGAGAAATTGCCAAGGGTTTGCTTAATCTCCTTTCTTTGTATCGCTTCCATGGCAAAGGGCAAAATTAGCAATTTGAACTATAATTTCGGAAAAATGAAGTTTATGAGACCACAGGATGTACGTCAATTTACTTAGGGCGGCATTACTTGACTTTATGTGAGTAATGTGATGACTTCTGGTAATAAAGGCAAAAGTGGCCTAAAACACTATACGGAGAAGTGTAAGCATGACCAGCACACCTACCACTCTCCTTCTATATATGCGGTCTGTGTGTCACTATTTATAGAGCTCTTTGAGAGTTTTTCACTCTTGAAATACCCTCTTTGTGAATACCCTATCTTTCTTCTTCAATGTCATTTTTATGTGAAAATTTGTGCAACCTTCCTGTGAATGTCTTATCCGCTTCTTTCCAAATGGTCGCACATAACCAATTGGCGCATCTATGTGTTGCAGAGGATAGCCCCATACGCCTGACCTCTAGACTTACATTTATGAAGAAAGTACCGAAACGTTTGCTATTGTTTCTGTTACGGTCGTCACTGTCTGATGAGAGTTTTCATAGGCTACTTAGACTGTGGTATTATGAATCTCGTTTTTGTTATACGGATCTCTTTATGTTGAAGTCTCCTGCTTACAAACCAACAGAAATTCACCTACGTGACATGCACCTACTAATTCTCCATGAGAAAGCTCCGGAATGTCTTTTTACAAAAAGGATAGTCCTATATATATCATATTATGTGACTGCAATCCCAAGGTATAAGTATACTATAGAAGCTGTGATTCTCAGTTGGACTACACGGAGAAATACCACTGCAAATAGCCATGATCTCAACGATTTTATGAGAAGTGTTAAACGTGACTTTACGTTCCCAGAAAAGTTCACTTCAACAGAAGGTCTTACTCTATTTGATGCACGCGATTTATCTTCTTATAAAAAACACTTTCCTTACCTAACCGGGTTAAATTGTTGCCAATTTTTCTTTCCTTTGCATAAGTTAAAGGAATTACCAAGTGGATTGAATATACTAGTTGCAAACACTGGAAGAACATTGCAAAGTCAAACGGAGACCAATCTTCTACAAGGTATTGAGCAACTATACCTTAAGAATTGCGGCGCCGTAAACATAAATACACTAAGCTTACGCAAAATAGGCATCATCTATAACTCAGGTATATGGCAAATTACATTGCCAAGTGTCATCCAAGAGCTCGTGATTAAACAGCTGCCAAGATATAATGAAAGTGGTTGTACACAGTGGGTATCATTGATTGACTTCTTGGGTTCTTTGGGTGCTTACTCTAATTTGAGAGTATTAAACCTCGAAGTACATCAATCCGATTTCAAAAAGTCAGATGCGTTTGCACGGGAAAATCGTCAGCACTTTGACTTGATTTCATGTCAGTATCGAATAGGGCGCAACTTTGTTTTACCAGCTCAACTACGTGAACTAACCTTGAAAGGCGAGTTTAGAGAGAAGCTAACCTCGCGCATCCAATTTCCCTCCCAATTGAAAACATTAGTATTACGACGCATTGAAGTAGGAGAGTTGAGTAGAATTCCGTTTCCTAGAACTTTAAGGTATCTCATTGTGCTTTATGTGGTATCAACACTCCACGGAATTAGTCTCGACCAAGAAAGAATAGTATTTCAGGATAATACCCTTCATTATCTCAAGAGGAACTTCAAACCTTTGTGGAAAGTTCGTGAGTTTATCGACAAACGCAGGGGAAGAGGATATATTGATGAGGCTACCATGTCCGACAGGCTCTTAATTGACGACTTAATGTGATTTCAACGATTGCTTCTCTAGTTATGATTTAGTTTCTATTTCCCTACATTTGACGGCCATCTTGACTATAGGTATTCAGATGCACGGCATTGGGTTTGTAGAGTTTAGAGGGAAATGTTCTATATATCTTCGGGTTTTTTTATAGTATCTATTACTATCTAGCTGTATCAAAGAAGAAGTAGAGAGATTAGCAAAGACTTATGGGAGCTTTTTTTTTTTTTTTTTGTAGTTGCCTTTTTTTAAAGAGGAGGTATATTCCGATACGGTTTTTTTGCTTTTTTTTCGGTTTTTTGTTTAAGTTGGATGTATATTCCAAACATGATACATAATGGTTCAAAGGAACCCATTAGCTAATGAGAGGTAATATAAAATCAGGGGGTGAGGTAGATTAGTACGAAGCGCAACTAGACTGAACTAGAACAAAATTCACCGGCAAAGAAACTGTGTCATCTCGGAAGATGAACAGGGAAATGATTTAGATTAATTGTAAATATTGAAAGACGATACCCAAGTTTGGAACTCATTGTCGGTTAACGGAGTGTTAACCACTTGGGCTCGTAAAAAAAGTCACGTTTATTTCACGTGATTTTGAGACCAATTGGAAATTTCACGAGTTGTAAATTTTAATAACACTTCCGATATAGTGTAACGGCTAGCACGGTTCGCTTTCACCGAGCAGACCCGGGTTCGACTCCCGGTATCGGAATTCTTTTTTTATTTTTGATGTTCTCTCCAAGATACTTTATATACTTTCTGAGAGTCATGTTAGCACAATCCAATTTAGACAGACAAACTAACAGTTCACTTGTTTTACTCTAGTCAAAGACAAACCTTCGAAGATACCACATCACGTGATACATATTTGGCATCCAATGGACCGAAGGAGTTTAACTACAGGACCAGCAATACTCCGAGACTCCGACGATGGCCACTCCGAGCCTTTGTCCCGCTTGTTCAATGACGAGAAGTAAAGGCTAATCTCATTATGACCAAGCATTTTTACAAGATTAGGGAACACAATAACCACTCCGTGGCTCTCGGATGACGTTTCTTGCCAGAAACACACACTCCGGCCCATTATTTTCGGGGTCTCCAATTTATGTCGAATATTATTAGGTGGTGGTTACTCCACACTATCCAAGAGATTACGGCATGCAGTTCTCTTAACACCATGGAAGACCCCACTGAGACTGAAACCGAAGGAGCAGATTAGAACAGGACGAGTAGACCAGGTGACAATTGCAGCCTTTATTTTGGACATTGTACAGACCAGAATGCGAGCGTATAAATTACATAACTTCACTAACTAGAGATCCAGCAATGTCTTCAGGCTCTCTAGAACACTCTTCTCAGAAACTCTCCACTCTCTTCTTCCACCTCTTACCTCAGTCGCAGTCTCAGTCTCAATCTCTCACTTCTCGGAGAAAACATACTGTAGTTCATTATTCAAATCACACCTCCTATCTATTAATATTTTCCTCCACACAGCACCACTTTCCATCTCCACGCTTCCCAAAAAATGACCCCACATTTTCGTTGGCGTTCTCTGTCGATCAGAATTTAATTTATTAATGGCGGCGGCTTATACGACGTTTCTCACCGGAATCCAGATAGAGACCGGAGTTTTTGTAGAGAGAGAGTAGGTTTTCTAGATTTGTATGTTTCTGTGGGATTTTTATATAAAGAGTGAGATTTCTTTACTTGCCGTTTTATATATTCTTTAGTAACTTTATTCCATTGGAATTATTGACTCTATTGTGTTTTAGTACATCCGTTTTACCACAATGGCATATTACACCTACGAGAATGAAGATCAGTTGCCCCGATTATCAGTTCCTCCGTTGGCGGCTACAACCCAACAATTGTTGGCAGCACTCAAGCCGTTGATGAGCTATGAAGAGTACAACGAGCTCTTGATCGAGGCATCGGACTTCGTATCCAATGACTTGATTAACTTGATCCAGGACCACTTGGTGGCTGCCTCCGAGGACCCCACTCAGACCTGTTACTGGAACACTATCAACAATGAATCGGCCCCAGCAATCTACGGAGAGTTGAGAGGTGATATCCTTCCAAGAAACCCATATTTAATCTTGGAGGAGGATCCATACTCGAAGACGTTGAATCCACCAAACCAGGCGCAAAGAGCAGCCAACTTGATCAACTCGTCGCTCAAGTTCATCATCTCACTTCGTAATGAAACGTTGAAACCGGATTACACACCGAAGAACAACAACCCTCTAACTATGAAATGCTACTTGAACTTGTTCGGAACAACAAGAATTCCTGCTGCTGTTGAAGAAGACCACAATAACCATGTGTCCATGAAGAAGTATAAGAATATTAATGACTCCAGACACATCGTCATCATCTGTAACAACCAGTATTACTCATTGGAAGTGATCACTCCATTCACAGAAGAAGAGTATGAAGAGACAAAGTCTAAGCACAGAATTTGGTTTAGTGACCACGAATTATCATTGATTTTGCAGAACATCATCGATGTCCTGGAGAAGGTAGACCACATCGAGTCGATCAACAACTCCATTGGTACTGTTACAACTCAATCCTTGAAGCATTGGAAGTTGGCCCGTATCGAGTTAAGCAAAAATAACCCTGAAAACTTGGAACTCATTGACAACGCTTTGTTTGTACTTGTTTTGGATGGCAACTCACCAGCCAATGACGAGGAAAAGACTTCCGTCATCTGCCACGGTTCGTCTGCATTGTCGGAGCAAAACGTTCAAATCGGATCTTGTACATCGAGATGGTACGACAAATTGCAATTGATTGTCACCAAGAACTCTGTGGCTGGTATTGTTTGGGAATCCACTTCCATGGATAGTACTGCCATCTTGAGATTTATTAGTGATATCTACACAGATTCGGTACTTAAGTTGGCGAAGAACATCAATGGTTCAGAATATACTCTCTTTGACAACAAGATCACTTTCGTGTCCTCAAACGGTAATAATATCAAGCCCGAGAAGCTGAAAATCCTTTTCAAGAAGACTCCGGAGTTGCAGAACTTAATTCACTTATCAGAGACAAGACTAGCAGACTTGATTAACCAGCATGAGTATAGAACTCTCAGTGTGAAGTTAGATTCTCATTTGATTACGAAATTCAATCTTTCTGTTGATTCAATTCTTCAGATATGCTTTCAAATCACGAATTACACTTTGTATGGAAGAATGGCTAACACTTTAGAGCCTATAACCACCAGAAAGTTTAGAGATTCAAGAACAGAGCTAGTTGCTGTTCAGAATGACTCTATCTCGAATTTGGTGAAGTTGTACATTACAAATGCCAGTCCTCTGGACAAATGGGAAAGCTTCAAGAGATGTAGCGAGCTTCACACAAAGCAATATCACGAAGCTATGGTAGGAAAGGGGTTCGAAAGACACTTCATGTCTTTGATCCAAGTGATAAAGAACCCCAATGCAGTCAAGAAATTGAACCAATTAAACACCAAATTGGAACCGCTTCCGGAGATGGCCAAAATGAATTTGAATATCCCATTACTTTGTAACCCAATCATTGAGAAGTTGGTATCCCCAGAATTGTTAATTTCTAATTGTGGTAATCCGGCATTACTGCTTTTTGGAATTCCACCAGCCATCGACCAGGGTTACGGTATTGGTTACATTATTCACACCGATAAGGTGTTGATCACAGTTTGTTCCAAGTATAGACAAACAGACAGATTCTTAGATACTTTTAACCGTGTCATCATGGATATGAAAAATATGTTGAAGCAAAGATCCAACTTCTTACTCGACATTAACGACAGTGAATCGAGAAAGGCAGAGTTACAGAGATTGAGAATAGAACACGAGTTGAAAAATGTCGAACATGACTTGCCACTGAAGAAACACCCAATTCCTTTGACAATTGATAGCTATGAAACAATTCCGTACGACAATGTTACTATCCATGCTGATGTTAAAGCGCATTCCAGATCGGATTCCATGGAAAGTGAGACTGGTAATGATTTTGATTTATTGGGAGGTTATGCTTACTTTGATTTTGGCGAGTTGGACTCGAGATCTGATGAGCTTTCGAGAAACGAATCCATTTTGAATAGTCATTCGAATTTGAGTTCCACACTCAACTCCAGACATCACTCGTCGACAAACTTACACAAGTTATCTATGGCACATGTATTTGCTACGAATGATCTTAAGGAAAAACTCTCTATCTCGGAGCGTATCAGAGACAAGCTTGCTCACAGCGAAGATACCTTGCCTGACATTACAAAAGAAGGATCTGGATCAGCAGAAGATACGACACCGGACACTACAATCAACGAAGTGAAGCCAAGAAGTACCATCGGAAGACAGTTGGACATTTCAAAATTTGACTAACTGTCCCTCTTATTTATTTTATATAGCCACCTATTATTTATTCATGTTTATCTTTACATAGCAATGAACATACTGTGTACTGAAACCAAGGTCAATTCGTACCTTCACGTTCCAAAAGATATGATTTTCCTCTTCATACCATGTATGTTTTTAAATCAGTGAACCATAGTTTTACTGTACTCTTCGAGCCAACAGTTGTAGAATAACAAAGTTCTTTCCCTTGTTACATCCTCTAGTTTTACGTACTAAAAGTACATCCACTAAATTACATACTAAAAGGTACTCTTTGAGCAATAACAATTTTAAAGAGAACTCACTTCTTTCCAAGACTTATATCTTTCTCTATATATCCAACTCCTTACTTCCACACCCTCCACTTCATTCCTTCATTCCTTCTCTAGCCTAAACCCATCACCATAACTACCATAACCCTTTACCTAACAATCAAAAGGTTGCAAATTTCCTGCACAGCGCACCTTGTACATATTGACAGATGTAAATTTCTGTTTTCGGATCCGAAGAAGACCATTTATAAGCATTTGGCAATCGTTAAAGGGATAAGAACAATGCCACTTCCAATAGCTGGGATTGCTCCGTTGTCCAAGGGAATACTCCTGGTAACCGGTAGGGATGCAACGAAATTTTTAAACGGGCTAATTACATCGCGGTTGTTGCCCAATGTAGTCAAAAAGAAGCAACATACCATCAGCGACAAGGAAGACAAGCATGCCAACCTCGCCGAGATCATTGACATCCACGAAAACTGGGGCTTGATGCACGAGGATATCTATGATCCAGAAAACGAGATTTTAATCGGAAGGGATGGAATCAATTCCATGTTCCTCAACTCAAAGGGAAGAGTCACTAGCGATTGCTTTTTGTACTCCAACCCATTCCACAACTTCAATAATGCGTTTGATGAGGTGATAAAGAAGCCCAGTTTCTTGGTGGAAGTTGATTCCAAAAGTGTCTCCACATTAGAGTCATTGCTAAAATTGCATAAACTAAGTGCAAAGGTGAAAATACTGCGCCAAGAGTCGATATACTCGTACTACTACTACAGCGACACCGTAGAATTCGATCAGTTCTTAGATGACGTCCAAGGACAGTATTTCCAGTCATTGGATCCTGTTGGAGCGCTACAAAATGCCAATTCATTCATTAAAGATGAGATACTATTCAACAGTAAGATAGCATCTAGCATAGTCGGCTTTTCATTTGATAATAGAATACCCAATTTTGGAATAAAGATACTCACCAACAAGCCAATATCAGAAGAAGAAACTCAAGACACGATCTCAGTAAACTCGCTTTTCTCAGAGAGCTTTAAACTGAGCTTCCCTACAGCAATAACATCAGAGGAAGTGATAGATAAGAGAAGATATGTGAATGGAGTGTTTGAAATTCGAGATGCTTCGCAAGACACTTCTTTATTGCCATTCGAATCCAATTTGGACTACATTAATGGGTTATCGTTGGAGAAGGGGTGTTACGTGGGCCAGGAATTGACCATCAGAACATTCAACAATGGTGTTATACGTAAGAGAGTGATGCCAGCCCAGCTTTTTAACATAAGTGACGAAGCCATAGAAGGTATTCTGGCGCAGGGTCATATTGGTATCGATTCAGCAGATCCAGTGCTTGCTGATCTCAAACTTGCCAACCAATCGTGCCTCAGCAAGCTCGATTTGTCGCCCTTGACGGAACTGACCGAGGAGAAGGACTCCTCCTCGTCCTCTTCCAATGCCGTTCAGAATCCATTCGGCTCCACTCCATTTGCAGACTCTAAACCGGTACGCCGGAGGAAGACATCAAGCGGGAAGATTCTTTCCATACAGGATAACTTGGCATTCGTGTTGATGAATTTGGCAGAAACGGAGAAGACTGATCTCTTCAAGATCCAGATTCCGTGCTTGGAGGGAGGAGAAAAGGTTGTCGGAGTGAAGGTTTTCACCCCCGATTGGTGGCCACAAGAGGAATAGCCGTGGTTGCAAATATGATGTAAATAGTATACAATATAGTTAATGCATGAGTAGAGGGCTTTCTTGCAAGATAATTGGGAGTAAAATCAAAAAAGGTTTTAACCTAGTGGATCTCACACAACTCTAAAATGATAAAAAGCAACCGATTATTGAGAAGAAGACCATATCAATATAGCATAATGCATTAATCTTCAAATAGTATATAGCCCTACTAAAGTCTGCAAAAAAGACAAGATATCTAGTATACATCACGTGACAAACCTGCCCCAGACGGTAATTCACAGCGGCTACGCAGCGTCGTATTTTTCAGCTTCAATCCTCATAGTTAAGGTTTTGATGTTCGATGAAAGAAATATCCGGATAAGAGATCAGAAAATACAGTTAAATACGGCAGACTTTCCTGTTTCTTTTTCTGTCGGTGCATAATCTTCTTCGTCGGTATTATCAGGATCAAGTATAGGATATCTATAGTATAAGTACAAGGTTAAACCATTAGTTTTGTAATATATAAGTGTAATAGCACTTGAATTGCAACAACAGCTCCTCTAGAATATACTACACGCAAAAAAATGGCTGATAGTACACTGAAAATGGCCGAGAACTCGCCTCCTCAAGACTACCTCGAGGTGATAGAAAAGGCTGCAACCAAAGTCAAATCGCTTTTGGCAGCCAATGATAAGTTGACGAAACCAAGAGTTATGATCATTTGTGGTTCTGGTTTGGGTGGTATTGCGGACGTGTTACACCCCGACGATAAAATCGAAATTGAATACGCCGATATTCCAGGTTTTAAGGTCTCTACAGTCCCAGGCCATGCTGGTAAGTTGATCTTTGGGCTCATTGGAACCAACAAGGTGCCAGTAATGTGTATGGTTGGTCGTTTGCACTTCTACGAAGGCTACACTTTCCAAGAAACCACTTTACCCGTTCGTTTGGCCAAGAAGTTGGATGTAACCACGGTAGTAGTCACCAATGCTGCCGGTGGTGTCAACCCGGTATTCAAGCCTGGTGATCTTATGCTTATCGATGATCACATCAACTTCCCTGGTTTAGCAGGATACCACCCATTGAGAGGCCCTAACTTGGCTGAGTTTGGACCAAGATTCCAGCCTCTTTCTGATGCTTACGATTTCGATTTGAGAAGATTGTTCTACACTAAGGCTAAAAAGGACCTTGGAATCGTCCGTAACATCCACGAGGGTACATACTTCTTTGCTGCTGGACCTACCTTTGAAAGTAGAGCAGAGGTCAGAATGATCAGAGCTATGGGCGGAGATTCTGTTGGTATGTCCACTGTTCCAGAAGTGATTGTCGCCCGTCACTCTGGATTGAAAGTGTTGGCATTGTCCTTAATTACTAATGCTGGTGTTGGTGAAAAACCACCTAGTGCTCTCACAGAGGATCCTAAACCATTAGACGATGGTATGGCCAGTCACGAAGAAGTGTTGGAAGCAGCAAATGAAGCATCCAAGGATGTCCAAAAGATCATCGAAGCAACTATCAACGAGTTGTAAGTCATAGTCATACACGATTTTCATTACGAAACGAATAAAATAATAATAGTATAAACGATATATATGTAGACGATACTAATGGTACAAATTAGACTGTAATAGACATAACTTCTAGTTAATTGTGAGAAGGGCATTATATCATAAACAGAGAAATGAAGATTTTGGTATATGATCATGTAGGATGTGACGCTCAATGAGTAGATCTATGTCAAGCTATTCAAGGAGATCACCGTACAATGAAACCTACAAGAATTACATCTACTGGTCAACTTCACCAGCAGACTCCCATTTACCTTGAAGGTTCTCCTTCCACAAACTCACCTTGTTGTCACCTCCGGAAACAGCCAAAATGTTTCCTGATAATGACCATGAGCATCTCCAGCACACATCAGGGAACTTCTCTTCTGTCAAAAGCTGGCTCTGCCATTTTCCACTCTTGTCTTGTGTCCAGATTTGCACGGTACGATCTTGAGATGCAGTGGCAATGTAGGAGCGAACTAACATCGATGGAGACCATGCTACATCACGTACCCAGTCGGTGTGGCCCTCTAACTTGGCCTCTTCGACGTATGTGTTGTTGACGGCGTCGTATTTCCAGATCTTGGCCAAATTGTCTGATCCACAAGTAACAAATCTACGTTGTTGCTTCAAAGAAGCTGGGTCCTTGCTGCTTGGCGAGGTGGATGATATTGGGGCCCATGAGGCCGAATTGGCGCCTATGGCGTGAGCATCAAAGATGACATGCGAGGTGGTACCGTCGTCGTTGAAGTCTACTACAGATACCTTGCCATCGGAGGAAGTGCACAATAACACGGCACCCAATTCATGTGGGGCCCAGCTGACGGAGTTTACACTGGCTTGGTGCACGCTGTGAGCGGCGATGATGGACCATTGTTGGGTTTCTGGCTGTTCCTTCCAGATAAGAGCTTTACCGTCGAAAGAGCATGAAGCCAATATCGAGCCGAACTTTGGATGAGCCCAAGAGACCTGCCAAACAGGGCCTTCGTGGCCGGTCAAGGTTGTCACGAGCTTGTAGTTTTCGGTTCCTTCTATTTCGAAGATCTTGATCGTCTTGTCGGACGAGCTTGTGGCCAAGCGCTTGCCGTAATAGTCCAAGACGGCGTCGTGGATCAAGTCGTCGTGGGCGTTACCGATCGTGACCATGATGCTGTGCTATGAGGGGGATTTTAGGGGAGAAAACGGGGGGAAAGCGCTGAGATATCAGGCGGAGATGGTGGGGAGATGGTGGGTGATTGTAAGCTGGGTCAATGCAGAGGATGAGATCTTTAATCAGCTGGTAGTAGTGACAATGATGCTGAAAAGTCAACTGTTAACTGTTAGTTGTTAGCGTTTAATTTGAAGGACGTGTTAAAAAACAAAAAAACAAAAAAGCGCGCGTTACCCGGATATGGCGTGTGGTGGGTGTGAATTTAGTGAGAGTGTGAGTTTAGTGAGAGTGTGAGTTTAGTGAGAGTGTGAGTTTAGTGAGAGTGTGAGTTTAGTGAGGGAGTGTGAGTTTAGTGTGAGTTTAGTGGAGATTTAGTGGGAGATTTAGTGGGAGAGTGTGAAATAGTGAGTGAGTGTGAAATATTAGTGAGTGAGTCTGAAATATTAGTGAGTGACTGAGTGAGTTTAGTGGGAGTATTCTAGTGATTTAGTGTGTGAATTTTTGTGAGGGAGTGTGAATTTAATGACGGAGTGTGAGTTTAGTGAGTGAGTGTGACATTGTAGTGGGAGTGATTTAGTGATTTAGTGAGTGAGAGCAAGAGACTTGTCACAGTGAGAGTGTGAAATTTATAGAGAGGCAGTGACTGGGTGAGTGAGTGATCATCGGAAGTGTAAGTTAGTTCCAGTGAGATTAGTGGGAATGAGATTAGTGGGAGTATGTCATTTTAGTATGTGTGACATAGTATTCTAGCGAGAGTACTCAATGTGACTGCGAGTCAATGTTATTGAAGGAGGGAGAAGTCGTAGTGAATTAGTGAGGCACAACTTCTAATCTGAGAGAAATTTAGAGAGGGAACTCTCAGTAGTCTCCGCGAGGATGAGACCACTTTTGTGAGAGGTATTACAGTGTTCATGTTCTATTAAAGTGTTCATCTTCTGTTATAGTGTTCACTTTATGTTACATGTTCACTTTCTATTCAAACTATTTACGGGAACATATTCAGACCATCCGGCAAAAAGTGTCAAAAACACTACCGGAATTACTTCACATTCAGCAGTATTAAGCGAATCTATTACTTTGTATACAGTTAGAAAATCACATAGTTTATCTCCTTTTGGCATTACAACCCCGAAATAGTCAACCAATGACAGAGAAATACCATTCAACTCATCAGTGACAGTTTTCTTCCAAAGTGTTTTCCAGGGTTAGGTGGTTTGCAATGGTATGTACATGATCTTCGCTCTATACGCCGAAACACCTTTTGGTAAACCTCTTCGTAGATCTTTCTTTTGTGTCCCCAGCATAATATCTGTATGGTTCTATGTGCTTTCTTGGTTTCGTCTTCGTCAATATCTACATCGACAGCAGTTCAGAATCATCGACGTCGTCAATCCAAATTTCTTCATTTGGTGTCTCTAGATTCTTATAATCGCTGAAGATACTGAAGCTGAATTATGCCTCCACGGTTGCCATCCCGTATTCAAGAGTCATCATTGTATTACCAAGATCGATGCACCCTCAGGAAGTTTACTGAAGTGAAATTCTTATTTCATTACAATGAGACTCTCTATACAATAAATTCGATTAAATTTACTATTCACATAGTGAATGTTCTCTTATACGCCCTTTAATTGACCATCAGCACACCGTACTCTAAATCTTCCCATGAAGGCTTGCTCACGGCATTATTATTGATGTCAGGTATTGTTGAGTATTATCTCTTCAGTCACTGTTGTTGCTAATGTCTGGGTGCTCTTTTGCATACATTCCAATTAATTTCCTTCGGATGGCGATGCTAACGCTGGCCCCCCCCCAGTGCCGTAGAGATAAAGTCAAGTGCAAATAATATAACTGGCAAATGATAAAAACTGGAAATAATTTTATCGTATTTGTGCATTTCCTGGAACAACCACTTTTTAGGTAAGAGATAACTCTTCGTAGCCTGTAGATTGCTTGTATTTCTAAAGAGAGGAGAGGGTAATACAGTGCTATTTATAAACAAGATTTCCAAGAGCCCCTTCTCTTCAAATTGAAGGAAATTAATCATGCTGTCACCAATAAGACTTCCCTCCAGTAGTCTCGGAGCCGATTGGCCCCTATGAATAACCACATGTATAAGCACAGTGTCGTATATTTAAACTTTGCACTCAAAATGGAATTAAATATGCAAAAGCACAGTGTCGTATTAAAACATTGAACTCAGCACAGCACCAAATTAATGTTTCGCCATCCGGTAAAAGCAGTAAATATAGTGGCGAGTTCAAGTTTAGAACCCCCTTGAATAAACCAACATAGTGAAATAGTAACTACCAATGACTGAAAAATTCCATACCACGGCCAAACAGAAAGTAGATTGTGAAGATTGAATCAACCTACAGATATTAAAATTGCGCTCAATAGCAAATCTCCTCTACATTTGAACTTAAAAAGAAAACAAATCAAATACTCTATCCATTATTATTATTATTATTACCTTCATCTGTACCCCACCTCTCAGTACATGTGCATAAGCATAAGCAGCAGCACGAATAGTAATATTAGCATCGTTACCGTAAACAGGCACGTCCTTTAATTGACCATCAAGCACACCATACTCTAAAATCTTCCCATGAAGACTTGCTCACGGCGCTTTTATTGATGCCAGGTTTTGTTTAGTATTATCACTTCAGTCGCTGTTGTTGCTAATGTCTGGATGCTCTTCATACGTTCCAATTACTTTCCTTCGGATGCCGATGCTAAAACTGGGTCCACCAAGTGCGGTAACGGTGAAGTCATATGCAAGTAATAGAACTGGCAAATTAATAAAACTGGAAACAAGTTTATCGTATTTGTGCATTTCTTACAACTTTTTTAGGTAAGGTATACTCTTCGTAGCCTCTAGATTGCTTGTATTTCTAAACAGAGTTGAATAATAAAAAGAGAAGAGGGTAATACCGTCCTATTTATAAGATTTCCAAGAGCCTTTCTCTTTAAATTGAAGGAAATTGATCATGCTGTCACCAATAAGACTTCCCTCCAGTAGGCTCGGAGCCGATTGGCCCCTATGAATAACCACATGTATAAGCACAGTGTCGTATATTTAAACTTTGCACTCAAAATGGAATTAAATATGCAAAAGCACAGTGTCGTATTTATACTTTGAATTCAGTACGGCATCAAATTAATGTTTTGCCATCCGGATAAGCATTAATATAGTGGCGAGTTCAAGTTTGGAACCACCCTAAAATATTCATACCAACATTTCGAAATCGCTAATCCTAATGACTGACAAATTGCATACCACGGCCAAGAATTTGGACAGACAATAGATTGTGATGTTTTATACTCTTTTAAGTAACCACATAGTGAACATCGTTATTTTCCAAGAAGTTGTAGTCCTCACAAGAATGAGGTTAATAGCTGCAAAAAAAGTATGGTTTGATATTCCATTGCCATTGTGCTTTAACAGCAAGGCAAGTGGACCATATATCTCATTATTATGGAGTATAACAGCATCTGAAAGATATATATCTGTGGTATGAAGATTGAAATTGGATTGTATGAGATTTCCCTATGGATAGATGTTAACTTTTTGCATCAATTCATGACATTGGTTTTGAATATCATCGTACCTTTGGTAATGTGAGAGGTGACTTTTTATGAGTGAAGATGTTGTGTTGTATTAATTTCTGGTGAGTATACAGCCGAGTAACCAGGGACTGATTGATTGTGATTATAGTGTGATTGTGTTGAGTGTTATTGAGCGGTATTGAGTGGCATTATTGACTGCTATTGTAGATTAATTAATTGCAGTGTGATTGTATTGAGTGTCTTGTGGCGTTGCATCCTCTATGTGATGGTCTCCTGCTGTGTCCTCTTGTGGAAGTGCTTCAAGCTATGATTTGAGGCTGCAACATACATCGAAACAGTGGTGTTGGTCAAGAGCAGTACTAAGTATAAACATGGCAGGTTCCGTCGTGATTCATAGAGTCGGACGAGTAAAGGAGGTGTCTTCATTGGAGTCATAATTTTGGTGGAGCAGTTATTGCAACACATGGATATGTAGTTGTGTGAAGTGGTTAGCAAAAAACCGTCCATAATCATAACGATACACTAAATGGGATGTAATAATACGGGTTGGTTAACAAACAGTCCATAATCATAACGATACAATAAAAGGGATGTAGTAATAGCCCAAAATGGGGGTTGGGTGGGTGTAACTATTCTATAACCCTTGCTCCATAGGTAACAGTCAATTGCAACCAAAGGATGAGAAACAATGGAGGTCTATATTGAATATCTCTACGTTTTGACTTAGTACATATCTGTTTGAATAGAATAGGCATGGATCTGATAAGATGTGCTTTAAAGCTTTAATGATATTCTTCCATGGAGAGGAGATGGATAGCTATTAGTGTAGAATACTACTACATCCGCATAACAGGGTGAAGTTATTTGTATTCTGTTTATGCTTATTCTTCTTCTTTCTTATTCGTATCCTCATCGTCATACATTGTATCTGTCTTCTATGTGATTGTTAAATGTATGTGTATATGTATTAGCTATGAATATGAAGTAAGAACTTGACTATTTCTATGTTGAATGGATTAGAGATAAGTCTATACAACTGATATTTGTGTTTATGAGGTCTATTTATTATGAATATCATGAATTATGCATTATGCCTTATGATTATTCTTCTTCTTCTACCTCTACTTTAACATTGATCTCTTCACTATCATTTTATTAATTATTGTGATTCTTCCTTTGTCTCATTTCTCTGTTTTTAATCTCTTACCTTCTTCTCTTTCTTGTTTTCCTTTCCCTTTTCTTTCTTCTTCCTTCAACACTCACTGGTCACACCGTCGCACTGTCATTACCCCTTCTGGTGTCTTTGTTTAATCTTTCTTTAATCTTTCTTGTCATCTCTTCTTCTTGTTGATCTGATCTGATCTGATACTCTTCATCTCTACACTGTCTTCGTTTGTGACGAGTAATCGGTTAACGGTTAGTTGTATATTGTACTTTATCTCAGTACTTCTTTCTTCCTGCCATCACTTCTTCTTGTTATTGCCATCTTCATACCATCACTTCGTTACATTAGTTCACGCCGTCACTTAGTTACGTCACTTTACTACATCACTTATTACATCACTTCACTAGTTCACCTCACTAGTTCACCTCACTAGTTCACTTCACTACTTCACTTAACTACATCTATCATTACATCCCTTCACTAACTTCAAACCACCCCATAACCACCACTTATTACATCAACCATCCTCATACTCCTACTCCTACTAATACCCACCCAAAATGGACAAGTCCTTCGATGAAATTCAAGCCATATCGTCGCTTCTCCACTCTTTAACCGTCCAATTGACCGACTCCTCGGAGCACATCACAAAGCTCCAGAACCTAGCATCGAAACTCGTCTCGCCTGACCAATACGACCTGCTATCACAACCACAACAAGCCTCGAAAGAGTCCAACAAGATCTCAGAATTGACCCCCGAGGATGAAGAGAACCTAGTGATCCAACAGCTCGAGAAAGAACGCCTCTCCCTCGTGTTAGAGCTTCAGAAAGATGACTTCATCGGTGAAAAGTTGGTCGAACTAGTAGACCAGAATGAAGACATCGTAGAGACCGTCAAAGAGTACCTCCAGTCCAAGGACGCCATACGAAGAGAAGAAGAGGACTACGCTAAGCGAAGATTCGACAATTACATGGATAACATCCTTCAACCTACAATCGATCAGTTGGACTCGAACTTGTTCGACCTCTACACTGGCGTCCATAGAATTCAGGGATTGCTTAAGGATTTCTCTGCTTCCACCGTAAAGGCTGAAGAGAAACTCCTCTCGCAAGAGTACCAGGACCAATTGAACTCGTTGGTAGGCGTCTTGAATAACATCTTGAAGCGATTTAAAGACCCTGGAACCACCAACGAAGAAGCCCTAGAATCCCACGATATAGAACCATCAGAGTTGAAACTTCTATCTTCAACAAATTAAGCTTAGGCTTATTCTTAAACATGAGAGTCGTCTACTATTATACGTGCTTAGATCAAGGTAGATGATCAAGTTTTCCGTTATGTACATATGTATTAATGAGTTATGTCCTTTTAATATACTTCCCTATTAAAGCGAGTCTCGATTTTGTAAGATGGAAATGCCATCAACAGAGGCTACACTATCCCTAGCTGGCTCCCGTCCAATCATGGAATATGCCAGCTTAATGATATCACGGTTTGGATCGAGCTTCACCCAAGTATTTCTAATACGGTCCAAGTTCATATGTGCTCTATCAAGCTTGAAAATCTGGAAGAGATATGTTATCAATTCAAATGAAAAGATAATAATCACCCGGAACATTTGCCCAAACACAGTTTGCTTCTCAGAAGCCTCTTTCGTATTGGTATCTATTGTTCCACCCAACCTGGAAATGATCTCGTTTCTTTCGGTGACATTTGAAAATACCTCTTCAAACTTACGCAGCCTGATCAAGGTATCTATTAACTTGGTCATCTTCCCTCTGCTCCGATCATTCAACTTGATGTCTAGATCCTTGCTATATTCCTCCAATTCATTGATTCTCTTGATCACTATTCTTGTTTCATATACCAAACGGTCGATTGTTGTGCTCAAGTCATGGACATCATACTTCAAGTTACCAATTAAGTCTTCGTCTACCACTCTGGACTTGTTCAGATTCATCTGGTTTTGAACATTACTTAGCTTCTTGAGCTCGAGGTTCAATAATTGGTATGTTCTTGTCAAGTTTCCATTTGGTACGATTCCTAAAGACGCAGGCACACTATCGGTATCGTACATCTTTTTAAGATTATCGTACTTCATCAAGCTATTAATATTATGGAGATACCTGTCACTGAAGATATCCACCGTTTGAAGGGCAATATCAGGCTTCTTAAACATATAGTTATCGATGGAAGAACAACTCAAACTTCTCCTAATGGTGTGAGCATTCCAAACAACAGCTGGCTCTATTACATTGTCTTTCTTCGATAACACTAACAAGTTCAAATTTGCCTCATGGTGATTTAAGAGGTACGGGTATGAGTTTCTCCTATTCAAACTTCTCAGGAATGTCTTTAACGGGTTGTCAAGAATAGCGTCATCGCCATCGACCAGTTCACAAGCACCATTGATGCTGGATGGACTTGGTTGCTTCTGAAGACCGTCAAATGATGATACTTCACTTGGAATTTGAAGCAAAGAATCTACTATGGAATTGGACATGACAGACGTTTTTTTCAGATCTGTGGAAGGGCGTCTCAATTGATCAAGCTGCGATGCTCCTGTAAAAGCTTGTGGTCTTCTGGATCCAACATTATAAGCCGTCAATAAGTTTCTTCTATTCTGAAGTCCTAGCTTCATCTTACTCAAACCACGAGAGTAACGCGAGAGATCTGACATAGATGTGGTTCCAGTGTTCTGCGATTGTGTAAGTCTCTCACGTAAACTAAGGAAAGAATACTGTTTTGTTACCATGTCATCGGAAAGGGGCCCATTACGATGACGATGGGTATGACTATGTGTATGATGTGTATGTGCTTGTGAAGAATTATCTCCGTTAGGTAACGGAACAGAAACAGCACTGTTAACTCCATGAAACAAACGGATCAATGTCTTTCCGTTTAAATGATTCTTCACAAGGAATTCTAGGTCCAACGTCTCTACATCCAAAGGAGTGACGTTTTCAGCCAATTTGGCGATTCTATTTCTGATCCTTCCTCCTCCACCTGATTTGGTTCCAGACATCGACATGTCATCTGCATCCTTTGCTGTGATACGATCTTGGACGGTATTCATAACGACATTGGTCAATTTCTTGAATTCCATTCCATAGTAACTCTTGTTTTTCTTATACTGTGAAGGCGAGCTTATACTCAGTCTAGGGTTTGTAGAGATGGATGAAGAAGCCGTCAAATCGTAAAAGTTATCCTCAGGATCGTACATGTTTTCTGGACTATTGTAAATTTTGCCACTTGCGTTATTTTTATCAGGAATGAGTTTGGCATTGGTTATTGTGAAGAGCTTATTCAACGTCTCCAAGTCCAATTTATGCCTCTTTTCTAGCTTGTGTTGTTTTTGGAACTGGCCGATGGAAAGCATAAAATTCTCGAAATCAAACGCATCCTTCGGTACGTCACAACCTCCTATGAGTTGTAACCTCAACTTAATACTAAGCACTAAACTTATTATGGCAGCTACACTTCTGGAAGGTAGCACTCCCTGTTTCGGGTTAGGTTTAATATTGAAATGGGGCAATCCGATCAAATTCCACCAATTCAATATGGCTTCTTCTGTCTTGTTACAAAGAAGACCGTCACAGTATTTTGGATCAAGCAAGTCAAAGTAAAACAAACTGATCTGAATTACATTTACTAGCTCTCGGATTGCAAATTTGACCGGAATATTCACGTTATAGATCTTGTACATCTGCCTGAACTTATCTTCATTGGCATCAGACATCTTGTCTGTTACCAAAGATACAGAACGACCACTACACTGCAATTTTTTCAAGTCCGAATTTATGACGAAGGCGGTTTCGATTGTTCTAGGATCTCCCAGCGCTATGGGAATCAAATTAAGATTCGAAGGCAATGAACTCAAGTTTGTTACAAAACAGACTTCATTGGAAGAGAACTCTGCCGTTGATAGCGATAGCAAGCTTCCAGTTAATGATGCATTGGACAAGCTTATATCACCCACACTTGCTCTGTTGTTTGTAGTTGTTTGAGCTAAGTTGTTTTCGTCCATTTGTTTTATCTTAGAGTGATTCAACATCAACTCATTCAAGTATTCTTGGAACCGTACGGGATAGTACTTCGACTGTTTCTTCATGATGGTAAACCGTATAACTGCAACTTTGGAAGAAAGATTACCGGTAAAAGTCGAGATCACCGTTCCGATTTTACGGTCGTTCACCCATTGTTCTACTAGATAGATATCGAACCCGGATATTGTGGACTCTTCCAAGAGATGGAACTCACCAGATGCAATGAACGCCTTTTGGAAATAACGAACAGCATTGAAGTCCGGAATGATGTACGTGATGAATTCGCTGGGGTCTATGACTCCGATCTTCTTTCCTGAGCCAGTCGTCGATATCGACCCGTACCGAGAAGGCACGGTTTGGATGCTATTGCTAGCAGTATGTGAAATGGTTCCATTTCCTCGATAGGATGAGCTTGGTATGTCCATATGGCGAGTTTATGGAGTGTACGTGAAATTTTCACCCCTTCGGCTTCAGCAGGGAAAGTTTCTACCACAAGACCTTGGCTGGGCACGAGCTAACTGGTGATTGCTACGACAACTACACACTCTAACTAGCCCTTAAACACTGCAAATGAACCACTTCGTCATTGAAAAGTGGAGGCTTAAGAAAGTGATAAAGTGACGGCACACGTGACGTAGAGCATGTGCAACGGCTCCAACGTGTATGAAGAAGAAGGCGGCGGCGGCGGCTTATGATGGTAGTAATGGTTGTACTTAGAGAAAATAGTGTTGTTATGGTGAGACCGAGGAAAACTATGCGGAGAGGACTGATAATGTAGAAAGTCAGTAGTAAGTCATGATTTTGGGGTTGGTGGTGAAAAATCGTATACCAAATTGGTAATGAACCAGTGGGATGGGACGGATGCTAAAAACCGTTTGCGCTGAAAATCTGGGATATGCAAAATAAAGGCAATTACAAGAAGGAGGTTCCAGAAATTTGATTTAGTGCTACCAAGTGGACTACTGATTTAGGTTGAATTTAGTATCAAGTACAAAGATAATAGGGAAATCATCATTACCCAGGTGTGGTTCTCCAAATGAAAAAAAAATTCATTTAATCCTATGGTCTCGTATTATGATGTGTGTGAAAAACGGGTAAATTAGACAAAAAGTAGACAAAGGCGGAGGGCCGATCTCTAAGCGATTCCGCCGATATATGAAAATCCTGGCCCTGAGGAATCTTAGTTGGAGCAGTGGTTACCCCATAGTATGGGCCGTTTTGGGTGGATGGTCCAAGCATTTAGATATGGCCGTTGCTATAGATACGGGAGCCAATATCGATTGTTCCTGATTGCAAGACTTCTAATCAAAAAGTAATTAAAGATAAATTACAATTGATATATTGCAATTATACGAAACCTAGATTATTATCATCTACACTTGAATCAAGGGTACTCGTGTCAAATGACCACTGGAAACCACAATACGATAATATATGTGAAGTGGTGAGTATTTAGCAATTTCAGCTTTCAAAGATTGGATCTCGAGGTGCATTATCGGTCGGTCGAGTTGGTATCATGGCAATTTTAATTGACATATGGCCCTAAAAAATATCATATCGTTGATTGAAGTAATCTCTTCTCCACTTTCAGACTACAAACCCACCAATTTGACACCAAACCTTAAAATTACGGGCAATTGGACGGGCCGCCAATTAACAATGCTGTAAGCGACGTGGAGAAAGATCATATAGTCAAACAACAGGGGACAGGGCTGAACCATTTCTAAAAGTAGTTTCTAAACTCCTCGAACCCCCAATCGGCCCCTTTGAGCCACTATGCAAGGAAGCAGCTGTTTCAGCCGCCGATAAAGGATTTTTCACTTCTTCACAACCCACATTTGGGAGTCAAATGCAAAATCTTCGTGGTAGCGGAAATCCTGACAAGAAAGGCGTATTGATGTCTATTAAGTTGCGATAAGAGAATACACCCCTCTCCAAAGCGGAACGGCGTCGACAAAGCTAGTGGATTCATAGTGGGCTTCGGCATACAACTGCGGTGATTTTTAGATCTCGGTACCTCTAGGTTGCATTCTGATTATTCTTAGATTGTGCTCCTCAGGTTCTATGCGTCCATCTTCAATTTGGTATCAAATACGACAACTGTTTATCAATTCCTCGCATATCTCTGTCGTGAGGCACTACTATGATAGTGAAAATAAAAGTCGTTCGCACCAATAGCTGCAAAGCTAAGCCAAAACGAGAAAGTAGAAGAGCAGCCATTCTGTACCCTTGTGAATCATAGATGTTCGAGTATAGTTACAACTCACAAAAGCTAACCAAAGAGTACGACAAATACCTACTCCACCCATGCCAGTGATTGAAGTTGTTATATCACGCCTACAGTAAAAAGAGAACCCCACAAGCAATTATCAAAGTGCCCCAAATGCACAGATAAAATGGAATTAAACATTGGGGCTCCTGATTAGATTCGTTGCGAGCCCCGTCGCTCGCTCTGCTGAAAAAATATCGAGAGGCATTCTCCAGTGACATATTGTGATTGCAAGCTTGCTTTTCATTATAGTAGATACTGAAAAATTCCTTTATCTAGATTAAGTATGACCAGGATGGTGTGGCCACTGAGAAATATGATATTATAAATATCAACCAGTTCTTCTCTAGAAGACGAAATATTGAAAATTCATATTGTCATTAGCTTCAAACTGTTCTCGCAGCCATTCACATTTTCACCTTCACATTCACTTCGAATCAAGTAGTGAAGTTAAGAGGAACCAGTTGATTCCTTATATCAAGCGAATTTATAATAAGCTACAAGAATAGCTCAGTTGATTCAAACTCTCAAATGCTGCGTCAGGAGAAAGATAAGTCTGACAAGGTCACCTCGGTGGTGTCCGAAGTGGACCAAGAAACGGACTCTTCTGTGATCAAGACAGAAACCTTCTGGGAGAAGGTGGTCAGAAAGCTAGAGGTACAACCAAAGGGTGACTTGACCACGGCTCAGATGTTCTTATATAACCACGATTTACGTCCTGTTGAGGCCCAGAGAAGACAATGGTCCTGGTTCAACTACGTATTTTTCTGGGTCGCTGATTCCTTTAATATTAATACTTGGCAAATTGCAGCTACTGGTATACAATTGGGAGGAATGAATTGGTGGCAGACATGGATATCTGTCTGGTTGGGATATGCTATTACTGGTATTTTTGTGTCCATTGGTGCCAGAGTTGGTATCATGTACCATATTTCTTTCCCAATTTCTGCCAGATCGTCTTTCGGTATCTATGGTTCTCTTTGGCCAATCTTCAACCGTGTCTTTATGTCTGCTGTGTGGTATGCCGTTCAATGTTCAGTTGCCGGACCTTGTTTTGAGGTCATGTTACGTGCTATCTTTGGAAAGAACCTTAATAAGACCATGCCTGATGGAATTGGCGAATCGGATTTGTCTACCTTCACATTCCTCTGTTTCTTCTTGTTTTGGTTGTTTTCATTGCCATTCATCTGGTTTCCACCTCATAAAATCAGACATTTGTTCACAGTAAAGGCTGTGGTTGCTCCAATTGCTGGAATTGGTTTCTTAATTTGGACTTTGGTTAAAGCTGGAGGAGGTGGTCCAGTATTGAAACAACCAGCCACAGTACTGGGAAGCAAGTTAGGATGGGCTTTTGTTGCATCTACAATGAACTCTTTGGCCAACTTTGCAACCTTGATTGTTAATGCTCCTGATTTCTCTCGTTTTGCTAAGAAGCCTTCTTTTACCATGAAATACTTGGTCTACTCCATTTCCATTCCATTCTGTTTCTCACTTACATCATTAATTGGTATCTTGGTCACATCTGCCTCTACTGTGATGTACGGCACTACCTACTGGTCCCCATTGGATGTTTTGGGAAGATTCTTGGATGACTACACTCCAGGTAACAGAGCAGGTGTATTCTTGATCGGTTTGGCTTTTGCATTGGCACAATTGGGTACCAATATTTCAGCTAACTCGCTTTCCTTTGGAACAGACGTTACTGCTTTATTGCCAAGATTCATTAATATCAGAAGAGGTGGTTACCTTTGTGCCATTATTGCTCTCTGTATTTGCCCATGGAAATTGACATCCAGTTCCTCTAAATTTACAACCTACTTATCGGCTTATTCTGTTTTCCTTTCATCAATTGCCGGTGTTGTCGCTTGTGACTATTTCTACGTTAGAAGAGGTTACCTTATTCCTATTCACTTATTCACCTTATCCGACCGTGAGACAGGAGCCTACACAGCATACAGATACAACAAGTTTGGTATCAATTGGAGAGCATACCTTGCATACATTGCCGGTATCTTACCTAATATTGTGGGGTTCGTGGGTGCTACTGGAACCCATCATGTTCCTGATGGGGCTACAAAGATTTACCAATTGAACTTCTTCATGGGTTTCATTTTTGCTTTCTTAGTCTATGCTGTCGCCTGTCGTCTTTCACCTATTGACGGTGTTCCAGAAGTCGGTCCATTTGAGAAGGGATGGCATGAGACTTGGGCAGATGTTGAAGATTTCGAAGAGGAATTGGTGGGTCATGTGGTTCACCACGGGGTCGAGATGGAAAGTGATGCCTATACTTCTGGAAAGTATGACAAGGCATACGATGCGTAACTTAAAATTAAATACTATTTTTTACTTCAGTGCTAGCTTTAATTAATATTCCATATTTTTACACTTGACAGCTTCTTACATCTGTATTGCATACATCCTTACAGAAAGCGTTTAAAGTTTCGGTTCCAGAATTGCCGTTCCGGGTGAACAAATTCCTGTTCCGGTGTAATCTCACTTTGATTCAACACCTCGGTAAACACGAATTACCTCCCGGAAGTACGAACAGTGCAGCAATATCACTTAAGACGATGAACTTTGTCTTATTCTATTGGTATATTTCCTTTGGTGGTTGAGCTAGGAAGTAATAGGTGAAGTGAGCCTATCGGATAGGATCTGCCTTAAACTAATACTTTAATCTGGAAGAAAAATGCTGAGAATACGAGTTGTCCCGGCGAAAGTGTCATCTCATTGGACAGTAGCAAGATTTTTCACTTCAAGATCTCTATTATTGGAGAAGAACCAGTTTGTGCTTCCTCCAGACTACAAGGTACCACGGTCGATAGTAAAAAGCATTCCCTTTTCGCAATGTTTCAAGATCTGGAGAAGATCAATTAGACCTAACAGGTTAAAAGAATTGCAGGATGAGTTGGTGGAGTTGATGTTGCCTTCCGAACTCAAAGAAAACTCCGGAATCAAGAGACAATCCAAGAAAGTTCAGATAGACACGGACGGAAACTTCATAAATGAAGTCAACTTTGGCATTGTTAATGATCCCAAATTGCAGACAAAACATGTGGTATTCATCCATGGATACGGAGCATCGCTCGGATGTTTTGCTCGTAACTTCCAACTTATTCAAAAGTTGAAAAGTGATACAAGCCACAATTACCAGGTTCATTTCTTGGACAATTTGACGTTTGGATTGTCTTCAAACCCGAAGATAGAAAACGTAGAGGCAAACAAATGGAAACGTTATAGATGCCCTACAATAAAACTTAATGATCCAGATCAACCCACAGATCCCAAGAAGTTGCACAACAAATACTATAAATTGATCGAAGGTTATGAAGTCAATGTCGAGGAATTTAAGAAATACCAGGAACACTACTCTCCAATATTGAAGGACCTTGACGACTTTTACACTTCGGCTATCGAAAAATGGAGAATTGCTAATGGTTTGGATAAGATTGACTACCTAGTTGGACATTCTTTTGGTGCTTACTGGTCACGCTCCTATGCTGTAAGATATCCCAACAACCTCAAGAACTTGATCTTACTCAGTCCGGTTGGAGTTGAAAGACATGTTCAGGCTGTAACGAATGATACATTGAAATCATCCGAAGGAGTTGCCAAATTCAAACCAAGCTTGGACCCCACATCTTACCAATTCTTAACAAGAATCCCAGTCTTGTCCCAAAAGCATACATTTAACTGGTATTTTTGGCTTCCATTTGTGCCTCGTTTCCTTAGATGGTTGGGACCATGGGGTGTATCCAAATACTACAAAATGTGGTTAGGAAAGCTACTCAAGATTAACAAGTTCATTAAGAAACAAGGTGGTGCTGCTAATTTGTATACTAGCAATAACGACTTGGCTTACGGAACTAAAAAGGAAGTGTTGCTTATCATTGAGTACCTCTATAACTCGATTACGACTGGCTCAAACAGTGATATCTACATCAAAAATCTTTTGACACCCTCCACCGTTAGCAAGTGGCCGCTTTACGATAAATTCCACGCTTATTTACAGAGCAGCCACAAACCGGAGTTCAATATCCATTTGATGTATGGACAGTTTGATTTCATGAACGTAGAAGCGGGGAAGAAATTAGTAGAATTAATAGACTCCAAGACAGAAACCAAGATTACGAGCTTTTACAAGGTTAGCGAAGGTGGGCACAATTTGTACATTGACAACCCCTTCGAGACGAACCAATTGATACACGACATCATTATAGAAAGTAAACAGCAAAAGTGATCATTCTCTCGCACATAGACTTATTTATTAATTAATTAATTAAAATTCATTAATCAGTACTCTGAAATTTCGTTTACACGATTTTCTGGATTAACTATCATCCAGGGAATGCTTATCAGAGCATCAAGGAGAATTATCCGCAAAGCATTCCATCGCCAACACCAGTAGACTAGAAGGCGACAAGAAGCATTCCGGCGGCTTTAAGACCAAATCCGGCGAATATAAATATGATCCCCTTTAGTGAGACGATACCAATAGTGGAAGATTTTATAGTTTCGCAACAACTATAGCCGTTTCTCCGCGAGAAGTGTTCATAACTACCACCTATTGATCCAGACGGAGGGCCGAATTAAACTTCAGCCGCTATTTTAGACGGGATCACATTCCAGTGGCTTTCCCCCCTCTGGAGAATCACAGGAGCTTGAATGGCTCCCCATTATTCGATGTTTGTCGAGAATGCAAAAAACACCGTAATCGTCAAATTTTGCCATTTACGAAAAACCTTAATTAATTAGCAATTTCACCAGACGTGTTCTGGTTGGGCCAACTCGCCTTGATTTCCACCCCCATTTCAGCTTCATTCCACGATCCCATCCCTTCCCCTGAGGACCCCTATTGTCCCACTTCGTCCCTCTACATACCAGATGCTCCCAAAACGATTGTCGCTGCACCCACTTTACCATTATCCAATGCCCCTGTAGCTATATGCTTGACTGCCGCAATTTACCCCAATTAGGCAATCCGCGGCTCATGTCTCATTCCTTTGTGACACCTTGCTGCGGGCCTAACAATGGGCCTTGATAACCATAGTTAGTTTGCACCTATCAAACAACTCCTCCCCGATGGCTTCTGGGGCCGTGCAGGCACCTGTACGGAGCCCAGCGATAAGATCTGGTATGTTGACCAGGCTTTGGTAGAAGCAATATTTTTCAGCCATGGTGTTGACGACAGCACAATGCAAGAAGAAAATTTTTCCTTGGGTGCCATGCAATGCTCCAAACGAAGCCCATCTGAAATAGCGTAATAGCGTAATAAGGTGGTCCCGTATCCCGTAATCTACCTGGTTAGACGTGGTCCATTCTGTGTACAACAGCTACCGCAGGGGCCCCATGCAAAGGTGAGATATTTCCAGGCCTGGCTACCACAAAACGACGTTGCACCATTGGTGCCATCCCAGTCCTACCAAGTGAAATTTCCCATCTCTATCTAATTATCCATTATATATAGCCCCACCACCATCCTGGTGTTGGCATGCAAATTTAGCCCTTTTTCGTGCTTCTCTAGTTCTCGACACAAGATCGTTTTCCATTCCAGATCCGCCTGATCTATCCGTTGTACATCAAAACGTCATCCCAGCGATCACCTGAATTTGCTCCCATCCAGGATTTTTCAATCAGCTTTTCTTGGTACTACTGGTGACTATCTTTCTCCCCTCTGGCTTTGGGCCGTTTATATACCGTTAAATCGTCCCATTCGTGTTGTTGGTGTTTGTCTCGCAATAGAACAATTATTCAAACAATACTACAAGGCTTTTAATCGTTTTACGATTTTTTTTACCTTCTCTTGCTAGCCTTACCTGTCTATTCGTCTATTCATACCCGTTACGTCTTATCTCACGTCTTCCTTTGTGAATAAGGCATTGCATATATACTATCTAATAGTAACTAATCATTCTGATTATTATTTTGCTTCCTTTAAGAAGCCAATAATCTCCAGATTGCAAAGCCCTTTCTCCTAAAGTGTCCTGTTACCCAGTCTAGCACTCGTTCAAGGCGACAAACATGGCCACCAAAGGTCAAATGCCTTCCTTAGACATCGAATCTGGCAGAGCGTCGTCGTTCGAGACCGGCAGCATCTCCGGCTCATCAGTGGCTTCGGGCCTGAGTTCAGGCAGCTACTCGGTCTACTCCAGAAGCTACCATCCAAAGGATCTCCTCAACGAGTTTGTGGATTCATTCAAACCATTCGACTACTCCACATTACCGCCCATCTATAACGTCAACACCGTGCCGTCAACTAGAAGCGACGATGGAGAATACCTCATCAACCACCAAACCATCGCCTCCGATAAGCAACAACTTCACCCTAACCACCCCCAATTCGACTATTCACATTTAACCGAGTTGGAAAGAGCAGCCCTAGTCACAGCAACCAGTCCTCTTTCCAAACACTTGAAAACAAGACATTTGACCCTCATCTCCTTGGGTGCCGCTATTGGTACCGGTCTTTTCGTTGGTCTGGCACTGTCTCTTAGTCATGCTGGCCCCTTGGGAATGTTGATAGTGTGGGTGTTCATCGGATCCATTACTTTCACCACCATGTCGTCGCTTTCCGAATTGGCAACGGCTTTCCCCGTCTCTGGTGCCTTCGTCACCTTCACAACCTTGTTCGTAGACACTTCGTGTGGTTTTGCAATCGCCTGGAACTACGCCTTACAATGGTTGGTCACGCTACCGTTGGAATTGGTGGCTGCTTCCATGACTATCCAGTATTGGACAGATAGTGTTCATCCTGCCGTATTCGTGGCGATCTTCTACGTCATCATCGTCATCATTAACTTGTTCGGAGTCAAAGGTTACGGCGAAGCCGAATCTCTATTCAGTATCATTAAGATCACCGCTGTCATTGGATTCAACATCCTCGCTATCATTCTTGTCAGCGGAGGTGTGCCAAATCAACCCTACATTGGAGGAAAGTATTGGCACGGGCCTGAAGGTGGTCTTTTCAACCATGTTGAACCATTCAAGCAGTGCTGCTACATCATTGCAAATGCTTCCTTCGCCTACGCTGGTACTGAAATCTTTGCTCTTGCAGCCGTCGAAAGTAGACAACCAAAGAAGTCGATCAACAGTGCTAGGTTGCAAATTTTCTACCGTATTCTTGTATTCTACATTTTATCCATCGTCATGATTGGATTGTTGGTTCCGTACACCGACGAGCGTTTGTTGGGTAGCAACACCAAGGCAGGCAACATTGGTGTCGATATCAACACCTCGCCCTTTGTCATCGCTATCAAAAATGCTGAAATTAAGGCATTACCTTCGATTATGAACGTGGTTATCATTATCACAGTTGTTTCCGTCGGAAACGCCAGTGTTTACGGATCTTCGAGAACTTTATGTGCTTTGGGTGCTTTAAGACAGGGTCCCTCTATTTTGAACTACATCGACCGTAAAGGTCGTCCATTGGTAGCACTTGGTGTTCAGTTTGCATTCGGTCTACTTGGGTTTTTGGTTGCAATTCCTGGTCCTACAGCAACAACTCAAATTTTTGATTGGTTGTTGAGTTTATCCGGTCTCAGTGTGTTATTCACGTACATGGCGATCAATGTCTGCCATTTACGTTTCCGCCGTGCTTTATCAGTGCGTGCCAGAGTTCCTCGTGATGAGTTGGTTTATACTTCAAGTATCTGGGTGTCCTGGTATGCTATCATTGCAATCATTATCGTACTTGGTTTGCAATTTTGGGCTGCATTGTTTCCTCCTGGAGAGGGCAAGGCCGACTTGGATAATTTCTTTAAGATCTATTTGGGATTCCCAGTGTTGATCCTAAGCTGGGCTGCGCACAAGGTCTACGCTTTCATTTTCAAAGGAGTCCCATTAACGAAGCTCTGGTTGACAGCACATGAAATTGATGTTGATACTGGGCGTAGAGACATTGATTTAGAAGTATTAAAACAGGAGATTGCGGAGGAGAGAATGAACTTGCAGGCCAAGCCAACGTATTATAAGGTGTACAAAGTATTCTGCTAGATAGAATGCAAGCACTCATTTAGTTTTAAGGTGTATAATATTATAAAAGGGAAATATAGACATAATAATAGGAAACCATTTCGGAAAGTTATTCTGGTTGTCTTGGTATCTGGTCTCGATATTTAATTCAAGTAATAGCGAGGTACCTGGAACAGCAGTTTCATGCCTAGATTGATCTCTCAATTCTTACAGAGATTTACTTCAAGCAGCGTAATCACTGTGAAACCCAAGTTCCGAGCCGGTGTTGAATTACTGACTAGACTGTACCCATCTGTACTTTCAGTTGCAATGTGTTTATACGAACAAATTGGCCCATACTCTTAGGACTTTCAACTTTTGGATCTAAGCTAAGGAGGCACAGGACGCCATCGAGATTAGCTAAACCTAAATTTAGATCCTGGAGGCTCTGTTGGGAGTCACTAACAAGTTCTACGCTATTCTACGGGATACGTGCAACCCCTTTTAACTGCTATTCATCCACTGTATGATGATGTCTGGGAATGAGCTCAAAATCACATTTTGCAGCTTTTTTGATATTGAGAACCTAGAACCACCATTCGATTCTAGACTATTCTTCATATAGAGCAATGAGTTGCATATTACATCATTGCTATATCCTATATCCTATATCCTAACCAGGACCGTGGGCACTCTTAACGCTTCGATAATATTCTTAAAATTAAACCTTCCTTCTTCAAATCCTCGTTTCGTACAACAATAGGCCCATCTCAATGGAGTTAAGTACCCAAGGAATCATACACGAGCCACGATATCCCAACCAAAAAAACATGGGTCGCTTCCAATGGCTGTAAAATCCCACTCGTTCCGATTGTCGCAAAAGAAACTCGATTTGACAATTGCAGCACTAATTGCATGCATATCCCGATCACACAGTTTTCCCGAAACCACAACATTTCGGACTACCGTGTAAAGATGTCATGGGCATGGCACAACAAATCAAGAAATAGTGATACTGTCTAGGGAGGCAGGGATGAACTCCACCGACTCCTCTTTGCCCCACTCGCCACAAGTGAACTGATGTGGTCCAGAGCCTCTGGTGTGGGCTCACCAAATAGGGGTGCGGCAAGGCATTTTGTGGAGGTGTTAATGACAGACAATGAAGACACACAACACAACACGGTCCAGCGGTTGCTAAAAAGAATGACTACCCCAGAACCCATACCTCAGGCATCAACAAGAAGAGCAATCCGTACATACAAGCCTTGCAATCCTGGGCATCCGTAGCGGAGATAATTACCCGGATCTATTGCCTATTTCCTATGTAGGAAGTTGGGCTCAGTGAAATTTTCATTTCTGGGGCTGGTGATTATATGGCTGTGAAAAATTTCAGGACTAAACAGCCATTGATGCAAGGTAGCGGGTTAGGAATGGAGACGCCAGTTGCATGACATAACACTACGCGTAGGTGGCAGTTGTTGACCTAATCTCTTGTGCGGTTGCTACGAGACACTTACATGTTGTTAAATGTAGAAGTGTATTATTAAATATTGTATTATAAACCGTAAATAAATGCAAAAATAACCCTGAAACCCATCAAATCCGTAATGAAAATCCCAACCGGCTTCCCAATGAAGCGTATTCCTCTAAATTATATTCCCTCGAATGTCAACATTCGATAATACTAGGGTGTTTAACCCTTCCCAGTGTAAGTTGTGTGTTCATGCTTGTGATATCTTTAATATGGAATACTAGGAGTAGCGTTGAAAAGCCATTTTCTGTAGTTGGATTGAATTAATTGGTTATTGTGCTGTATGATGGACGAGTCGTCGTTAGAAATGAAGTTGTCAGAACCGTTCAATGTGCTGAATACTGGTTCTGAGGCCTTCCAGCAATTGTGGTCTTCTATTATGTTCTTTCTCTTGCAAATGCAACATTCGTATAATAAGGTGTAGTTGCCAGCGTCTGAGTTGTGCAAACGCAATTGTTGTGGAACCAACAATGGAGAGTCAGGTAACGTCTGTGGAGTGCTCACCTCTTGTTCGTCTTCATCGCTGATGTTAAACTCGAAAATGTCTTCATAGTTATCAGAGGAGTAATCCAAGCTGAGCGAGTCCTCACTGTAGGTGTAATTGGACTGGTAATGTGATTCGTATGTCATTGTAGTCTGTGAGATATTATGCGTAGAAATTGACTGTGTAGCTAGCCCGTTGCTATTGTTATGGTGCTATAAGATATATAACTAGTGTGTGATGCTTGATACTGAACTTCCACATTAATAAACTATCTTGGAAATTGTTTCTGATTTATACCTTTATGCAACTGAAAAAATTTACTGTTGCTGTGTATCAGTTGTGTAACTACGTTAGTCATAGTGTGGTGGTGTAACTGCGTATTCGCACCACCACCACCACTTTTTGGTAGTGGTTAAGCAAAGCCCACAGATTTCACAGGTGGTGGGTGTGAAAATTGCTCCTGCGCACGTGACTTCTCCATATTCGGGAAACCTGTGTAACCACACTATTTAGCTGTTGACCACCGGTGGAAATTCACATTGTGGAGGTGGATGTGCTAGGGTTTGCGCCATTCTGCGTAGAGAAGAATTTCAACTGGCAGGCACTGAGGTTCAAGTTGGGGATTTGTCTGTTTACGTTTATTTTTCGGGACACTCACGATGAGACAGTGGTGGTGGTTTCAGGTTGGGGTCCGTGGTGGGTTCGCGAGATGCCCAGGTATGACATATCTTCACTCCCCAACCTTGGAAACAAGCCTCCAACAGATGAGTTATTTTCCCATCAAACCCCTGCCCCCTTCTGATCAAGAAGTCCCTCCTAAGGATATCCCTCAGTCTAGCCCGTGGTGGATTTGTGAGCTCCCAAGACTCGGTTTCTTAACCGCGCGGGCTTCAATTTCCTATTCCGTAGAGATGTTTCATATTTGCTCACGCCAGTAATTGTAACGGCACGGGATCCAAGTAACGTGCTGTGACATATGTCTGTATTATTTTCTGGAGGATTACTCATAGCATCGTGTAATAGTGGTTACCAACGGCTAGAACATTCCAGTAATGTAACGCAACTTTCAGTGATGTCGGAAAAGCATCTGTGTGGTTAAAATTTCCAAGTGTGTATTGACTGACATGACTCACAGCGTTGTGAGAAAACGACATCCCAAGCCCAAGAACTTCCAAGAAGCCCAAGAAACCCAAGCCCTACAATAGTTACAAGACTACAATGTTGAGCAATTGTGGATTTCTTCCCCATGAGGTATTGTTGCAGCCACCGAAACCATCAGCCCATCGATCGAACTAGAACACTGACGGCTCTTCAGCCTTTCGTACTACTTTGACACTCTTGCTGCTACAGATGAACGTGATGTCCAAGTGCAGGATACACATTTTGGAAATGAAACTTTGGCTGAAAGAAAATAAGAAAGCTTACGAATACAGTAAGAGGAGCAAGATTGAAGTAGGACTTGCGAAGGGAATATAAACGAATGGCAGTTGTGTAGTCGTCATAGTCATCGTAGAATCCACATTTTTAGAGAATCAGTTTAGTACTTTCATTTCACTCATTTGCATAATTACACTGGCCTATAAACACAATGGCTATCTATTCGTTCTTCATATTCGACAGACATTGCAACTGTATCTACAATAGAGAGTTCACGCATCTAGATCATGCCAATGGCACCAGCGTGGGCCAAGTAAATAGGAATAACGACTCCAATACATCCAAGTTGCTCTTCGGTATACTTTACTCCCTTAAAACCATCTCATCCAAGTTAATTGATTCCGAGGAATCAGAATCCGTGATATCCAACGCGCTCAAATCATTCACAATTGGAAACTACAGAGTACACTATTTGGAGTCACTAACTCGCTTGAAGTTCGTCCTCGTGAGTGACATCGACATAGATAACTTACAGACAGTCTTATGGGAATTATATTCCAATTACTTCATACGCAATGTAGTCCAGAATAGCTTATCCCCAGTGGAGTTCAAACAAAGTGACGATATTAAAGAAAACGAGACAACAGGAAAGATAAACAACAGTAGTTTCATCACTGAGACGGATAATTTCTTGCAAAGGCTTCCCTTTTTTAATTAGCATATATTGTATAATGTACAAAAGTAACGACCTTCTATAACTGCGGATCGGTTAGATCATATCTAGATTTAGAGATAATGTCTTATCTTTCAATACATAGACATCGGTGTCCCGGTGCAATCTAAGTTAAGCGATATAAAGGACACCCATGCCGCCAATAGTTCCAAAACTTCCCAAATAGGAAGGATGCCGTGCAGATTCTAAAATTTTTCACAGCCAGCGGCTTGGATGTTTACCGGTACGCCGTATATTTAGCAACATCCATACATTTTATGCTTAGAAGAAGATACACCATCGAACCACAAGGAACCATGTAGCTGGTGGCAGCCGATTATAAATAACAATGAAGCTGCTGTTAGTAAATTAATCTGATTCGGGATGAGAAGAATTAATTCTTTGTTGCTACATTTTTGGTGACGTTTTTATTTCGTATTTCAAATGGAATCTCGTCCTGCTGTTTTCAAGTCTACAATACATGAAATACTGTTGGTAACGTTAGTATGTATGGCCCAGTTTTTGACACAATCGGGCATAACCATGTCATTGAGTACTATGAATAAAGTTTTAGACTCATTTGCCGAATTTTCGAACGGTCAAATTGACGACTCAAAAAAGGTATGGTTTATGGGTTCCTTTGCTTTAACCGTAGGAACGTTCATTTTGCTTAGTGGTAAGCTTGGAGACTTATTCGGACTTAAATTGATATTTTGCATTGGTTGGTTCTGGGTGGCAGTTTGGTCGCTCATCACCGGCTTGTCCATTTACTCACATTCACTCATATTCTTTATAATATGTCGTGCATTTCAAGGAATTGGGTTTGCATTATTGCTTCCATGTGGTATCGGTATTTTGGGTATAGTCTATCAGAATGGTGATCGTAAAAACTTTGCGTTTGGTAGTCTCGGTGCCAGTGGTCCAACAGGTGCTACTATTGGAGCCATAATGGCGGCAATACTTGCACAAAAAGTTTGGTGGCCATGGGCCTTCTGGGTTCTTTCTATTGTCTGCTTTGCGCTTGGTATATTACTGATAATTGCAATTCCAGCGAATCTTAATACCAAATCCTATACTTTCAAACAAGCATGGGAGCAACTTGATATTTGGGGGTCATTATTTGGTATCGTGGGACTTATCCTATTCAATTTTGTTTGGAATCTGGGTTCTGTTGTTGGATGGTCCGAGCCGTACATTATTACGTTATTGGTAGTATCAGTGCTTTTAATAGCGCTCTTTTTTTACCTACAGTTAAACGTCGTGAAGTACCCACTTTTGCCCAAATCGATCTTCACCGCTAAGATTGGTCTCGTTTTAGCATGCGTTGGTTTGGGGTGGGGATCATTTGGTATTTGGCAATACTACTACTGGAATATCATTCTTAATTTACGTCACTATACACCAATTGAGGGCTCACTAACTTATATTCCAATTTTTGTGTTTGGAATCATTGCTTCGTTGGTCGTTTCAGTACTCATTGCACGTACCAAGCCATCCTATATCATTTGCTTTTCTACAACATGCTTCATGGTGGGATGCATAATGTTGTCTGTTACTCCCATCCATCAATCCTATTTCCAGTTAACAATGGGCCAAATGTTTATCCTTTGTTGGGGTATGGATATGAGTTTTCCAGCTGCATCCATTCTTCTTTCCGATTATTTGCCGGATTCAAACCAGGGAATGGCCGGGTCACTCGTCGCTACTGTGGTCAACTATTCCGTTTCCCTTTTTTTGGGAATGGCTACTACAGTTGAAGTAGAGACATTGAAGCATGCAAGTGTGTTAGATAGTTACCACGCTGCCATCTACTTGGGTATAGGAGTTGCAGGCCTTGGAGTGCTATTCTCCGGTGTCTTCATTGTGATCCAATTCAATGACAGTAATGGCACCTTTTCTCCATCTTCTTCCGACGAAAAGGACATGGAATGGGAAAGTAGCTAGCTGCAAATTTCTTCATGGGCTTTTAGACTTTATAGACTTTATTTATTATATGTACACTAGAATTATTGCCGGTTAGAGGATCATAATATATGCATTTAGTTTGAAAGAATTGGTATAGAAGGCGACTCCATTGTAGTGTTAATAGTGTATCTAAAACTATTATTAATACAGTCCTCAATATTTTGCATCAATTTTTGAGAATAGCATAAAATTTTGTGAGAAATATCCAAATTCATCACATAATTACATGAATTTTTTTTAACGACATTATACTAAAAATAGTAATACCTTATATCTCTTGAACTACTCAAACCATCCTACCTCACCAACATCGACCATAACACCAACCTCACAACTCACAATACATACTTCCCACCTTCAACTAACACCATAGAACACTATTAAATATGATTACATCATCACCCATCCTCCTAAAAAATGCGCATTATTTGCAGTCACTCTATATACAGTCGCGATATTTTCATTTACCATTTTTGTTTACTTCTTTGGATTTATTAGTAGAGAAGCAATGGTTATCATAGATTGATAGAGGTGTGGGTTACGACTTGAGAAGTTCTGAGCAGCGAGAGATCTTAGTAAAAGACGTGTAATAGTAGTAGGAATTGAAATATTCCAAAAAAGAACCTCCCATCCACCAAAGCTGTGTGTTGTCTATTTGTATATTGTATTATATTGTATCATAGTGTTTCATATTTGTGTCAACCAGAATGGCAGACTTCCCGCCAAAGGGCCCAAAGACTCTGATACCTCAGAAAAGAATCCTCAGCGATATAACAAACGATATACTGCGAGTTCCGGCTTTCAATAAACCTAAAAGAAGAAACCTGTTGGGATTCGAAATGGTTAGCGTCCCCCAACTGGACAAGGAATCCATGAAGATACCGATACGGCCAACGAAACCGACAAGTATACCGCCAGCGCCCCAAATGACCAAAATGACGCCACAGGAGAATATCAAGCGGATGAAATCCGTCAGCGCCAGGCTAAAGTCATCCACTATTCAAGAAGGGTTACGCCGAAAAGGACCAGCTCTCAAGTATTCAGACGATTGGTCCAAGGTATTCGAGGAGAAATCACAACGCGAGCTTGAGAGCCAAACGGCTCAATTGGACCAGGAGATACGAATACTCGAACAAGAAGAACACGAATGTAATATGGACTTACTGGAAGCGAGAAGACAAAAGAGAAAAAGGGAGAAAGATATCCTAGAGGTAACAATTGAAATTGAATCAGAAGAGAGAAAGAGAGCATTTATAGAAGAGAAAGTAGTAAAAACAGTTTCCGATCTGGAACAGCTTGTTAATTTGGAACTTGAGGAGTACAAGATGAACTTGGACCACCAGTTCAATGACATCAAGTTCGAATTGGAGGATGAAATTGAAAAAGCGAAGGCATACAAAGATGTGGCAATTATAGAGGAGATCGAACATCTCCAGTCCACTATTGATACCCTCAAAGATGACTTAAGAAATGCCCTGGAAGAAAAACAGTCAAAATTGAGCGACGAAATGACAAAATTGGAAGAGGAGATAAATCAATCTTTGAGACCAAAGCTCGAAGATGAGGCGAAATTATCAACCAGCCTCCAACAAAAGAAGATCGTACTCGAAACGGCCAAAAGGGAACTCAATCAACTACAAGCCCAGACTGTGAGTACCCAGAAAGAAAAACACGCCCTTGAAGAGTCAATTGGCGCCATCGAATCCAACATGAATACTTTTGCAGAGAGACGGGAATTACTTCTCAAAGAATTGCAAGAGGTGGAAGAGACTCTCATTGCAACAAAGGAAATCAATATGGGTAAGGAAGATACTGTTTTGAAGTCACACATTACATATTCAGAGGCTACTGAGAAGCTTCGCAAACATGAAGTACAAAGGAGAATACTTGAGAATTCTATTATGGATTTCACAGGCAAATTGCGTGTCTACGTAAAAGGTGATGGGTCAAAGGAAGACGAATACAATTATAATGACAAAACTTTCCACTTTAATAAAGTGTTTGATCTTCATTGCAGCCCACAAAATATATCAGATGAATTCTCGTGTTTGGTTAACTCCACTTTATCTAGTTCTAATGTTACTGTTGCATTCACGGGAGAGCCCGACAACACCTTAGTAACTTCATCTATTCTCAACAGCTTTAAAAGCATCCTACAGAGGGATCTGCAGCTTCCGGACTGGTTGTTCTCGTATAATTTCAGAAGCATCGGAGTGACCAAAGACAACTATTTTGACTTATTAAACTCAAACTCGAAAATTAAAGTAGAATCATTCACCGATACTATAAGTCAAATTCAATCGCAACAAATGATCATTAGTGGAGATGACTTCAACCAATTCTCAAACTTTTTGCACGAATCGTGTAACGATGAAGAGACAGTTGAAATAAAAGTCTACATAATTAACATCGACGCTAAGAAAAACAATAAGGGGTTTGAAAGCAATTTAGTTTTCCTTGATGTGTCGAGAGTAGAAGACCAGGCAGCTCTTTTGGATGTAATAAGGAGTAGGAAGACATATCTAGTCTACCCAACGTTCTCAAAGATTCTCGATTACTTCTATCGCCAAAGCAGACTCCTATTCTTCAGTAACATTAGCTCGGACAGTAATTGGACCCTTTTATTGGATGCATTAGAAGTCATAAATAGTATGGATTCGCCATATAAACGTCATAATTAAGCATGAAGTTATTTATAACAATGATAATAATACATAAATAAACATTAATATAGTCTATGTAATAACAGACCGGAAACCATTTCACATGGTCGAAATGAGATCATGTAGGACCCATTTCAATTCGTCTGTAGATCCGATATGTGCATCAGGTCGTGGGATTGCGTGTTGTACATGAGCGCCAGCTACAGTTTTGCCGTCAGCATCTTTCTTGACTGTCGAATCGGAATCAGTCTCGTGCTTAACCGATCCATTCATAAGTGGTTTGTTTGCAGTACCATTATAGAGTACAGAAGATGATTCTGACCCCACTTGGCTGTTAACTGCATTCACCTTGCCACCTACTTTAAGATCTGGATTAGCTGTGCTGGCGTGTGGAGCAGTGCCATTAGAGACAGGAATGATATCTGGTCGTGGAGGAAGATCGTAGTCCACCTTCGTATCGTCGTCGTTTTCTAGCATTACGTTAGCCAATCTATATCTTGGTCCATTAGGTTCTATTAAATGAGGGAACATTTCGAGTGTATCATACATATCTTCGATGTTCAAAGTTATATCTTTGGAGCTCAGAGGTTCTACTTCATCGAAAGATCTTTTCTTACCAATGCTGCTTTCAGGTTTGCCTGAGCTAGGTTCCACTGGGATGTAGTCGTTATTGGTGTACTTGTTTTTTCTATATTTGGCAACGTCTATAGCACTCTCCACTATGTTTTTGAGATGTGACTCTAGTCCGAGTAGAATTACTTCTAGAACGGGAGCATTTAAGCCACCAGTCAAGCCATGTTCTCTCATTGTCATTAGAATTCGCCTGCTTAGGTTGTCGTATTCTGGTAATTCGTAATTTTGTGTAGCAATAGGGGTATTTATACCGTTGACCACGTCTTGCTGCCATTGGACTAAATTATTAACTTGCAATTGTTGTTGTTCCTTATCTTGGATCATGGGTATCTTAGGCAACAAAGAATGTCTAGCTAACGTGATTCCAGCACTTAGCTTACCCTTCTTGCCGCTGTCTCTAGTGATATTCTTAATTCTCCTTCTCTCCTTAATGGGCAAGCCCATGATATTCAGCTTGAGTTTCTCATACTGGGTTGATTTGACCTTTGAAGTCTTCTGAGCCTTTTTATTCCAAAACGATGGGAAATCGTTAACGAAATCAGCAGGTGAATCCTTCAAGGAATTGGCAAAGTTCAAAAGCAACAACTTGTTGTGATACTTGATCAAGTTGTCCTTCAATATTGGTTTTATGGTTTGCACGAGTTCGTTACGAGACAACCGTCCGATCAAAAACAAACTCAATGTTTCATGGTATTTCTCCCAGTCATTGCCCAACTTATTCTGGAACTCTCGTATGAGCCGTTCTAGCTCCAACCGCTTGTTGTGCTTGGATTTTGCAGACACACCGCTGGCCGAAGCGCTGGCTGCAACACCGTTGTTGGGGGCTATATTGCCATTGGAATGGTTGGAGATTGGCGACGAGTTGTTGGCGGTGCCGGAGTCTACGCTGGAGTTACTGGGGTTGATGGTCGCCGTGGCCGTCTGTGATGTCATATGGCCTGGTTTGTGTTTGTTGACTCGCTCCTAGCTCAATTGGCCGCTATAGGATTTTGGCTGTGAAATCCTTCACTATGTAAACTATGTACAAAAAAAAGATGTCGGAAACGAGACTTTACTACTGCGAGGATTAAGTAGTAGCTCTATGCAATGAGGACAAGTAAACCAGTGGAAACCTACTTTGATCACGCTCAAACTGTCGATGCTACGTCCCTGGGTGTATCGCCTGTATACACCGCCAAGATGACCGATTGATTGGGTGTACAAGGGTGGATTGGTGGCTTCTCCTATCCGTAATCGTTCGTTTGGTAGGAAGTGACCGTCAGAAGAAAATGTTCCTCTGAGTTTTTTGTGAGAGAAGAAACCAAGCGCTGGCGTGTGTAGAGGCTGGAAAGGTCACGTGGACGAGACAGAGGAAAACAAGAGACGACTACGCGTTTTGATAAGAGGTGTGTGGGTTGCATACAGTGTATGGTGGAGGTAGAGAGTTGGTACTCGAAGAGATACGAAAAGAAAGAGATGATATAGATAGTAAACTCGGCCGGAGACACCCTCCCCCACCTCTCGAGTTAAGGGGGCGTAATCTCATAAAAGCGGCACACAAAGAAATCGAAATGGAGCTCGTACTTAATCACTTAGTATGTGCTCACTCTGTAAAGAGCTTTCAGGGAAAATCGGAATCGGACCGCAGTGTGGAGCACCGCACTCGCCAGGGCGGCAGATTCGGGGTTGGGGATCTCATGGTTGCAAAAGCGGAGACCCCATGACAAACTAGAATTTGCTGATTTCTTGCTAATTCCATGCTCCACGCAATTAACGTTCTTGAATCGCTCCCAGCCTAACGCCGTTTCCTAACAAAGCCAAAAAAAGCTAGCAAATAATAGAACATGACATATTTCTAACCTTTCTTGACACATGAACTGAATTAGTAATGTCGGTTGAGACTCCTTGCCAATCGCCACCGGGTATTAAGGTTCCAGTATTATTTAGACTTCAATTCCAGCCGTACCTTAATATAACGTATGGCATAGTTATAGCTTAGAAACGCTGTGCGAAGCCTGAATTTCTTTTCTCATAACCTCAGACGGCAAAGCCCCATTCGGATTCCGCGAAAGCATATCTCCGTGCACACAACGGACCACTGATTTACTCCGGAAATAACGCGAAGATTTCAGTTCCCGGTGATGCATCCCGAATATGGCAACACGGATGGGCCCTAGCCACTCGGTTATGCCGAAACTGGGAAAACTACCGGCGACAGTTTCCTAAACAGGAAGTCATCACCGTAGGGTTGGCAAGTTCCATCACCCCAGATTACTTATTCCCTATGGTTGTCTGGTTTGTCTTTACTATGGGATGCAACATTTACGAAAACAGTAAGCATGTTGCTGACGAACTTCTTTGGCGTCATTAGTGATAAGCAAGACTGCATAACCTGGGTCACCTTATATAAATAAAACAATATTTCTGCTATTTTGAAGATGCAGTTAATGTGTTCTGTATCAGACATTAGACGCCTTACTTGCAAAGCAATTCCATAATTAATAAAAATAAGAATGTCTACAGAATCAACTACAAAAGAAATGTCGGAAAGGAATGGATCGTTACTGTTGAATGGCTCCAACACCGATCGTCAATCGGATGTCGAAAGTATAGCGCCTTTTGAAGGCCACCCACAGGGCCTGGATGACGAAGATAACGAATTACATGATGGTGCACCAATATCCAGACAGCAGTCTATTCTTGAAAGAGTACAGACCAGTTACTCGTTCTTCAATGAAAAGTTAAGCATCAATAGACATAGATTGCTCTACAAGTTTGGACTAATTTACTTCTTAATGGCGTTTTTCGTGTTGGGAATTTTCTCCATTTACTGGGGTTCAATGTACAAAAGATTCGACAGAATCAGTAACTTGAGAATGTTAGTTGTCATCGCCGACGATAGAACTGTCGATGGCATTGATCCCTTAATCGGTCAAGGAATCCTGACTTTGTTCAACAACCCGGTTGCCCAGTTTAATGGAGATTGGATTATTTTCAATTCAACTGAGTTCCAAGCTGTCGCTGATAGACGTAATAATACGATTGAGCAGGAAATCGAGAGACAAGTTCACCATCAGAACTACTGGTCATCTATCTACGTCAAAGAAAACGCAACTTTTAACTATTATCAAGCCTTACTTAAAGGTGATACTTCATATAATATCACAAATAATACTGCTATCAGTATTTATGAAACTGGTAGGGATTTCATTAACATGAACAGTTATGTCACTCCAGGTGTCCAGGTAATAGAAGAATTGTGGTTGGACGCGCAATCAAGTATTGCTCTTAAAGTGGCAGACCTATTACCCAATAAGTCAGAGACTTTGAACAACAGAAACTCACTTACTGTTCTCACCACAGCCATCGGCTTCGCTTTCTTCGACAGAAGACCGTTCACTAATCCAGTCTTGGTTGCGCCTTCCCAAGTTGGTTTGATTTATATGATTATTGTGACCTTTTTCCAATTCAACTTCTTTGCAGATGTCCATCAGGAAGTTGCTAAGTACGGATTGAAAAAACACCACTTCATGGCTTACCGTATCATTGCATCCATTCTTTCGTTCTTTGTCCTTAGTTTATTCTACTCCTTTGTGTCTTTAGCTATGCAAGTTGATTTCACAGTGGCTTTTGGAAAGTCAGGGTTTTTGGTCTACTGGATGATTTCGTTTTTAACAATGTGGGCTGTGGGTGCTGCTAACGAAATAATGGCTTTGCTTATAATCACCGTTTATCCGCCACTATTAGGTTTCTGGATGTTGTTCTGGGTCATTATCAACATCTCCCCTACATTTACTCCAATGGCTCTTAGTCCGAAGTTCTTCAGATATGGTTACGCTTTGCCAATTCATGCTTCCTACGAATGTACTAAAGTCATCTTCTTCAATACTTACAAAGGTGCCTTTGGTAGAAATGTCGCAATTTTGATTATTTGGATCGTGATCTTAACCGCTTTATTACCATTTGTTGTCATATACTTCGCTAAAGCCATGGGTAAGAAGGCCCAAGCTGCTGCTGCTGCTGCTGCCGCCGCCGCGGCAGAGAAGAAGGCTGAAGAAGAGAAGAGCCAATCTGCTTAATTTTCATTGCGATGCTCACTCTCATTAATTACTCTGCATATTTATTACTTGTATTTAACCTAATAGACATATAACAGTTCATTTTCGGTGTAGTTCTCCTTCTTGATCAGATCCAGAGGTTGCAAGCTTATCGATATAAGCCGTATAAGTCTCCCGTTTCGTCAAAATGCTCATTCAGCGACAATTTTGCATTCCATGAGAGGAAATCATACATCAAATTGTAACTGATATGGAGCCTCTTCCTCATGGCTCCCGGTTCCCCAGTTTTTCCGGTCTTCCATTGTCCCCACTCCGTCTTCTCTCCAAAAGTAACCCTAAGCACGCAGCCCCAATAAGCCTTCTACAAATGCCTTTAATGCAACCCTTATCGTACAGGAATAAGGATCTCGTGACTGCATTTTCTTTCCTTCCGACGGCTTAATACCAGGCTGATTTCCTTTGTGGCCGCACGAAATTTCCTAAATCGAACATTTTCAAGAGAGCCGTTCACTATATGGTTATAATTCTTATCGGATAATCTGTATTGCAGGGCACAATGAAATTTTTCGGGCGACGTCAATTTTCTTTATAATGGATAGAAGATGTCTCCACTTTTGATCTCGGGCTTTTTTACCATCTTTTAGCATCTGCTGCGTGACTGAAGAGAAGTTAGTCTTTGCCTGCTTTGCTGTAGAGTATTTATAATTACAGTTTGACGGCTTTGACAGGTCAAGAAAATTCTGATCAAGCGAAAAAAATATTTCCCCAAGATGGCTACTAAAGTGGAAGATTCGAAGATCGCCAGTGATGACTTAAGTTCGGAGACGTACGACTATATCGATAATGACCAAGTCATAGACAGTGGCGAAGTGGCCACCAATTTCATAGACAAGATAGGGTTAAGATTTAACGCCGAAATTCGTGGTATTCAGAGAGTTCCCGAAGATAAGAGAGTCGACACTTCGTTATTATCTCCCTTATGTATGTTCTTGTCGCCCAACTTGGCTATTTCTGCCTTAAGTACTGGTGCATTGGGGCCAACCGTGTATGGCCTTGACTTCAGAACCTGTGTTCTCGTTATCGTGTTCTGGTGCATACTTGGTGCTCTCCCCGTTGGATTTTACTCGGCCTTTGGCATGAGATTCGGTCTTAGACAACAAATTCTTTCCCGTTATTTTACCGGTAACATCATGGGAAGAGTTTTTGCCTTTTTCAATGTTATCTCATGTATCGGTTGGAACGCTATCAACATTATTCCTTGTGTTCAATTATTGACCTCCGTTGGTCCTATTCCAGCATGGGCGGGTTGTTTAGTCTTCGTGGTTATAACTTGCCTCTTGGCTATGTTTGGATATAGAACCATTCATCTCTATGAGCGTTACTCCTGGATTCCAAACTTTGCAATTTATTTGATCATTATTGCCAAATTCACTCAATCGCACAGTTTTACTTGGGGCAAAATGGAAACGGGTACTGTCGAAGCTGGAAACGTTTTGAGTTTCACGGCCACAATTTTCGGTTTCATCGCTGGTTGGTCTCCTTCAGCAGCTGATTACACTGTCTACATGCCAGCTACTACTCCGCCATGGAAGGTTGGTGCTGCTATGGTTATCGGATTGTCTGTTCCAGCTATCTTTGCTTCTATTTTAGGTGCCGCCATTGCCATGGGAACCTTTACCAATGATGCATTCGCTGCTGCTTTTGAAAGTAATTCAGTTGGTGGCTTGGTTTATGAAATTTTATGTGGTAACAACACCAACCAAGGTTACAGATTTGTTGTTGTTTTATTAGCTCTTTCCGGTATTGCCAATAACTTACCAGGATCCTACTCGTTATCGGTTTCCATTCAATGTACTTGGAGTTACTGTGCCAAGATTCCTCGTCTTTTATGGTGTTTCGCTGGTAACTTCCTTTCTCTTGCGCTCGCCATTCCAGCATACTACGTCTTTGCAGCTGCTATGTCCAACTTCTTGTCAATCATTGGTTACAATGTCTCTATTTACTTGGGTATCTCTTTGACTGAGCATTTTATCTATAGAAAGGGATTCAAGGGCTATGACGTTAGTAACTTCAACGACAGAAAGACATTGCCTGTTGGAATTGCAGGTGTTGTTGGATTTGCATTTGGTGTTGCCTCCACCGTTTTATCCATGAACCAGACCTGGTATCAGGGTGTTATCGCCAGGAAATTCGGTGAGTATGGTGGAGACATTTCATTTGAATTAAATATCTTATTTGCATTTGTTGGATACAACTTGGTCCGTCCTTTTGAGAAGAAGTATTTCGGACGTTAATAGGAATCTTGTATAAATACTCTCCCTAAGATAAGACTAATACTACCTTTAATGACGTGAACCATAACATTGTTCTTTCTTTTCGCAATCGCAAAAGTACAGGCCACCATTGCACATTGTTGGAAAAGCCATTCACTTACTAACCCCTTGATGCGGTAGATGCCAGCAAGACTGCTCCAACAATGACTAGAATATAGCACTGCGTTGACGGGTTCTAAAATGCGTCATGTTGCAGATACTTCCTAATCGGGAAAAGGCTGCTGTTATGAAGGCTGCTAGTTATGAAGGCTGCTAGTTATGAAGAAGGCGGTCTTAACTCTTTGCAAAATAGAAAAATGCAGTATTATTGTTTGAAACAATGCCTGCTTACTGACTTTATTTAAAATGCTTCTGAAATCATTCAATTTCGTCATACCTTTTGTGTTGAAGCTCTCAAAGGGTAAGTAAGTGCTTCTTAATTTTCCATTCCAGCACCTCTCTTTAGACAACTTATGGCCAATATGTCATCACGTATTGATAACAGGGAGAACACAGTTGTTTTGTTAGTGTCTTCCGGTCTGACTCTGCACAGCATTCAAGTTAATATTTCCCCAGTTAGGGCGGTTACTACCAATTCTCGAACTCCACAACAGCGATCACCTACCCGTCACTCTGTCCAGGAAAGTCCTCAAGTTCAACCTAATTCCTCTTCAAGTCCAGACAGGTCTACTCGTCCACACATTAACACTAGTTCAAGTATCACCTCAGATGCACCGAGAATGTCAAGCTCTAGAAGCACCATAGTATCAGGGAACTCATCAATTTCAAAGAAACCCACACTCCCAAGAAACAATTCAAGAGCACAAGTACTGGAAAGTCTACGTATCCAAGTTCCTCAGGTTCAGGCACCTCGAGCTGCAGTTCCTCAAGTCCAAGTTCCTCAGGTTCAGCCAACTCAAGTCCAGGTACCTCAAGTTCAAGCACCTCAAGTCCAGGCACCACAAGTCCAAGCTTCTCAAGTCCAGGCACCACAAGTCCAAGATCTGCAAGTCCAAGCACCCCAAGGCCAGGTATCACGGGCTCGGGTACCACAGATTCAAGCACGTCGAGTTCCAACAAGTCGAGTCCAACTGGCGGCTCTTCACTTTAGAAAAGCGCTTCTGCTTCGAGGTAATGATAAATCATTTTGTGGATTTGGACAACAAGCATTAAGACTATTTATAGAAGTATCTAATTCAGTTCGCAATGCAATCAATGAGATTCAAGAAAAGACTGGGATGGACGACTCTAACATAGAGTGTCGTGCATCCAATTACTACAAAATGATTCTTACAGAAACCCAAAATTCCTTTCATCTTATAGGCATATATTTACAGAATATCTACATTGGCAACAATGACTTAGAAGACGCTATCAATAATATTGGCACTGTCCTAGATAGAAATGAAGACTTAATTCAAGAAGCTTTTGCAATCACGGAGGGCTATGACGCACACCGAAGTAATAGTACTTGGAGAGAAGTTTGCACCCAGGCACTCAAACTACTAGAGGAGGTCGAAGGAACATTGGAAGAAATCTATGACCTTTTACATACCAGATATAAATTATTCGAGGAGTGGTAGATTTTACATCGCTTAAGTACCATATATAATTTATATGACATTCTTCAAAATTCCGTCTCCTAATTGTAAAAGAAGCGTTTTACAGTTTCTACAACCTATATTTTTATTCTAACCAAAGCCTTAAATAACTATATTAGTGGAGTGTAAGGACCTACGATTCTTCATTAGCTAACCACCAAGAACTTATCCATACTGGCCCTGTCTTAGAAGTTAAACGAACCATGGGAATTCCTAATGAAATTCTTGATTTCTTCGGGGAATAAAATCTATCATGGTCCTGAGGAGCTTTTTTCCCCCAATTTTCTAAAAAGTTATGCACCACTCCTAAATCAGTAAAATCGTTCTCAAGGTAGCTAATAGAATGGCCATGAAAGACCACAGTTGAAGGAACAACAAGGCCATGCAAGGTGGATACCACATTATCTAGGTAAAGATAACATAGGGACCTTGGGAAAGTAATCATTTCCAACTCATTTACCACCAATCCTTGCAATACTAATTTCATCAATTTCGGAGGAAAGTGGACACCGGGCTCTAGCCTATAAATAGGTTGCAGCATATAAATGGATGCTCCTTCGATGATTATTTCGGCTAAGTTGGAGGGAAATATAAAATTACGTCCAATCAATAACACAGCGGTACCGTTCAGGGTATGGTGAATATGTTGGGAATGCTGAAAATTCGATGGGTCGGAATCCTCATTGTTTTCACACCGAGGAATTAACTTCAACATCTTAAGTTGCGAATTGCTCTGCAAAGAGTTAACCAAGTCAACGAAAGAAACCCAGCGCTCAATAGTAGAGGAATAGATTGACAGATAATCAATAGTTATTTCTTGGAGACTGCTGGGAAACACAATATTGCATAAACTAATTTCATAGGGAATGAAATCGATTTTCTGTAATCTTTTCATTCTTCTCAAGTCAATAAATTCGAAAGTTTCAAGTTCACAACTAAGATACAACTTTAGCTCTCTTACTTGTAGTTCCGACGCAGTATCATTTATTATGTCCGAATTTGTAAAATGAACAACTAGAGTTTCTAGTTTAGACAAATCCCTAAAAGTATGCAAATGAACTGACATCTGTTCACAATCTAAGCCAATCAAATTAGCAAAGCGAACCTTGTAAGATGCGATGTCTCGAGCATCGAATACATCAATGTCCTTTAACATTCCATCCAGAAATACTCTGCTGAATGATACTCGCTTTTTGATGTCTTCGATTCCATGGACAGATCCATTGGGTGTTTCCCATCCTTCTGCTAGATGAATAATAACAACTTGAATATTATAATGAAACTTTGGAATAGCTGTCACATAATCGGATAGGTATAAAACGATTGTAGTTCTGCGTAGGTACTCTGGTATCATGCTATGAAGTAGGAGTAGATCCATGTCGTAGATATGTACTTCTACAGGCAAATACAGTGGAAAAATCGTTCTGCAAAATTCATGAGCTGCCATAAATATGCCGTTTGAGTTTGATTGTATCATACACCTCATTATCGTCCACTCATTCACAGAGACCGACAAATTCTCTCTTGACATACGAACATCGTCTGTTTTGCTGTTTTGGTATAGAATTAACTTAATTGGTTCTATTTCTGCCCACCGCAGTTGGGCAACTCGACAAACACAACTGGACTCTATGATTGACATATTTCTCAAGGTACGTCTTCGTACCTTCGCAATTGAGTTACGGATAACATCTTCTGGTAGGCCGCTAAAATTTTCAATCAAGTAGAGTTTCGTTGACCTCAGCATAATCGTTTGGAAATAGATGCTTCCCAAAGAAATGGAGAGTTAGATGTTGACATAGCCTTTATACCCTATCTCACAATGGCATATGGAGTTCACTCGTTGGGGCAAGCTAACACATCTCCCTGCTTTGTCAGATTTGCAAGTGCTTCTGGTTGCAGTTATTTCCCGATAGGGATCAAATTTTTTTGAAGTCATAACTCTCTGCAGATTTTGCTGAAATACCGAACAGGTCTACACGGCGAAGTACTAGTTGTGTCATTGACAATGATATTTCGAATATCCTCTAGTTCCATTGAGGGGACTATTTTAATCATCATATTTACTCCTGGCGGATTACAACTGCGTATAGAATCTCTCTCAACATTCACAGCATTTTGATAAGCGACATACATCACGTAATGCACTCTTTCTTAAATCTTGTAAGCCCAATTTTCGCATATTCCTTACCTTCAAATGGTATACTTAACTTCTCTGCTTGACTACCATGGTGTACCCACTGTATACCCGGACGGACGCCTTAGAATTGAAGAAATTCACGTGACACGCCAAATCCACATCCACGTGATACGGCTCTTGTGGTATCGGCATGGAAGCCTGTTAGTTATGAACGATTAGGGCGAGAAAACACGGCAGACAAAGAAGGTACATTCGGTAGCTGCAGCAGCAATGTTCATCCCTTTTCGAGATAGCGATAGCAAACTTGGAGAGTTCCAAGCCCCCGAATCCACGACTTTGTGCCAGTTTCAGACCTCAATAAAACTCATTCAGAGTAATTTCCAGAGAGGCGGCCCGCAATGCTAACTGGCAAACAATTGCAACTACTTCTACTACTTCTACAACTACTATTTCTACTACTACAACTACTATTTCTACTACTGCTAATACCATTACTCTCCTACTCTTCACACCCAGTTGGCAAAGCCTACCCCCCAAGCTCGATCCTTGGTCCCGCATCGTGTCCCGCCCTCATCGCCTCGGTCCCCACTTCGCGGCCACCATCCTTCCGGTAGCAGCTTCTTCTTCATGTAGCCCTTCTTCCTTTTGTAGCTACTTCCTTCATGTAGCAGCCTCTTCCTTCTTGTAACACCTTCCACATATTGGTTTACTTCCCTGCCGCACTACTATTATCCCTCTCCGGATCCCTCATTGTTTCTGCACTAATTTACTAGGAGTACTCCTAGTAATGTAACTTTCACTTCCTCGTTGACTCGCACAGAGCATTCTGTGGTATAAGTCTGTATCTCTGTGTCTCGCTCTCTGTATCTCTGTGTCTCGCTCTCTGTATCTCTGTATCTCTGTATCTCTGTATTTCAGTCTGTATCTCCTCTATATTTCAGTCTGTATCTCCCTATCTCTCCCTCCCCCACTCCTTTATCTCGCCTTATTCTTACAGCTCTACAGCTCTACTTTCACACTATCTCCCTCTCCCACCTCCCTCTCCCTCCATCCCATTCCACACTCCTGCAGTCCACAGAACAATCGTCCTCGGAAAATATCCTTCTCGAACAATCACCATTTTTCCAGAGCTCGATCCTCTAGTATCCGCTGGGCGGCTAATGGATTTCTAATTATCTCTTTTCTTCGCATCACTTCTTCTTTTGCCTGCTGCTTTTAACCACCACCGACTTGATCTCCCACAATGGCTCAGAGATTGACTAAGGAGGAAATCAGATTGAAGAACCCCAAGTACAGGACTTGGGGCCCTTATCTCGGTGAAAGACAATGGGCTACCGTGAGAGAAGATTACTCCCACGACGGAGACGCCTGGTCCGACTTCCCCTTCGAACACTCCAAGTCGAGAGCATACCGTTGGGGTGAAGACGGCCTTGCAGGTGTCTCTGACGACCGCCAATTGGTCAATTTGTCCATGGGTCTCTGGAATGGCCAGGACGATATCTTGAAGGAAAAGGCGTTCGGTGTCACCAACTCCCAAGGTAACCACGGTGAAGATGTCAAGGAATTGTACTGGTACCTCGACAACACTCCATCGCACTCGTACATGAAGTACTTGTACAAGTACCCAACGGGAAAATTCCCCTACGAGGAGTTGATTGAGCAGAATGGTAAGAGATCGAGAAAAGAGCAAGAGTTCGAGATCACAGACACCGACTTGTTCAAGGAAAATAAGTACTTCGATGTGGTCTTTGAAATGGCCAAGGGCGATGACGATCCAGATGAGTTGTTCTTCCGTATCACGGCCTACAACAGAGGTACCGAGACGGCTCCTTTGCACATTATTCCTCACTTGGTGTTAAGAAACACCTGGGCTTGGGGTACTGAGGAGTCTCATTTAGCCAAACCTAACTTGAAGAAGGTTGATGATTACACCATTGAGGTTGATCATGCCAAATTCGGCAAAAGGTACCTTGTTTTTGCCCCAGCTCCTGGTTACACCGAGGAATCCCCAGATGTGGAACCGCAATTGTTGTTCACGGAGAATGAAACCAACACTAAGGCATTATACGACCAGCCAAACAAGTGCAAGTACGTCAAGGATGCTTTCCACGAGTACATCATCAAGGAAGATAAAGATGCGGTCAATCCAGATGCTGTTGGAACCAAGGCTTGTGCCGTTTTCTCCTTTGAAGAGAATGGAGGTGTCCCAGCTGGAGACTATGTCACTATTCGTTACAAGTTGTCAAAGAACTCCGAGGAGATTGACGAATATGAATTGGACCAAGTTTTCTCTAGACGTCAAGATGAAGCCGATGCCTTCTACTGGAAGGTTTCGCCAATGCCGCTTAGTGACGAATTGAGACAAGTCCAGAGACAAGCTTTCGCTGGATTATTATGGACCAAGCAATTTTACCATTTCGTTCATAACTACTGGTCTAGAGGTGACCCCAATACGCCAAAGCCCCCAATTAACAGAGCTAATGGAAGAAATAAGGATTGGACCCATTTGTATATTGATGATGTTTTGTCCTTACCAGACAAGTGGGAATACCCTTTCTTTGCTGCATGGGACACAGCATTCCATTGTATTCCATTTGCCATGATTGACCCCGAGTTCGCCAAGAACCAGATTGACTTGTTGGTGAGAGAGTGGTACATGCACCCCAACGGACAAATCCCAGCTTATGAGTGGAACTTCAGTGATGTTAACCCTCCTGTTCATGCTTGGTCCGCTTATAGAATTTATAAAATCCAGAAGAAGATGTATGGTGTCGAGGACGTCGATTTCTTAGAGAGAGTATTCCACAAGTTGATGTTGAACTTTTCGTGGTGGGTTAACAGAAAGGATGAAGATGGTAACAACGTCTTCGCTGGTGGTTTCTTGGGTTTAGACAACATCGGTGTGTTCAACCGTTCTGAGGACTTGCCAACAGGAGGTAATTTGGAACAAGCTGATTCGACCGGTTGGATGGCCTTCTTCTCATTGCAGATGTTGAATATCGCCTTGGAATTAGCAAAGACCAGACCAGTCTACCAGAATATCGCCTCCAAATTCTTTGAGCATTTCATCCTTATTGCTGATGCTATGACACACAAGAATGGAGAAGAGAATGATGGCATTTCAGCTTCCTTATGGGACGAGAAGGATGAGTTCTACTACGATGCTATTCGTCACAGTGATCACAGTACTCAGTCTTTGCCAGTCAGATCTTTAGTTGGTTTGATTCCACTTTATGCTTCCTTAACTTTAGAACCGGAGTTGTTAGAAAAATTCCCAGAATTTAAGAAGAGATTAGACTGGTTCACAGAAGTCAGAAAGTCCGTTGCCGAAAGAAACATTGCTTCCATGGAGGCTCGTGGTGTCGGTGAGAGATTATTATTGGCTTTGGTTGACAAGGACAGATTGGTTGCCATTTTGGACAAAATGTTGAATGAAGACGAATTCTTATCTCCTTACGGTATTAGATCGTTATCCAAGTATCATCAAGATCATCCTTTCGAAATGGATGTGAATGGTCAGAAATACGTTGTTGAGTACGTGCCAGGTGAATCTGACTCTGGTATGTTTGGTGGTAACTCGAACTGGAGAGGTCCAATTTGGTTCCCAGTTAACTTCTTGTTGGTGGAAGCCTTGCAGAGATTCTACTTGTACTACGGCCCTGACTTAAAGGTTGAGTGTCCTAAGGGATCAGGAGACTTCTTGAACTTAGCTCAATGTGCTCAAGAGATTCAGCATCGTTTAATGCACTTGTTCCTTCCAGATGAGAATGGTAACAGAGCTTGTAATGGTCAAAACACACGTCTTAACCAGGATCCATTATTCAAAGACTACGTTCCATTCTTTGAATACTTTGATGCTGACACCGGTAGAGGTTTAGGAGCTGCCCATCAATGTGGTTGGACTGCTGTCGTTGCTAAGTGGATTCATGATAACGGTGCTTCTTGTAGAATTCCAAAGACTCCAAGAACTCCTAACAAGAGAAGATCCTCTGTGTACTTACATGACAGTGAGCATCTCAGGTCTACTACTGATGATGATGTCAGACAATACTACCCTAAATCCGGCCCATTCCCAGGTAACTTGATGAGAAGAAAGTCAGGTAAGTCGTTATTGAACTTAACTGTACATGCCTTAGATTTGGACGAAGAGGAACAAGAAAGCCACTCCAAGCTCAGTGCCTCCAGGAAATTGAGGGACAACGGAGTTAACATCAGTGACGAGGATTTGAGAGAACAATTCGATGAACTTGGACCATCCTTGTCCAGGGGTTCCTTTGAATCTAACCACGCAGTTGATCAGGACTTGTTGGACCAGATCAAAGAGTCATTCTTGAAGTTCCGCATGAAGGAGGACGACGAAGAAGTTTCGGGAGATGAGTTTGAGTGCAAAAAGTTCTAGTTTGTGAAGAACGCTTTCATTTAAAGATTACAAAAAGATTTAAAGATATTTCATTTCCAGTATGGTTTAGTTTTCCAAATTTCATCATCTTCTATTTATTTCCATAGCAATATTTCATTCAATTCTCTGAGCGTAAGTACAGTGTAGGAAACCTTTTCTGATATCCATGCTATATGAGGAAGTATTTCAAATGGTGAGTGTCTCAACGGACTTGGAACATGACCGGCGCCTGAACAAAACACTATAATATCAATAGAAGTAATAGTGAAAACCAGTATTCATCTCTTGAGCAATAGACTATTCTCGTTATATGTAAGCTTTTCTGGGGATGTCAATTTCCATTCTTGTCACATGACTTTTACGACATAACTATCGATAGGAAATGACATCCTTCACAGAAGCCAAACACTATAGTATTCCTATCACCACCCACAAGTTTCATACCAAGCACCAAAGCACAAAACCAACCGTTTCTCAAGTTTACAGGAGAGATACTACTCTAACATTACCCCACAACAAAAATAAATCTCTTCAACTAATATTCCATCATTACTATCATCACTATCATCACTAGCTCTACATAAGCATTGATCCTCTGGTCAACTCTCAGTCATGACATGTGATCATCATCACATGACGTATCATTATTCCGTGATTCTTCTGACTCCTTTTTTCTAGAGTTAAAGAACAGTTGTAGACTACGCCATTGACAGTTACGACAGCAAAAAGTGATGTCTGAGTTATTTGAAACGTATGAGTCCGACTTCCAGTTGGCCTTGCTGGAAGCCAAGTCCAAGTTGGCGCAAATTTCCGCCGTCGAAGGAGGTATGTATGGGATTTAATCCTTAATGTGTATGGCTTTGTGAACACCGTTACTAACTACAATTAGAGCAACGCAAGTCGTATTTAAGAGCTATTGAAGGAGCCATCGAGGAAGGCCAAGAAGTGTTGGAACAGATGTCCATAGAAGTGCAAAACTTGCCAACTAACCAAAGATCATCATACAACACCAAAATACGCCAATACAAATCACAAATAGACGACAACAAGGCTCGATTAAGCCAGTTGTTGGACAATCAAGACAAGCACGAATTATTCGGAAATAGATACTCCGATAACGATCTCGAAGCGGGCAGCTTACAAGACCAGCAAAGAAAGCAGCTTTTGGGCAATAATGCGTCTTTAGAGAGATCGTCACAGAGATTGAAGGACTCGCAACGAGTGGCTTTGGAGACTGAAAGTATAGGTGGAAATATTCTTAATGACTTGAGATCGCAAAGAGAGCAGATTTCGGGTGCTAGAAATACGCTTATGACGGCTGACGGATATGTTGATAAGTCGATGCGTACGTTAAAGTCAATGAGTAGAAGATTAACTGCCAACAAGTTCATCAGTTATGCCATCATAGCTGTATTGATTTTGTTGATTTTCTTGGTTCTTGCCAGTAAGTTCTGGTAGGTTATATAATACATTTCAATTCTGCAGCTTGTTCTCCAGGGATTGTTGTTCCATAGAATTTTTGGAAAGACAGCACCCAGGGTTCTTTTTGGAATAATGATCCAAGAACCGATTCCGAGACTCGCTTTGCTCCTACATTCTAGAGTTTTTGTGTACTACTACATTCATCCATGAATGACTAGAACTCGCTGCCGCGACGGACGTTGGTCAGATTTCAATGCTTAATTTCTCTTAGTTATACGAATTTTCATCCTCCGGAGGGAATCCGTTTTCCTTCATTGCCATTCTTCACCGATCCATTTATCTTCCACCTAGTTAACAAACGTGCTGTGCATGTACACCACACCCATGTTATCAGCTATTCCTCTTAGTCTTAGACCATTCCACCAATGCACGATTAACAAATGTAAAAATAAATAAGTGTACAGATAAATAAATGTACAAATAAATAAATGCACGATTAATCAAATATACAATTAAGCCAATGCACACTCACACTCACACTCACACTCACACTCAAATAAAAAAAGAAACATAGAAACCGCCTCCATAATACCATAATACCATCATACTATCATAACATCGTCTATATTTGTATACCTCCGTCGTAATCACCTAAACCCGTACCAAACCCTCTTCAACCTTTCTCTCCCTCTCTCCCTCTCTCCTCTACTCCCCCATACTAATGGTGCTTTCCCGGTCCGATAAGCGACAACCGACCAAAAACGAAAGTCTGTGAGAACCGAAAATTTCAAGCCCGAAAAAAATTCAGGCTTACTCAATCACAGTTCAGTGGCATCTCATTTGATCAGAGACATTTGGATAGACTTGTCGAGGGCTAGGTAGTGTTTAAGAGACCCTGGATTTGTAGACCGCTACGCTAAAAGCTCTGAGAAAATTTGAGCGAATTTGGCCTTTTGGATTATTCAATTTCATTGGCGTTAAGTGGACATTGGTACAGCATTGATAGCCAAATTTAGTCATAATTGGACTTGGTTCATCTTCACAGATCAGAAAGAAAATCGCCATTATTGTACAGTAAAACACAGATAACATGTTAAGAGGCATCGTCAGCAACTCTTCAAGGGTGCTAGCCAGAAATCTCAGTCAAAACATAGGCTTAATAAGGACAAATACCGCCGTACCTTCATTGGCATCGGCCAGAAGTCTCGTCGGTGCTGGGTTCACCAGAAATTTCCACCAATCGATGGTTAATTTCCACGGTCACATTCACAAGCCAAAGCCTGGTGAGGAGCTCCATATTACATTCATAGCAAAGGACGGTCAACAATTCACCTACGAAGTAGCTGAAGGCGACAACATCTTGGACATTGCTCAAGCTTATAACTTAGATATGGAAGGTGCTTGTGGTGGATCGTGTGCATGCTCGACATGCCACATCATCATCGACCCTGAATTCTACGACGAGATCCCCGAGCCGGATGACGACGAAAACGATATGTTGGACTTGGCCTTTGGTTTGACAGAAACTTCCAGATTGGGATGTCAGGTTAAAATGACTAAAGAGTTGGATGGAATCAGAGTGGCCTTGCCAGCTATGACCCGTAATTTACAATCGAGAGACTTCTCGTAAGTCTAACTATGCTTGCACTTTACAACTATTCTGGACAATCCACGTAAGCCATCAAAAAATGGTTTACAAATTACATAGAAATATATTACTGATACATAGTGACTGTTAATATACCTGTACATATTATACTTAATCGTCTATACGTTTTCCAAGACAAAGTCTCAGGGATATAATGTTCTTTGCAATATCATATCCAAATCGATCCTGTTTGCCACTGGACTCCACAAAGAAGCAAGCCAAAGACAGCGGGAAATCCCTAAGCTTTTCTTTCACAGCACTCTCCTGGACCAAGTTGTTCAGTAAATCAATTTCAATTAGGAGATCAAAAGCTCGTGTATTCTGGCTATTGTTGTAACCAATGGAGTCTGGTGTGAAAGTCTTAATTTCATTCAGGGACAAGTTCAACACGGATAAATTTGGGCTCGTGTTATCAACCCAAGAAAGCTTTAGACAACTTATCTTGTTGAAGGACAAGTTTAAGACTTTCAATGAACTCTGAAATCCTACCACAAAACTTGTCAAATTGTTGTGGGACAAATTGACTATTTTTAACCTTTCGAGTGAAGCGAAGCATGCAAAATCTTCCTTGAAGTTTACGACTCTATTCGAACTCATGTCCAATATCTCTAGAGAGTTCGGTAATCTGACATTGTTGAAGTTTGTGATTCTGTTTTGGGATATATTGAAATACTTGAGGTTGGACCCTTGCTTGAAATTAATGTTTCGAAGATTGCTGATATCACAACCACTGAAACTCAATTCTACCAACGAGTCTTGAAAGTCATGGTTCTCCAAATTACGGAATTTGCAATCATCAAAATTCAATATTTTGAGCTTGTGAGGTACATGTATGGACTTTATATCGTGAAACTTGTTGAAGTTTAAGTATAACACCTCCAAGTCCAAATCATCACCGGACCGATTTTTAGAAACATCAAAGTAGCCACTTAATTTATTCTCTGTCAAGTGTATGGTATGGATCCCCTTGGGTATCATTGGATGTCTCGATATTTCGGTTATCTCATTACAGCCGATTCCCAAGTCCTTTAGGCTATCAGGAAATTTCACGTCGTCAATTGAAGTTATTTGATTTACTTCCAACGACAAAACTTCAATAGAGTTCGGAAAGTTCAACAAAGATAAATGGGGCCCAAGACGAGTGTTGGACAATTTAAGTTCTTTCAAGTTGCTGAATCGTGTAAAATCTAGATTGCAATTTTGCCAATCTATGTCGTTATCTGCTAAATTTAGTAGTTTGAGTGAGTTTGGAAATAGCTTACCAATGTCATTTATATCATTTAATCCATTATTGGAAATGTTTAATTCCGTTAATTGCCTGGGGAAAGTAGTAACGACTTGTGAAGGCGATTTAGAAATGTGTAGGGACGATGTTGCGAAGTTAATAAAGTCCAAAGGGTTTTGGAGGGGTATTATTGCAAGACGTTTCAAAGTCTCTAGTTTTGCAAGTGTAGTTTTATCAGGGAAGAGAGACTCCAAACTGAGACAAGTGTTGTTCACATCGTAAACACTATCTATATGTAAGGTTTCAAGTTTTCTAGTCAAATTGGCTGCAATCAAAGTTTTGGAATAAACATGATCACCACTCAAATCTTTCACTCTAATAAGTTCTAGCCGTTTCAAATTTATCGGTACTGGGTAACGAAGGGATCTTTCTCCAATGTAGCAGTTACCTAGTCTAAGTTCAGTTAAAAATTCTGGAACAGACTTATGGAGATATACGGGTCTATTATTATTAAACCCAATTAGATTAGGATGTATTTTTAGATCTTGTAGTGCTGAATTGGCCTTGAAAGACGATTTTAGTTTAACGTTGGTGTTCTCTAACCATAAATGCTTCAAAGAACTGAATTTTGAAACCTCAAATGCAAAATCGCCAGTATAATTGGTAACCATAAGTGATTCTAATGACGGAGCAACCTCGTTTAAGGCAGAAAGACAACGGTTTAGTATGTATGCTAAATCAACATCGTAATTAATTGAAGGATCAAACTCCATTTCTAGATTGTATTTGAATGACGAAGATCCCAATCCTTCCACTAAGGTTAGAAATTCTGCAATATCAGAAATGCTCCATATATAGAAGCTGATAGTAATTGGATAAGTTGGTTGTGGTAGTCTATATTGTCTATTAAGTTTAACCAAGTCAATTAAAAATGACGAATTGGTAATATATTGCAATGTTTTCTTATGAATATACGATGGCGTTCGCTTGTACATGTGCAAGAAGGAATTCTGAATGATTCTGTTATTGTACGTGATATTACTTGTAAGGATTCTCCTTACGATGGCTGAGAATATGTTGGGGTTCTGGTCGATATACAGCCTCAATTGGAGGAAATGCTGTAACGCTTCCAAGTCCAAATGGGATAGTATACCATCGAGAATATCCTGAGGAAACGAATTTATGGGTAATGTATTTGGCATTACGGTTGACAGAAAGAATGGTTGTCTAGATGACAGTTATATCGGATGGTTCTTTTGCTACAGTATCCGGTCATATGAGTACTTGCTGATCTTCTATCATTGAGTCGGTTCCAAGATGAAAGCGTAGACAATCTGAAAAATTCTAATATACTGAAGGTTTTTCAAAAATCATATCAATGAAAAAAAAAAATCGGGAAAATACTGTTTCTCAACTGTATGTTAACACGCTCTACGGAGACGGGGTTAAAAACGGCAGAAAAGTTCTCCCATCTTGGAATTTACAATGTACTACTTAGTCTACAGGTGCTAAAGTAGATGGAAGGCTTAATTCTAGGGTGCTGTATCTTGTTCTATTGCATGGCTGCTCGGGATTCCAACGATTGTCGCTAAAATTTTGGCCGGGATGTGTCTAACCACGCCGGAATACCATCGCTTGATTTTTCAGCGTATATATAGTGCCATCTTCATTCTGGGCAGAAACAACCGCCAAATTCGACGTTTTCCGAGCTTCTATTGGTGTGATGTTGGTGCTATGACTCAAACTCTTTTACAATGTTATCGTAACCGAATCCCAAAACGGAAATTGTTGCTTGATTCAAATTGCTTAGAAAACTGTGCGACACGGCAATCTGAAAGATCAATTAGATAGGGCATTTGCTCTGGGTTTGCAGTGCACCTACTGGAGGACAGAGTACGAGATAAAGGACAATGCAGTATCCATGCGATGCGGGAGTGGGTCGTAAAACGGCTGATAATAGCTTGTTTTCGGAACAATGCTTTCTGACGGCAGGTTGAAGCCACGCAGTTATCAGTTTCCTGTCACCACGAGACACCTAAGAAAGGCTAAGATTTTACCTATGACACTATATGGGCGTTAGTACGGGCATTAGAGAGCGACATTTTCCGTACTTAACTTTCGACGTTGAAAGTGCGACATTATCCTATACTCCGAAGTCAGCTTCTGGATGGCAACTCAGTTTTAACTGGTAGCAATAATACTGCATCATTTGTTACTAAGGCATTAACCTATCCAGGGCAAATACCCACTACCTGACATTTGGAGCAGTCCAGTACTTGGAACCTCAAAACCAGTCAGGCACTGTGTTTTTGTGGCTCCCAGGTGATTTCTTCTCCACAATTCCCTAAAATTTCGTGGTCGGTTGTTGACGGCATTTGAGCTCGGGAGTCCCAACGGATTGCTTTTCCACGACTGTGACCTTCACAAGACTGACCACATGAAACAGACCAGTGACTTAATCCAGGGTGTTGGAGCCGTCTAGAGCGTCTTGTTGATAGGAAGAGGAGTGATCTGCTATGTGCAGTCTGTTGCATAAGAGTCATTCTTCCAGCGATTGACCTTGCCTTGCTATTTTGCCTCTTTAGACTGCGAATAGCGGGTAGCAATGTCTGGGATGGTTGGGGTAGGATTGGGTAAGATGTGAGAAGACATTGAGGATTCGCTGCTGTGACTTTGGTGACGTTAATGACAACCCCCTCTTGGATGTGTCTCCCAGTACTATACTCTCATCACTCTTAATACGGAGTATGTAGAGGAAATCATGTATACTACACACAAGCACACAGTTAGATATCATCCACACACGGTCTCTGCACAGAACCCATATTACCATACATAATAATAATAATATATCCAGATTAGAGTACATAGTACAGTACATGTTAGAGTAAACACATGTAAGAGTACACATGTAAGAGTACACATGTATAATTAAACACACATGTACCTAAATGGATCCAGAATTACACATATCGGTGTACATATCGGTGTACATATCGGTGTACATATCTGTGTACATATCTCTATACATATCTCTATACATATCTCTATACATGTCTCTACACATATCTCTACACATCTCTCTATACATATCTCTACACATATCTACACTCTACACATCTCTACACACCCTTGTCCACACTTTCACGCCCTTATTACCCTCACACACAGAAGCCTTTTCCTAATCGGTAATACACTCAACCCAACCCACTCAACCCGTATTACACCTACCACCACTCCCTTCTCCCCCCGTACAGTCCGATAAGATAACACGCGCGTAACAATGCCCTCACTGACTGCCACTAAAAATATCTCACACAAGGCAACCCCAAATAGCACAGACTCCTTTATCTTGTTTAACCCATTTAGTTTCATTTCATCATCTACCTCCATGGGCGTTTGCTTTTCGGTTGGGCCCTGGTATTGGCGCCATTGTATACAATCTGTAGGCCGTCTTCGATCGCTAACTTCTATTTTCAGTGGACTTCTTTTTCTGTCACCGTGATTATCCCAATTTCTTTATTACTCTCACTTTCTACTACTCCTACTACTACCATAGTTACTGCTTGTGTTAACTGCCTCACTTCTCACCGTCCCGTGTCTCCCCATTTGCCATTTCCCATTTCCTTATCCTCTACTCGCTTACGCTTCTAACGGTGCCTGTGTGTTCCGTTATCTCTATCTTTTTCCCGGCCCCTCTACGAGCCCCTCTCAGGCTCAACACGGTATTCAGACCCTCTAGGTCGCCCCAGTCCAGCCAGTCCCGTCTCCAAACCACAAGACTATGCCAGAAATCACCAACGATGTCGTCAAATTGAATAGACTGTAAGTAGCCCCCGTTTTCTCCCGTGTTTCCAGTGTTGTTTGGACAATACTAACGCATATTATTATAGTCACACCAACCCCAAGAAGGGCCACAAGTTGGGGACTGCTTCCGCCACATGGAAGAAGATCAAGTCGGCAGCAGCGGTCTCGGCCAAATTGACACCAGCTGCTCCAGAAGAACCCACTTCCGTAGACGATAAGGGCGTTGCCAGCGTCGAGAAACTCAAACTCACCACAGAAAACCCATCCACGTTTATTGAGTATGGATCACACGGCGAGCTCTTGATAGCATATCCTTCCTCAAAGACATTACAGCTTTGGGACTGGAAACCTCCATCGCCTGAAGCCAAAAATGACGGCGAAACCTTGTACTTAATTGCTCAAATCCACCTTAGTACTGGGCCCAGCTATGAAAGTGACGAACTACTTGATTTCAAGATCCTCAAGGAACCTACGGATTATTCCCCCAATTGTTACTCCATATTGGCGCTTATGAAGGCGTCTACAGGAGAGTACAAATTGACCAACTTCCGGGTTGAATTCGCCGGCCCTAGAAGTCATCCATTCAGTGATTCGGTAACATTACCTTCATTTTTCTACAGTTGTCCCACCGTATCCGACAAGATCACTTTCTCGATCAAAACTAGCAACAAGTTCATAGTTGTCGCCAATAGTGAGGGATTCTTGTGCATCTACAAATACTCTGCGATCAGAGATGCCATTTTAGTGGGAAACTCCGAATATGGCCTACAAGATATAAGAAAACAGTCGTCTCAACCAATTCTTAGCAAATACAACATGTTGTCGAAGTTTCCAGATGATGAAATCATCCTTCAAACCAGTTGCAACCAAGATAACGAGCCCATTTATGATATAGTTGACAATTGGTTGGTATACTGTCCTACCAAATTCGAGTATAAGCACATGAAGGCCATTAGCAGTACTGCCCCTATACCCGCAAGTAATGAATCGGTGGATCCTATCATTACCGAGAGCAGCAATTCTACTAACGAAGCAGTTACAAAGCACAGTAGCCTTTACACTCCTGTGAAATTGCCTGCTTCTGGTCCTCTTTTGAACAGAGTCTTATCTACGCTTTCCAATACAGCTCTTGATGGACTTTTCAGGTTATCAGAGATCAGTTCTTCGAAGGTCAAGTCATACTTGAATGGCAAGGGAAGTAAACAGGAACAATACAAGGCTCCGACAATCAACTCCATCAGTAAATCAATTGGTAACCTCTTATACTCAACTGCATCTACCACCGCTTCTACTTTAGAAAACAGTACCAGAAGTCTAAAACCTAACAACAATCAGTTATTGAAGGTTCTTGACTTGTCCAACGATAAGGTTTTGGGTGTGTTCAAACCATTGGGGGGAGTTTCGAACGTCTCGCTCTCTCCTTATGATTCACAGCTAGTTCATTCAAGTCTTAGAGGTGATACGTTGTTTATGTGGGACTTGTACAGATTGCCAAGTGAAATCTCGTTGATCGGCAAGTTCACTAGAGGTAAGACATCTGCGGTAATAGAGGAGATTTTCTGGTTCAATAACAACTACGGCGAAAGCCATAACAACAGTAATTCTGGCAGCTCCAATGAATCCAATATCAAGGGTAACAATTCTGGTTTTGGCTGTATCACCAAATCTACTGGCTCTGTACATTGGTTCAACATCAACTACTTGTCAGGTAATATGAATAACAATTTTCCGAACAGTCTCAGTAAAGAAAAAGTTAGAAGAGATCACCAATCAGGTGAGTTCCTTGATTCATGGATCTTATCTTCATTGAAAGCAAAGAAGTTTGTTGCTTTGCCTGACTTCAATGAAATAACTCCCAGTACCTCCAACTCGGGTAATACTTCCAATCTGAATTCAAAGTCAGATGATGCCAATCACAGTAAACGGTTTACCAACCAATTAGCCATTATAGATGATCAGAATCAGTTGAAGCTTATCTCTACATTGAATGGGCGTCACTTGTACAAGTATGAGTTGCCTATCCATCCTGTGGAGAACAAGTATGTGCCGAAGATATACCAAAAACCAAGCAATGAGAACCAGAAGAATGGTAAAGATCTCGTGAATCCCTTGTCTCAAGCTGAAATCGAGACGAGTGCTCCTTTCTTGAACTTGATAAACAACAAGAATGTAGAGTTTGCGGTCTATTCCTTTGAAGACCAGAGTGACTCTGACGGTTTCATGAGTGCTTTCAAAGAATTTGGTAATGAGATCCCTGACAAGTTAATAAAGTTTGAGAATACAAACTTGCCGGACCACCATCATGGCGGTAAGACTTTATTCGACTTGAAAGGAAGTGGTGATGGCGGCAAGCCAGAAGATCACTTATCGTTGCTTGATGGGTTATATATAGATCAAGGTGAAGGTAGCATAGAATCTACCAATAATGGGTAATAACAAGGCGGAACTTCTTCTGCCAACGGTTTAGAAAGGGGCTGACAGGAACATGCCATGGAAGTTTAGGAATTTTTGTTTACGACTACGAACTCTGTATTATGTATCTTTAGTATAAATTATTTCTCTGTCTTGGATTGAATTGCAAGCTTAGAACTTATAAAACAAATAAACAAAAAGAACTCGTGTCGGGAAGTTATGTATTAATATAGTACAGATGATGTTAAAATAACATAGAAGGAAACTGGCAGGCAATATGTGTTGTACGAACTTCTTATCTAGGAGAAGACGTCGCCATATTCATTCGATCTCCATGGATGTGACTATGACCAATCAGATCTGCTATTTGGATGCTATGCCAGCAAGATTGCCAGCAGCAAGGGTTCGTGCCGACCTGCTAGAATGCAACGATCAGCTTAGAAAAAGAATCTAATCAATTCTAAAACACCTCCTCCGATAACCAAGAACAATAACACGAATAACCATGTTTTGCTGACAGGAAACTCGACTTTTTCCTCGACATGTCTTGGTTTCCCCTGCTTGGCGGTGTTCTTCTTGTAAAACTTCTCGTTAGAGGCTCTTTGCTTGGGTGTTTGGATTGCCTATGAAAAGGTTAGTAATTCCGGTTTCTGGCCACACATTTGAATTCCATTGTGAATACTACGGCTGGAGTGCCACAGGACACTCAGAACACCATAGATATCCACCATTTCACCCAAAAAATCCCCGTTTTTCACTTACCATGTTGTCGTATATATCTAAAAATGAACTCGCTTGTCTATAACTTTGTTTCCTGAAACAAATTAATCAAACCTACTCTCGTCCCAGAAACAACCAACATACATAATCCAGTTGAACACTACGCATTAATGCTGCTGCTGTAAATATTTCAACTTACGTGTCTCGAACTATCTAATCTGGTTCCTGCATGGGAACTGGCCACAGGTCTGGGCATCAGTGCGCTCTGTCAAACAGGAAAAAAAATAAAAGCTAGCGCAGCCCGGTTTCGATCCGGGGACATCAGGGTTATGAGCCCTGCGCGCTTCCACTGCGCCACTGCGCCACTGCGCTTCTTGATGAAGCTGAGTCCAACAACGGTTTTTGGAGTCGCTTAAATTGTTTCTGTATGCAGGTTGGACGAACATCCGTGCCGCAATAAAAATTGACAATAGATCTATGCCGCAATAGTAAAATTTGGAGTTTTAGCTTAGATATTTTAGACGCTTTTTGCAACCATGTCCCATAGAATTGTAGAGGAGGATAGGTTTCATACTGGAGCTATTCAGGAACTGGTCCTTTTGCAGACTTGTAAATACAGTTTAACGCTCTAAGGAGCAAGTACGGAGCAAAACATTCGCTTGTATGTGTTATTTCTATAAGTGTATCATCACAGTATTCCATTTCTAATCTCAGTAGACCTTTACCAGAAACTAGCCCTCAACTCTTGATCAAGAAGCTCTTGGTTCTCCATTATCTGAGTCCAGAAGTCGCCTATGTCATCAAGATTCTGTTCAAACAGATCCCAGTCAGAAGATGGTATAGACTCATTGCTCCCATCTCCTTTTCTTCTTCTCCTTGAGTCTTCCAAAATACTGCCCAACGAAATATTAAAGTCGACTAGCATCTCTGACGAAAACTTGAGATAAGCCTCTCTTCCTTTGCACCATTCCAAGTAGTAATCACTGCCGTTTCTGGCCTTCTCTAGAGTTTGCTGAGCAATGGAACATCTCCAAGAGTAATAATACCGTCTGCTGAGTTTACGGAACCCTCCCATTACAATGTCAAAAATCCTGTTTGTGAGTTCAAACGTTGTCTTCAAAAGCTTGTACCTTTCAGCGTACTCTGGATTTGTCTCCATTGATGAGTCGTGGTTAGCCAGTGTTTCGCACTCAAGAATAGAAAAGCGGCATCTGAATATTAGAGACTGTAAGATGATTATGCCTCTATGAAGTAAATCTTCAAGAGGCGGGATAATAAAAAGGTCAGGAACAATCAGAAACCAGACGTCCATGTTTTTCTTCATATCCTCAGTGATCTTAACCAAATCCACAATGACATATATAATAAGTTTCTTCAAGTAATAGTACATGAAATCAACATTCGATTTCTCGTAATGAATATAAAGCCTGAACATTATGTTAGATAACAAACTTCTAGATTCCAAATATCCTATTGTTTTATAGTACTCGTTTAGAGTTAGCCCCTTGTCATTTTTTTCGAATGGAAATTTGTATTCCAGCATAATTTGAGTTTCCCAAGTACTCAAACTTGTGCAAACACTTTGAGCCGTTATGTTCTTTCGAAGAGAAGCCATGCGATTAAGCTCACCGCTGAAAGAATTGAAGAGATTGTGAAAAACAGTAATGAGTTTTGGGATCGATCTCTCTATGGAATCATTTCTTGAATTGTCATTTCCAGGCTCCACTGATGGAACCTTGGTGTCAAAATCATCAATCAGAAGTGCCAAAGGTAGGCCATTGTTGATAGCTCCCTGGAGATCCAAGTAAACAATGTAGTACCAAATTCTCCTTCTCAAATTGATCTGCTTTTTATCCAAGTCCTGATTGTTCATATAGTCCAAATCTCTATGTAATCCCACGCTCATTGCCATTTTGGTCAAAAGCGCCGTAAGCGATTGAGGGCCTGTGTCTTCAGGGGTGTGGCCAAGTTCAGGAGCATAGATGTAGTAGATCTTCATAAAAAGTATAAGCTGGACGATTTTAAAATTGCACATTCGTAAGTAGTCGAATTTTTGAAGGCACAACTTAGCGACTTCAAACACATCAATCGGTATTGCGTCCCGTCTCATGATTTCAGTTTCAGGAGAGTTATCATCCTGTGATCCAGAAATGGCAAGAAAGGTAGAAAGGTACGACAAACGTAGGACCAATAGAAATAGTCCCAATATTGCAATATCCATTTGACTTTCCAAGTGTAATTTCTCAATTACCGTTCTTGAACGATCGGCACCAATAACTTTCACGACCCACAGCTCAAAGTCATCTTGATCTATAAGTGGGATAACTGCATAGACATTTCTGAAGAATCTATCAATGAGAGCCCAGACGACGTCTCTCGTGGGTAGCAAGAGTCTAGCCTTTTCGCTTAGATCTATACCTTGGTGATGAACCGTTGAGATTGGAACTCCAATTGACAACGCTTGCTCAAGGATGAAGTTTGATCTTGCCTTCGCCTCTAATTGTAGCTGCTCATTCACAAGCGGCTCGTCGTTGATCTTTTGTGCAAATAATGTACGCTCTTGTAGATTATATGGTAAGGTTTGCAACCTTGTGACCTCGCCAGATCTATAAGTAAGATTTGGAGCAAGAGCTGCATCACTGAAGACTAGCGATGTCCAGCTAAGTGGTCCATAATATCTGTAAGACAGAGTTCCAACAATACTCAAGGAGTCATATTGACTATGTACAAGGAACTTGCCATTAGGAAGGGAAGGGTTTACTCCCAAACATCTCGAGTCAAACTCATTTGGGTGATAGCTCCATAGCAAGTACTTGTCCGGTTTGACCTTCACACCAATAGACCTTTCCAAGCTCTCCAACTTTGATTTCAATCGGAATATTTCCAGCTCCACTTCCTTTCTCTTCGAGACCCGATCATCGGCGTGCTCGGCAAGCTTTGCCTCTGATAAGTACTCACAGTGGATACCATTAAGTAGACATCCAGAGCACGGACTCCCTCGATCACACTTTATCTTGTGGCGCTTGCAATTGGCACAGACAAGAACTCTCCGATTCCTCATAGTCTCTAAGCAATGTTTTGACCGTCCACCAGAAACATTATCTATTCAATTTTATTCCTATGGTGCTGTTGTTAGGAATATGTCTACAAGGTAATAAGATAAGCAATGTACAATAAATTCCGAAATTATAACAAATTCCTCGGAGTTTTAATTGTGAAACCAATAACTCAATAGCAATAACCTGCAATAGAATGTCGCTTACTACCGCTAGACATTTCAAGCAATGACTGGAGAAGAGACAATTCTTTGGCCAACGGTTTTGAACTCCATCGAAGGTTGCATCTTGGGGTATATCGCCGCGGTTTTAATCCTGTTAACGCCGCGGTGATAAGCAATCGCACTATTTAGTGGAGCTGCTAAAAATCACCAGGTATAAAGGCTACAAGTTCCCAGGTTCCAAAGAATTTTGCCACTCTGCTATTAAGATAGAAAACCCAAGAATGAGTACAAGACTGAGTACAAGAATGAACTTACTATTAACAGCAATTGGAATTGGAGCTGTCTCGGGAGTGGTATACGCACGTTGGGGAGCCTCGAACAGCCAGTATGCACTTAAAGGGTTCTTAAGATGGACAGACTTCAAACTACAGAAGGTAGAACAACTTACAGCTGACTCCAAGAAATACACCTTTGCCTTCCCTGACTCGACACAAGCTTCTGGGCTCAAGCCTTGTTCCTTCATTTTTGCTAGTATCAAGACGCCAAAGGGAACCGTACGTCGTCCTTACAGTCCCATTTCTGATAACAACTCGCAGGGCACTATCGAGTTGGCGATTAAAACATACCCTAACGGAAAGGCATCAGAGCAGTTCAATTTGCTTAGAGAAGGGGATGTTGTCTCCTTCATGGGACCAAAGCAGGCCTATAATTATCAGCCAAATGAAAGTGAAAAAATTGCGTTAATTGGAGGCGGCTGCGGAATCACCTCATTATATCAATTACTTAATACAATCGCAAAAGACCCAAACGATAGGACAAAGGTCGACCTTTTCTATGGTTCTCAGAAAGAGGATGGTATTATGTTGAAGAATGAAATCGACGCTCTTGTCAAAAGCAACCCTGATCGATTCAAAGTGCACTACTTCGTTAGCAATCCAACAGAGAATTGGACTGGGTTGAAGGGAAACATATCTAAAGAATACCTTTCTCAAAACTTAACCATTGAGAATACTAAAGTGTTTGTGTGTGGACCACCTGCAATGTTCAAATTGGTCTGTGGAACGAAGCCTACTCCATTTTTGCAAGGACGGTTTGGAGGGATTCTCAAAGAATTAGGTTTTAACCAAAAGGATGTGTTTAAATTTTAGTATTCCCTTCATCTTTGATCTTTGTTGCACATGATCATATTACTGAGATATTCGGAGATTTCACCCAAAAACTGTATGTCAAATGTTCTTCTTCTATATTTTAAAGAATGTGAATTTTATTAAGTAATGCTATAAATTATTGCAAATTATTTCGATAATTTACCAAAAATCTGCAATAGGCTATAATGCCGAAAATGTCCTATGAAAATGTTTCGGTGATATGTCAAATTTTGGATAAGTCCGATTCCTTATTGTAGTTTCCACCATACAAAATCATATTTCACAATCCCTATCCAAATCCCATTCATGAACGTGCTGCACTACAAGTGGAATACTTACTGCCAAAGAAACGTATGCCCTCTGTCAAATTATTCCCACAAATATGGTATTCCCACAAATATGGTGATGTAAATCTACGAATCTTTACCGAGACAACAGAGGAGTGCAAAGCAATTTTGCAAGCACAATGCGGAAATGTACAAAGACCGTTGGTATTCCGCTTTCTGCCCCTTGGCCGCATTACAAAATCAACGCTAAACCCTAATTTAAAAGCGAAATCCGTCGATAGTGCAAGAAATGCATCAATAGGATTGTAGATCATCCCCTACCCAACAACAACCCATCTGTCTCTTCTTGTTCCCTTATCTTACCCAGGCACAAACAAGGTTTTGACTGCACAAACCGCTCTCTACTAGAAAACGCGCCTTAAGCAAAAACGGTTCCAAACTCGGCTAAACAGAAACAAAATGAACAAATATGAACCGAACGAGTGCCCCACCTGGTCGATTGCCCTCTGATTACACCGATTGAGGTAACGATCCAATGATTTGCACATTAATGCCGATCTCTAGGGAGACAGCTACAACTACAACTATACCAAAAGACCAGGAAATCACATTCGCAACTTCCCACCAAGTCCAACTACGTCCTCAACCCTACTCTCTCCATAGCATTGCACTGGTTCATATTGCAAGTCCTACTACTACAGCAAGAACGACTTCTCCGCTATTTACCCTCCGAAACGCTATCTCATACCACAGAAAAGTGGAGTAGTGAGAAAATCTCCATTGCCCCTATGTGTCTGCAGGAGAAATCCTAGGCAGAGGTGGGGAACGATCTTGAGTTACATGCGCGAGCAAGTGTTCAGTGCCGTCTACCCCCCAGCGAAGACCCACCGAGACAAACAATCAGTATGACCAAAGGAGCACTAAAGCGACGAAAGCGACGAAAGCGACGAAATCGACGAAAGACCGAAAAATCACACAATCGACGCGTTACCACCAGCCAGAGCATATATCTGTCAACCCCATAATGATACCTATCAAAGTGAAAAATCAATATCCTACATCTCCTTTCATGTCTCCGTCCCGCGCACTCCACCGACTCCAATTTTTAGTACCGAGAACCTCACTAAAAATCGTTGATGTCCGACCCCCCGTACCGAGGTTCACGGTGCACCTCGATATAAATAGATAGATGTTCCCCATATTTTTCAGACTGATTTGTTTGCTTGTGCTGCAACTGCAACTGCAAAACACATTTCAGCAGCACTTCATCTTTGTCCATTGCACCAATCGTTCGGCATCGCTAGTCTAGTGAAATCTTGGCCGCATTTTCCGTCTCGAGGTATTCCGTTTTCAACTCCGAGATCGTTAGAGTCTTTATACATAGTGATAGAAAAATCGTTCACCCACAATGACAGCACACGCTTTATTCGAAGAAGATCCGGTGAAGATCGCCGACTTCGTCTACTCGAACGTCCCAATCGAACCAAAGAAGGTCGCCAATGCCGTGGCGCTCCCTTATTCCCAGGAAAAGGGCTACTCTGCCGTCTACAGAAACGCCTATAGTCCAGATAAGTTGATCAGCAGACCACACCCATCGTTGGACACATTGCACAGCTTGTTCGAGATGTCGGCTGCTAAAAACGCCGATATCGACTGCTTGGGTAAGAGAAAGAAGCTCCCCGACGGAAAGTTCGGTGAGTACGAATTCATCAACTTCAAGACAGTGTACCAAAGAAAAGTCAACTTCGGTTCCGGTCTTTTCTTTGTATTGCAGAACAACCCATACAAGACCGATTCCGAGGTTCACCAGAGGTTGCGCTACGACCCAACTGCCAAGGAGACCCCTTTCGTTGTCTCTATTTTCTCGTCCAACAGAATGGAATGGGCTATCACTGATTTGGCTTGTACATCTTACTCCTTGACCAGTACTGCCTTGTACGACACTTTAGGCCCGGAGACTTCCAAGTACATCTTGTCCTTGACAGAAAGTCCAATTCTTATCTGTTCCAAGGACAAGTTAGCTGCAATCTTTGACTTGAAGAAGGCCTACCCAGAGGAATTGGCCAACTTGATTGCAATTGTGTCCATGGACACTCTTGACTTAAACACTACTGATGCCCAGCTCTTACAATTGGCTCACTCGGTCAACATCTCGTTGTTTGACTTCGAACAAGTCGAGAAGTTAGGTGATATCAACCGCTTGCCACAGATCGCTCCAAACCCGGAGACCGTTTACACCATTTCTTTCACATCTGGTACCACGGGAGCACACCCAAAGGGTGTCGTTTTGACTCACGCTAACGCCGTTTCTGCTTGTACTTACTGTTTCTGTAACGTCAAGACCACTGTAGGCAGCAGGTCGTACTCTTTCCTTCCATTGGCTCACATTTACGAGAGAATGAACATGAACTTCCAAATGTCAGTTGGTGCTGCTTTGGGATTCCCACAGTCACCATCTCCATTGACCTTGATGGACGATGTGAAGGCTTTGAGACCTCATTTCTTAGCCCTCGTTCCAAGAGTGTACACCAAGTTGGAAGCTGCATTGAAGGCCGAGACCGTCAACAACAGCAAAAAGCCAATCTTGCAGTCAATCTTCAGATCCGCTATTGAAAAGAAGATGGAATTGCAGGCCGTCGAAGATGGAGCTGAAGGCCGTACTCTTCTTTATGATCCACTTTTGAACTTGCTCCGTAAGAAGCTTGGTATGGATAGATTGACTGCTTTCACCAGTGGTTCAGCCCCAATTGCCCCAGAAACACTTAAGTTCCTTAAGGCAGCCTTAAACGTAGGTATGGCACAAGGTTACGGTATGACCGAGACCTTTGCTGGTATCTGTGTGTCTCAAAAGTATGAGGCTAAACCTGGTTCTTGTGGTGCTATTGCAGTTACTTGTGAGATGAGATTGCGTGAAATTCCAGAGATGAACTACTACGCTACCGATGAGGGTGGTCCAAGAGGTGAATTGATGTTGAGAGGTCCTCAAGTCTTCAGAGAGTATTACAAGAACCCAGAAGAGACTGCTAAGTCTATCGATGAAGATGGTTGGTTCGCTACTGGTGATATTGCCAAGGTCGATTCCACCACAGGTAATAGATTGTTTATCATTGACCGTGTCAAAAACTTCTTCAAGTTGGCCCAGGGTGAGTACATCACACCTGAGAAGATTGAGAATGTCATTTTGTCTCAATTCCCAGTTGTTTCACAATTATACGTCCACGGTGACTCCTACAAGACCTTCTTAGTAGGCATCGTTGGCTTGGACCCAGCAACTGTTGGAACATATATCTCGAGAAGATTCAATGCCAAGCTCAATGGCAATGACGAAATTGTGGAGTTTTTCAAGAACCCTAAGCACAAATTGATTCTTTTGCAAGACATCAACGGATCCGTTGCTAACCAATTACAAGGTTTTGAGAGAATTCACAACATTGAGGTTGCTTTTGAACCTTTGAAAATTGAAGATAATGTGGTCACCCCAACTTTGAAGATCAAGAGAGCCATTGCTGCCAAGTTCTTCAAAGACACATTTGATGCTTTGTATGAGGAGGGTTCCTTGATTAGAAAGGAGGACTCTAAATTGTAATCTACATACGAATTGACTTCTGTATAATATTACTTTCTATTTATTATATTACGCGAATTCAGAAAATAATGTAGTCTACATGTTCATTATCAACTATATCAAGACTAACATGAGCTACTTACACGTACTTGTAAGGGTTCATTATGCCATTTGGATCGTAGTGATTCTTAATGTCCTTGATCATTTTGATCTCTATGTCACTCTTCGAGTAACCAATGTAGTTCTTCTTCTGGAAACCCAATCCATGTTCAGCAGAAATGGAACCCTTTTTGCTTTGGATCCATTCATATACAAATGGCTCCAATACCTTTTCAATTTCCTTCGAGTATTTTCTCACGCATACGTTCAAATGTAAATTACCATCACCAACATGACCGTATCCAATAGCCTCAACAACAGGCTTGGTTTCGTCATCAAGTCCGACAATGCCAGCTTTCTGCAATTTGACATTGGCTGCTTCGACCAAACCGTACAAGTCAGCCAAGGGCAAGGAAACATCGTATTTGTAGACACCACCAGCGCTGGTAGATGCTTCAGGAATAGACTCTCTCCAGGACCACAAGCTCTTTACTTGAGCGTCATCTTGTGCGATGATTCCATCATCAACTAAGCCCTCTTCCATGGCATTTCCCAAGAACGTTTCCAACTTTTCATCATCATGCTCCTTGTTTGAACCAGACGTTTCAATCAAGATATAAAATGGGTACTCTCCGCTTTCAATTGGGTGGTCTAAGTTTAAGTGACGAGCAGTTAAGACTTGGGACTTACCGTCCATGAACTCAAATGCAGATAAGATCTCAGACAACTCTTTACGAGCACCAACAAACACTTCCTGGACAGCTTCGTATGAAGAAACAGCCAAGAATGCAACGTTGAAAGCTTGTGGTCTAGAAGGACATAACACAGAAACACCAGTGATGACTCCTAAGGTACCCTCGGAACCAATGAACAATTGCTTCAAGTCGTAACCAGTATTATCCTTTCTTAATGAGTCCATCGAGTTATAGATCGTTCCATCAGGTAACACAGCTTCCAAACCCAAGACAGAACCGTGTAATGATCCGTATCTTAATAATCTTAAACCACCAGCGTTAGTGGCTACATTACCACCTACGTGACAAGACCCTTTTGCACCCAAATCGAGAGGGAAAATGTACCCATTTTCAGCCAAGAATTGGTCGGCTGTCTCCAAGATAACACCAGCGTCACACTTCAAGATTCCGCTTACTGGATCAAAAGATCTGATCTTGTTCAAGAGAGACAACGAGAGAACGATCTCATCGAAAACCGGGTTAGAACCACCAACCAAACCGGTGTTACCACCCTGCGGCACAACGGCAAGCTTGTTTTCGTTACAATACGCTAAGATTTGCGATACTTGTTCGGTAGTCTTTGGCTTCAATACCAACTGGGACTGACCACGGTACTTTCTCATCCAATCCTCATTGTAGAACAATAAGTCGTCAGCGTCGGTGATGACACCATTGTCGTCCAGCAAAACCGCTCTGAAGTAGTCCACGTCCTTGTCGTCCAACTTCTTGTAGTTCTCATTTCTCTGGACTCTTGTGGCATAGGTCTCCGCCGTCAACGGAACTGATTTCGTAGCGTAGCTTCTGGCGGTGACTCCTGCTGCTGCTACCGATGACTCAACGCTGGCACGAGAAACTACAGCTCTGGCAGCGAGAGACAACGAAACACGAGGGAAAACACCACTTCTAGCAGCCCTGGCAGCCCTACTTACAACACGAAGGTTTCTCTTGGCTCCAATCATAGCTCGTTTGGTATGATCTACTATTAACTACACTGCCACAGAGAAGGAAACAAATATAGATCTCCATCTGAAAAATTACCAGAGTCACATCCACTTATTAGTAGTACCCCATACATAACGGCTAATTAGAGAGAGCAACGGAATTAGACGTTTTTTCCAGTGCGATCATACCATGTGATGTCCATCACATGATGAAAAGCACGCTTCTTAAGGCACATGATAAAAAATCATGCACTCATATCACATGTATAAATACACGCTTATCAAATCACATGATGTGGCAACCAGCCGTCGCAATTTATTACGAAAACAAAAGAAATAACAGAAACGCATGCTTCCACTTGCGGCTGGAACTGGGGAGGAGTCGTGCCCTTACCAGTTCCTCTTAATGTAAATTAGGATAAAGATGGGCTCTTATATGCAGGTCACGAACATCAGAGAAAACAGCCATTGCACGAAAAAGGGATAAACGGTCATATTCTGGAGATTTTAAGAAGGTATGAATATGGTCCATTCCGGTAGAGCATCTCAGGGAATTTTGGAGCTTTTCCAATTTCTGCAATATGGTCAGAAATGCCCCCTCCTCTCCTCCATCAAGACCCTCTACATACAGGAAAATGGAATACACACAGGAATGGAGATAATCGCCCAGTATACAGGAAAGCATCCAACAGTGGAAGAGGAGACTCTACGAGTAATAACCAGTAAAGAAAAAGGCGGTTAGAGGTGTTAAGACGGTTATTCTTTAGATATCAGTATAGTTTTCAGTGTCCTTAACTGGAAAGATGTATACTGTGATGAAAAACTGGGTTCTCCCAGCGTTACTTTTGCTGAGGACTGCTGTGGGCTTGCAGATCCCTCTTCCCTTCGACTCGCTGGTTCTCCAGAAATGGATGCCCTTTAGCAATGAAGAAGTGCACCACTACTCGACAGTGGAAGAAAACGAATGGCCGATAAACGTCCAGCAATACCAGAACGATGTAGTGATAAGAGTGGACTACACAGAAAACAGGGATTTGAAGAAGTTCTTGTTTGGGACCAGATACTCCGCACAAGACACTAGCGAAAAGGTGGTATTCAAGAAGTGGAGTAATAACAACATCAAGCAATACGTGGATTTGCAAATAAACGAAGAAAACCTCTTAAAATTGGTGGGCACTTTCCCAACCTTGAACTATACCATAATCATCGACGACTTGGCCCAGAAGGTGTACGAAACATACCCTGAAAACTACGAGAAACCATCTCAAAAGAAACTCTACAACATGAAAGACTCTTACCGATACAAGGCCACCGAGGAAGTTGTAGAGGCAACAAAGCTTAATGCCTTCTCGGAGCTTTTCTTCAAGGAATACAGACCTTTGGAGACTATTGACGCTTGGTTGGAGATTCTTCAACAAACATACCCTAACATTATCACTTTGGAGGACATCGGACACACATACGAACACAGATCCTACAAAGTCGTTCACTTCCATGTCCCTAATGATGACGAACATGGAGACAGAAAGACAATTGTAGTGACAGGAGGTGTGCATGCCAGAGAATGGATCTCTGTCTCTTCTGTGTTATTCACTATTTATGAATTTTTACAACTTTACGTAGAGAACCCAAACTCCAAGATATTGAAGGAATTGGACTTCTTGTTTATACCAGTCTCAAATCCAGATGGTTATGAGTACACCTGGACAACTGACAGATTGTGGAGAAAGAACAGACAGGAGACTATCTACCCTAGATGCTTCGGTATCGACATAGACCACTCCTTCGACTTCCACTGGACAAAGTCGTCTGATTGGGCATGTGGAGAAGAGTACAGTGGAGAGGTGCCATTCGAAGCTATCGAGACACAAATCTGGGAACAGTATTTGAATGCAACAAACAATGACCACAAGATTTGGGGTTATATTGACTTGCATTCTTATGCTGAAGAAGTGTTGTACCCATACGCTTACTCTTGTAGTGAAATGCCAAGAGACGAAGAGAACTTGATTGAATTGGCTTATGGTATTTCCAAGGCCATCAGAATGCAATCTGGAAAATCATACAGTGTTTTACCTGCTTGTATAGACAAGGATGTGGACCTCTTACCAGATATGGGTGCCGGTAACGGTTTAGACTACATGTACCACAACAGAGCCTACTGGGCCTATCAATTAAAATTAAGAGACAGTGGTAGCCACGGCTTCTTGCTTCCAGGAAAATACATTGAACCGGTGGGTAAGGAAATATTTGCTGGAATCAAGTATTTCTGTCTGTTCATCTTAAGTGATGATCGTTGAGCTGGCGTTTTAAGCGAGAGTAGTAGTAGCAGTACCAATCTCTTAGGATTAATATTATTATAATTAAAAAGTACACACATTTTTTTTTGATTTATTAACTTGTATTGTAGTATCTTTCTTTGAAGTTATACACTGACCACTGTAAGTTGTCGTCTTGGTACGAACTACTTCTCTAGAGGTTTAGTGGTCTTGTGACAAAAGCTCACCGTCAAAAATCAAAAAATGCTCGTTCAAAAAATTGTGAGCCGAGAGGAAGACTACTTGTGGAGCTTAATCTCTTTGGAACAGGGTATAAATAAAAGATAGACAAGTCAAGTATTGATATCGTAGACAAGAATGAGAGTGGTTATACAGAAAGTGAAGCTGGCTTCAGTCACAGTTGATGAAAAGGTGATTTCTTCGTAAGTAGGTTCGCAGGGCATAGGTCGACGAGAAATAGCTTCAGTTACTAACTACGATTAGAATAGGAAAAGGGCTAATGCTCTTAGTTGGTATCTCAACCACCGACACCGAAGAGGATGTTGCCAAGTTGTCGAGGAAAATCCTCAGTCTTCGTGTCTTTGAAGACTTGTCCCACCCTCCACAAACCAAGACTAAATGGTACGGTAAGCCATGGGCCAAGTCCGTGGTGGACGTAGAAGGAGAAATATTGGCAGTGAGTCAGTTCACATTATACGGCACTATCAAGAAGGGAACTAAGCCCGATTTTCATAAAGCAGCCAAGGGTGAACACGCCTCTGTGTTGTACAATAATTTCTTAGAGCAGTTGAGAGCTGGATTGGGCGAGGATTCTAAGGTGAAAGATGGTGAATTTGGAGCCATGATGGATGTTGGATTAGTCAATGATGGTCCTGTAACTATCATCTGGGATACTAATGACTCAACTCTCTAGATTGGGTTACAATTGTATAGATATACCCATAGACATATAAATAGACGAAATAATTTGTAACTAAAAGTCGTGATTTAAACAAAATATACGGACAATTTTATCACAATACGAATATTGTGTTTAGTCGTCCTGGAAATACAATTAAAAGCAACCAATCACCCATGCACAACTCAAATAATGTGTTGCAACTCTCTGTCGTTCAATACTATTCAAGCCTCCGTCTAATACTACGATAACGAAAACGATAACGATAACCAGAAATACGCAGCGCGAAAATGGGTGCAAATTATTAAAAGCATGCTTTATTAATACTTAGAAATTAACTATAAAAAGAACATCCCAATATGAGACTCTCATAGACTTTATTACAAACCGTTACTGGCACATGAGAAAGGTTTTCCGTACAAACTCTCCTCGTATGACCATATAATACTTTGGATGGTGGCGTACAAACCTGGGCCCAAAATGTAGAATCCGATGATGACAATCAAATAGTTCAAGATGAACTCCAATTTGGTGATGAAAGAGGACCTCTTGAATACTTCCAAAGTTGAAAGATCCACTTTTTCAGTTTTCTTGTAGTGCAACTTCTTCAATTTGAAGAAGGCTCTGGCCCAGAAGAAGAAACCAAACGAGCAATCAAATAAGGAAGACATCAAAGACAAAAGGTCCAGGAAGAATGGAATGACTTCTGCAATGACGAAAGCAAATACCCAAAGAATGGCATTCAATCCTCCCCAAACTAACCATCCCTTGACAGTGTGCTGGTTTCTGTGGATAGAGCCCTTGGCGAAAATCTCTTGGAATAAAAACTGGGATGACACATTACTGTACAAGGCACCTAAGAAGATGATAGTTGGAAGGGCAAAACTGAATGCAATCTTCTTGTAGTTTCCAGTCAAGGAACCGAAAGCTGGTGCTGTGATGTAATTGTTACCAACGTAAACGTAAACAATCGAACCAGCCAAAGCAAATACAATCAACTCACAAATGGTGACTACCCACAAAGCCTTTTTGAATTCCTTTGGTTGCTTCATTTGAGAAATGAAAGAAGGGTATGTAATTTGACCAACAAATGTGTAGACGATGTTCAACACCGCAGACATGATGCTAATGTAAGAGGTGCCCTTCACAGGCCAAGCAGTGTAGTGAACTGGTAAACCAGAAGCTTCCCAGCCGTTAGGATGGGCCTGGATTCCGGCGAAAATCATGGAAAGCACGACAGCGATAAACATGGTAACTGCCGAGAAATAACCAACTGAAGACATATGGGAGAAAGTTCTTGGTAGCGAAAACAAGAAACAAATGATAGCTGTAATCACACCGAAGACGACGGAACAGATCGTCTTGTTGTCACTGATGGTGTTGAAATATTTAGCACCCACCAAGACATGCAATGATTGAATTAAAGTGTTATTTAACAAGAAACAAATTGCAGTAAGGTACCAGACCCATCTCTTTCCCCAGAAAAGGTGTTGACCGATATCACACACATTGGTCAAGTGTGGATAGGCAGCACAGTAGTCAGAGATAATTAAACCAGTATAGAGAACGAACAAGGCAACAATAACTGTAACAATTAATCCCAATCCGAGGCCCAATACGGAATAACTCCATGGGAACGACATGATAGCCAAACAGATGTACTCACTGAAGAGTAACCCGGCAGTCTTTTGCCATGAGCAATTTCTGTAGTTGATATCGTGGTGAGCTTCCTCCTCAACCTCCTTTTGGAGAAACAATTCGGCGTTATCATACTCGGAGGAGTCGTAGTCGTTTTCCTTGGAGGTAGCATCGAAGTCGAGAGATGCCTTCTCAAGGTCGGCTGGCTGCGACACCTGGAGGGACTCATCATAATTTCTCACTAAGCCTGTCATCGTGGATCTTGAACACTAAACAGCTTTTGGCGAAATTATAATTGTTAGTGAGACTACAAAAGAAGCAATATTTAGCGATTTAGCGTTTTAGTGTTTTAGCGATATTATATACCTTTTATAACACGATAATGCCATCAACTATCCGGAGAAGAGAAGACTCTGCAAAATACTTCAAGCAAAAGAAACAAAAATTCGTATTCCAACCCCGATTGAACAATGCCGTTTCTGGGATGCATCTACGGTTGAATAATTGTGGATTGTTTAAATACTTATTAGGAAATGACGCAATCGGGTTTTTTTTATCATATCGGTTGCTAGCATTGGAGCGATTGGGATTTAGGTACCATAAGCCCTGTGCGCTCATCGAGAGGTAATCTGAAGAGTTGGAATTAGCGATTTAATTCTTGTTATTGCGTAGTATCACGTTTCACGGTTCACGGCCATGTCACCAACACCTAGACCAGGTCGACAAAGCTTGCTCAGACTATGACGTAGTGATATGCCACAAAAGAAACTTTCTATCCGGAGACATCGAACATCTGGAAGTGCTGATAATGCATACAATAGCAAACTAGTCGCCTAACCAGCGAATGCTAAGAATCTGGAAAATGTTCTATTTTCCTGTGTAGCATAGATAAGTGTTCAGATTTCCGTAAATCTTGCTTCGTTCGGTCAGGAAGAAGTGTGGCCCCTAGCATATGAAAGCATCGTAATTATGACCATGTCGGTCCATTCTACAGGGCCCTATTGTGCTTGAAACGAGCAGCGATACGGCGTTAATCATGTATTATTGGTATACCGAAATGGTAGATGCAACTATGTACATATGTACGTAATCTAATGTGCGAATGACAATTTTATTTCATGCTGAGAAGCAAGCTTGCGATGAAGATGAACGCTACGGTGACTATCCAGCCATACTTGAAATTGTCATGGATGTGAAACCGATCGCCCGGATTGAACTCCACAGGGTCAAATATCCTCCCAGAAGTGCCCACCAGCTCCAGCGACGGGCCGGATGCTCCTATTATCGTGTACTCTCGGAAGTAGTTAACAACATCGTACTTATGTAATATCAAGATCGTCAACGTGAATACGGCCAACGACAAGAAAAACGAGCCGCCAAAATGCTTGTTCACCCCGGAAAAGACTGCCCTTCCGTTTGCAGGTTTTTGCGATGTCATTTCTAGCTATTTACAACTGACAACTACGTCTAAGTGTCCATACCACTACGTCTTGCTCCTCTTCTATATATATTGTTTGTTAGTCTGTTTTTCAGTTTCGTAGGTGTACATTTTTTCGAGTGAGGCCCATTTCATGAACGGTGCCGAGGGCGGGTAAATTCGAGGATGATGGTGAAGAGCCAGTGTGGTTCACCAGATACCACTGCATTCGTTGTCGTTGAAGAACATTATCACCAACTTCCAGCGGCGGCTATAGGTGACGTACACCCAGATCAAGAAAAAGAGCGTCAACCCGACGGTAAGACCCAAAATCGTCCCGGCAAGAAGTAAACGTAGCACACTGTAGATAACATCGAGACCGGCCAATAATATAGATAACCCCACGAACAAACAGTTGACCACTTCGTACTCTGAGAACCGGTTTCCTAGCAACGAAGAGTTGGTCACATTGAAGCATTCGTCAAACGCATTGGTGAACGGCGGCTCGAACATCTCGGGATTCACGATCAACATCACAGGCATCTGATTCACGAGGTTATCTATCACATCGTTCCGGATATTACGATATATGATCGCAAGCAAATTCATCAACCCCATCTAGATAAATCTCATAATCTGGCTCCACTAGCTCGGAGAAAGTACACACAAGAATCCAACGCTACTGAAACAATACGGAACACTCGATACCAACAAGTATCGCCTTTCCTAGTAACACTATTATCTGTCGCCAACTTTTTTCTTTCGTTTGGTTACGCGAATTCTGTTTGGTGGTTCGATGAAAAGAACAGTGGTGGATGGTGAAGACTACAACTCACCTAGTGAGAAAAAATACAAATTGCACGATGATGACGGTGTTGACTTCTTGAGCTTGCCGGAAGATACTCAGTTGCTTGTTTTCCAACATTTGGACCGCTCCGATGTGATAAACTTGTCTTGTTTGAATACACAATATCGTAGGGCCACAATCCATCATGTGTTTGGAAGCATTAAAACAACCTGGCAATCGTTGTTGGCGGAAATCGAAAAAGAAGACAAAGACAACTTCTTCGCCCAATACCGGCAAACAATCAAGCAATTGAGAATTATCGACTGCTATTCGTACGGCGAGTTTCATATTGATATCTTCTCCTTGCTTATCAATGACCAGAAATTGCCGTCTTTGCAGCATTTGCTTATCAATACCAGCAGTTCCTCGAATTGGTTGAAGTACAGATCAAACAATAACATCAACGAGATAACGTTGTACTACGAACAGAACCACGTCGAGTCACAGGAAGAGTTCTTGACGTCCAACCCGAAGAATATAAACCAATTGGTCAGAAATACCACCGCTAACACGAGCCCCAGAATCTTCCATTTGAACCATGTAAGTGGATTTAAAGGCTTAACCAAATTGAATCTTACGAAGTACCATTTCAATTGGGAGAAGGAGGATGAAGTTGGAATACTGACATTAAGAGAATTGCGGTTATCCGATTGTACTTGGGCATTCCCCTTCCAATTATCGCAGTTCAATGTTAACGAGCTGTTAAAGCTTCTTAGTTTGAACTATATCCGTTCTAATGCATTCGTTTTATCTGAAAGATTCAACGTATTTCTACTTGACCAAGACGACGGCAGTTTAGGAAGCGTGGAGACCATCGAGATCGATATCTCACACAGCGATTTTTCTGAACAGACGAAGTTGTATCCACGCGCCTTTGGTAGAGTGTGGTCTTTCCGTTTATTCAAGAAATTCATCAACGGAAAGTCTCATCCAAAGTTGAGAAGGTTGAAGTGTCACGGGTGGCTATTGAATCTCCACAACTTCCAAGGGTATCTACGCTCGATTGAACGAAGCGAGAACAACTTGGAACTACTTGATATCCTTGTTCTCGATCCAATACAAGAGGACTGCGATGATACGGTGGCCGAGATCCAGAGAGATGCCGCCATTCTCTTCCCGCACATGAAGTTAAAGTTGAAGATGGCGATGAGCATGGAGAAACAACAGGAGAAGGAACGGGAGAAGGAGCTACAAGCAGAGTATTTAAGGATGAAAGAAAAAGCATTAGAGGATGCAAAAAAACAGGATTGGTTTCAACAAACACCATAGAGATTTAGAAGTTTAAGATTTGGACCTTTAAAGAATTGGACCTTTAGAGATTTGAGATTTGGAGATTTAGAGATTTAATGTGATAAGTTATTAATATTATTAAGATTATTATAATGTTTGTAGCAATCATTACTATTCATTCATGACTTTTCTCTCATAGAAGAACATGAACAGAGTAAGAGATACTACTAACTATATGGTAGTGCATGTAAAACAAACGGCTTAATTGTGAATTATTGGCTTGGTAGTTTGAATCAGAGAAGAGTATGGTTGTAAGTAGAGGTTACGAATGGAATAGATGATAGGATTCGAGTTGATTCGTGGAAAGTAAGATGAAAACGAGTCTAGTGTTACAATCGGTGGTTAATTTGGTGTTTTTTGCCCAATTGGGGTTGTGTAATACTGAGACGTATTTGTTGAAAATTCCATACTATTTCAATATTAACGAACACCCAGAGTCACTAAATGAAAAACACGCCGTGAGTCGGGATATCGTTCGATTGAACGACACCCATTCAGTACTCTTTGACTACCCAATTGAGACTATCGATACCAGAAGAAATGGAATTAAGGTCTCGAACAAAATCATACTAAACGACTACGACTCCACTACGAGTCCGAAAAAGACCTTGCTCATCAAGGTTAACAATTACAATGATCTGGTGTTCCAGTCCAATGATATGCTCAATTTGAAGTTATGTTGGCCAGCAACTTATCCCTATTCGTTCCTGTTAGCCCACAGATTCTTGACACCACGAGATCTTCTTGGTGTTGATGGCGACGGGTCTTCGGACTTGGACATTTACTTCGAGATCACTTATGAGTTCAATGCCTACACCAATGACCCAGCCCGATTCTTGCTGAAAAATGCCGAGGTTCCTTTCCAGCTCTACATCACAAAATTACCCCTTGCATGGTTACCGATCCCATTAGAACTCTATGGGTTTGTAGCATACCTCATTGACATCACGATCTTGCTTGTGACCGTGGTGGTACCCACACTATACAACAGCATAGTTAATATGTAAAGCTGCGAATGGAATAGACTGTAGTAATAGGTATTACATAGAATGGACGCTATAGAGTATATAGTAAAAGTACATAGTAGCACGTAGGGACAAACATAGTAGATACATATTTAACACCTAGATACTATAATGTAATATACACAAGCATTATATCGTAGTAAGTAGTGAAAGAAAGAAGTAAGCAAACTACATACTAAATACATATGCCTATACATATTACTATGGAAATAATTACCTAGTAATACAGAAGCAGTTCATATTACTACAGAAGTAGTTACCTAGTACTACACAAGTAGTTGCATAATAATATAGTTACATACTACCTAATAGAGATACATAATAAATGCATAACAATAGCACCTGTCACTCATACAAATGAAAAATTGTCACAGTAAGCCATATTAACCACACAGTTAAAGTTACATACTAATTACATACCAATTAATGCCAAATACACTCTGTCATAATATCTTAACCACAAAATGATGTCACTGACTACGCAAACACCCTCTATCTGGTACCCCTACTACCACCCACTACTACTACCCATTCATATAACACCCACTCTCTTCCTCTCCTGTCAGGTACTACGGCTGGATGGAACGGCGCTACCACCATCTATATCCCTGCTGCTCCACGTGACCTCACTTCCAATCGATTTGACTCCTCTAAATTTGTAGCATCATCACTGAACCCCATAAACGTTCTTCTTTCTTCCACAGCAACAAGGGCTTCCGTTCATCTATAGCAACCAAGACCGCCTCAATCAACAATCAGAAATGTCCTTGCATGAAGACGACCCCTTGGGTCCACCAAAAAACACCCAGAATATAGACTTATCCAAGTTGTCTCCCCAGGAATTAAGGATCTACAGAATGTACGGCAAGTTGCCTACAACCCAGCAGATCTTGACGTCGAAATTCCAAGATAAGAAGTACTTCGACAGTGGAGACTATGCCATGCAGAAACAGCTAGGAGGCGGATTCAAGTCAGGCCTTCCTGGTGGAATACCAATGAAGCATCCCAATGCTGAAAAGGTCAAGGAGATGTCCAATAGAAACTCCATCAGCGCCAGCAATGCTGGAATATTGTACAACGGCAAATCGAGCTTGTTGAATGAATCAACCCCCGATGAAGCTGGAGAAGAGACCGAAGGTGATGCTAAATAGCTGCTTCTCGAACAATATGTTAAACTCCCTATAACCAAGTGGTACGCCACTCATTCATCCAACGGAATATGTATATATTTTGCGTTTCCACTCAGCATCAGGAGCTGCAATGGTTAGTATATGAACAATTGGGAATTGGTTTGCGATTGTGCTTTATATGCTTTCTGACCACCATTATTATTGGTTTTCTGCTATTCTTATGGCTTTCACCACTATTTTTATATATATAATTATCACACTTTGCTTCTCTTGAAGCCAATTGAGTCGGCTACAACATTAGAACCAGCTTGAGATCGGGGACGGTACTGTCTCAGAACTGATCAGGAAGAAGTACCGCCATTGCTTGACATCTCAATGAGAAAGTGGATTCTGAGATAGCACTAGGTCTAATGCAAGCCTGTGAAAGAACACTCAAAGGGAACTCATTCTTTACCACATCGCTTACTCAGGGAACTTCTCTTCACCTCTATAGCTGCAGAGATTACACTGTGTTTGATTTGGAATATAATGAAATGGATACTTTGTATCCTATTATGAGATATACTATTTGTAGAGAGAGGTGTAGAATAATCCGATATAACCAGTAGCTTTAACCTAGTAGAAGCAGTAACTCATTAAGGTTTATCTTTCTTTATGCTTTTCCTTGTATCTAGTTTGAAATAGGTAGATCAAGTCTAAAAGTATTGCAGAGATAAGACATTTAGACAATTAGAGAATTATAGTTTAACTAAAAAGACAAATTAATAATATCCCTTCTTCTTCTTCTTCTTCTCTTCATAGCTAATGTACCAACTATCGAATGAGGCATTCAACAAATACATAGCAGACTTCAATGATCTTCTACTTGACAACTTGATCTACGTCAATACTACATCACTAAAGGATGGTTCTATCAAAGTCTTGAATAATTATGTCAAGACTGTAACCCCCACAAAATGCCTATCTTTCATGTCGATTGAATTAGAGAGAGCAAAAGCAGACGGAATTCGATTGAAAGTAGACTTCACTATATCATATAGTGACTTCTATACGGTTCCTATCCTTCATTTCAGAATGTACGATGACATGGACCGGCTAATGCTAAACGTGGACCAATGGGATGAGTACACCGATTTATTGGGAATCGAGTCTGGAAACGAGACTCAGAAACAAGACTACACTTTCACAATTGAGTCCCACGAACTCTTGAACAATTCGTGGATGTCGATTCATCCATGTGAATCGTTAGAGGTTGTAGGTCAGTTTGCAGATATCGCCATTAGTGATGGTGACTCCGAGAAGATTAAAACTTTGAAGTATTTTAGCAGCTGGTTTGGTACATACGGATTAACAAGAATATTCCCTAGAATCAGCTATCGACCTATGTTTTCATGAATATGAAGATATAAATAATTGAAGTAAACTACTATTACCGGTGTTGGTACCATAAAATGGACTCCCCTGTTCTGTTGTCGAATAATGTATATATGTAAACTACAAACTAGAAATATAAATGAATTGATGTAATGTATATATGAGTAATATATGAAGAATGCTGTGATGAAAGCAAGCTCAAAGTCCCACTGATTTAATGTGATGATGTGTAATGACTTCAAACTCTGGTCTCATTGTGTTTCGTTGAAGACTTCAGTAAATAAATATGGAAAGCAGACTCGTAAGTGCACTCTACCCCCTTTACTGAGCAGCAGCTGCTGGAGCTGGCTTCTTCTCGGTGAAAATACGACATGGGTATTGGTCAGTGAACATACCATGCTCTGGCTCTTGTAAGATGGTCCAGTTGAACTTGTTCAACGATGGAGCTACAATAGGTTCACCGGAGCTTCCCAATAATTCACCTCTGATGACATCGGCTGGAACGCTCGACAATGTGTTAGCCAAACTGATCTCCTTGGATGGGTCAATGTAAACAGATAACTCCTCTGTACCCTTGTTACCGATGGAGATTCTTGGCTTGTTGGCAGAGCCCAATTGCAACAATCCAGAGATCTTTGTCTGGTTGAAACCGTGGACTTGAGGGTAGTTTCTTCTGTAATCTCTCTTGAAGTATGGATTTCCCTGTATATCACCTGCTGGCAAGGTTATTGGGTCTTTGTAGTTTTTGGCATCTTGGATTCTGGCTCCTGGTGGTTCAACACGGAAGAGAGCGACAATAGGGTTACCAGACGATCTGTTTGGCACCAACGAAAGAATCTGCCTGACTTTTTCCCAGATACCCGTCGATTGTGTAGTGTATTTCTTCCATACTGGAACAGGACCGCCCGACATGATGTATAGTTCTTGTTTACACTAGTACTTGTATCGTCTTGAATGCTGCTTTTGTCATGGTTAAATTCTGTTAAGTAATTGGATAAAAATGAGAAGTGGCACAAAAAGAGAGGGGTCGTGCGGAGGCGAAAGTGAGAGCTAGAGGATGGTGTGTATGCAGGTATCAATGGGACATGGGACTATGGGACTATGGGACTCTCAATGCCTCTTTCAGTTAGTAGTAGTAGTAGTAGTATGACTGCAGTGGGTGCAATTAGGTGGTACGCAAGAAAAGATAGCAGTATGAGGAGCTGATATGGTATAATAATATAGACTTTGAAGGTAAATTCGACCCCCAATAAACAACAAGTATTTATCAAGAAACGACGTGAACAATTGGCATCTATCTATTGTCTATGTTATCAAGCACTGGTAGAAGAATATGGTAGTTGATGGAGTATCTGCAGGTTTCGGGCCCTTAATGGATGCAAATTTAACAGAGTCAGTGTAAGTTCATGCAACGAAAGAGGAGAATAGGGAATGAAATGGGGGAATAGAGGAGAAACCAGGTATTGGAAGACCAAATCAGGCAGATCAAGAAAGTTTCGATACAATGATTCCAGGGGTCGTAGGATTTTCTTCAGTTGCTTTACTTCCAGGTGCTCTGTTGTGCAGTATAATATCCAGGCTGCAATAGGATGCAAAAGCAGCGGTAGACTCCTTATAGCAATGAAACATATTCTGTCCATTCTATATCTCAAAAGACTATAAATAGTGCTAAGACCAAAATCTAAATCAAGGTAAAAAACTCTAATCAATATTAATCATCCCATCAATATGGTCTCCTTCAAGTACCTTGTCCAAGCTCTCGCAATCTTTTCATTTGCAGCCAGTGCTGATGCTCCTATCTCTCATGACTCCCCACAAGGGGCCAAGTATGTTGCCCACTTCGTGCCCAATGACAAATATTGTATTACAGGCTTCGTCAAGTTCACTTCCACACCCAAAGGCTTTGTGAAAGTCACGGTAAAATTGGATGGTTTCCCGAGCGTTGGCGGCCCTTTCCCATACCATATCCACGAAAGACCTGTCCCAACAAACGGCGACTGTATGGGTACTTTGAACCACTTGAACCCATATGGAGGTGCTACTACAAATCTCACGCCCACTACCAAAGAGGTTGGTGACTTGGCTGGAAAACATGGTAACATTGACGATCCTTCTATTGATACCAGCTACATTGACCCATACCTTTCTTTAAACCCCCAAAATAAGGCTTACTTGGGCGGTCTTTCTGTTGTAGTTCATTTATTGGATAACACTCGAATCTCGTGTGCTAATATTACCAACGAATCGGACTGGTAGGTTTGATACACCATTACAATGATTATACGCTGCGATGTTAGTGTATTTAATTTTTAGCGTTAGTTAGCACTATTTGAATTAGGTAGGTACTCTATATATACTATGCATAGATTTGGCCTTTTTAACGTTGGAGAGGTTGTAAGTTTCCAAATAACCCTCTACCGATCTTACCAAAAATGATCAAACCACAGAAGAAGAAACTGCTGACCCACAACCAAATGGCAATGGAGTTTTCTTGCTCGTGGTTGAAGTATTCATTGACAAGCGCGTAATTATCGAAGTAAACCAACACACATGCTACTCCAGATACTATCAAACTCGAAAAAAAGCCAGAAAGTGTACCATCTAATAATAACCATAAGCCTGGGTTCATAAGCGACCAGATGATGGATACTTGAAGGAAAGAGCTCCACTCGATTTTGCGGATGGCGTAACTGATTCCCAAGAAGGTGATCGATGCACGAAGCAAATCGTTGAACAAATTTGAGTAGCTTGTGGATGCATGTGGGTATGGATTTGAAGATAATAATCTCTTGGAGAAGTTGGTTGGCAATACCAAGTCCATTACTGGATGGACCAAACTCATCGTCAACCCTTGAACTGTCAATGCAAATATAAGATCAGCAACTTGGACAAACTCTCCTTGAATCGGCACATAATGGCCCAACTTCAACTTTTCAAGAAGTGAGAATACAAAGACATTAGTGATAGTCAATGGGAAGTTGGCCAACTGGTTGCCTCCGAAATGATTGTAGTTAATATGCTTCGTGATTTCATTATAAATAAATGCAGATGACGACAAGATCACGATCTTGATGAGAATTGGCAATTTTGCCATTGACTTTGATTCCCGGCGGCCAGAGGCAGTTGAGGCCGTTGCGTCCGAGTTTGTGGAAGAGACGCTGTCGCTTTTGATCATGTTGATTTCAATGTCGGACTCGTTGATATCCTTGGACAAGTTGAGCAAGGAGTCGTCATTGTAGATACCGTACAACGAGGGTTTGGTCAAGTTGACGACCGAGTCGCTTTTCTCCATACGAGGAGTTGAAGCACCTGAATTGAGTGCCGAATTCGGCATGCTCTTGAGGTTGGTGTTGGACATGGCCACTTTCCTTAAGTCGGCCATGATGTGGGATTTTGAGGTAGAGTTTTGGGTAAATATATTTCACACTCAGGTAAAAGTTAGGCTTTCACGGGAACGTCTGGGGTTGATCCTAGCAGCAGTACAATGGAGTCTTGCAAAAGAAAAGATGAACAAAAATCGAACTAGAAGCGCGGATTTGGGGGGATGTATATTTTGTCCAACAGAACCGATTATGAGCCGTTGTGTCTTCTTATACGTCTGGTGAAGAATTACAACAAGAACTGCTACACAACGAAAGCTTAAACAGGTTACCAAATGGCGTTTCTTTTTGTTGTAGTTGGTGTTCTCGAAAGACTAAGGAAGAATCGTGGTGGGGACACGACAAACAGCGAGTTTATGCGTCACATGATCACAAGACTGTTCGTATAGACAGTAAGACGCTAAGAAAACAGGAAAGAATGGGGAGAGGGGAGCACAAATGACCAGAGTTGAAAGTTCACATGGAATTGGCTCGTAAAATATGGGTTATTGGGTATATAATAAATAATTATTTAGAAGCTGATGTGCTTTAGCACTGGCAGGAAAGAGCCTAGGTGGACGGCTTAGGCAATGGAAATGTGGTTAATAGCGTAGGGCAGCGCTGGTGTGGTGATGCGGCTTTTAACACATAAGGGATGTGAATAATTACATGTGTCTACTCAGCGTATCAGTCGGAACGAGCAGTCCGCCTATGTTGCATGAGACTAAAGAGTCAAGGGCGAAGAACGAGAGAAAATATATGGACTATAGTAGGTTGTGTTGAATAATATGGGGTTATAGATTGTTTAGCTAGCATCTAGAATCTATAGTATGCACTACTGTGAATGGAAGTGGTATAATAGAGAGATTACTATCTAGGATTAGTATGGGTGAAAAAAGTATTAAAAGGTGTGATATAAAAGATTACAGAGTATGTAAGATAATGTAGGTATCATGTTAGAGACTATTTTGTACCATTTACTATATATGAGCATACACATTGGTCTACTTCACAATGAATGAAATAGCATCCACTGTCTTCCTTACTGAGAGAAAACCTACAGTTCTAAATATGGGGAACCAAACAAACCTGCAAATACAATTGCAAGTTATCAAACTCTTGCACGTGACTCACAGCACATGCAAACATATCCTGTAGATCTCGTATAAACAGTTGATATGATTAAGAATACTCTAGTTGAATAGACGGAATAACTCCAATTGACCGACTTCATACGTGCCCAAATCGTTCCGGATGTCGGCCAACGTGTTTGAGACCAGTGAGGGTTCTGGTGTAGTGAACGAAGCAAACAAAGTGTCGAGGATCGACGATGATATTTCTGATGTGGATGAGGATGAAATGCAAGTAGATGACGATGAAAGAGTTAACCAATTGATAGACGATTTCGATATGGATGATGAAGAAAGTGGAGAGGAAGACTCCGATAATGACCAGCTTGTTTTTTCCTCATCGGAAGACGAATTCGACCAAGAAGGACAACCAGTTGAAGACGACTACGATGAGAACTATGACTTCAGAGAGGCCTTGAGACACGCGGGTAACTTCAGAATGAAGAGCAAGGGAAGGAACACAGCAGCCTCAAAATCGTATTGGAAACGTAAAATGATGAGAAGCACCAATAGAGAATTGGATCCGGAAGTGAGACTGAACTTGTCGCAAGCCAATGAAGCCTTCGTTAGAAACGATTTTCAAGTAGCACTCAATCTATACCTCGAAGTGATTAAAAAGGATCCCAAGAACTTCAGTGCTTACAAAACATTAGGAGAACTCTACAAACAGCAAGGTAGGCTAAACGACTGTTGTAACTATTGGTTATTGGCCGCGAATATTCATCCCTGGGACAGTCCATTCTGGGGAAATGTAGCAGAACTCAGTGCAGAATTGGGGCACATTGATCAGGCTATTTACTGCTACACAAGAGCAATTTCGTCAGACCCTAACAAGAACTCCAGGTTTGTTCTTGAGAGGGCAATCTTGTACAAGGAGAAAAAGCAATTTGGAAGAGCGTTGGAGGGCTTTCAAAGAGTTCGCCAGTTATTTCCTACTGATGCAAACATCATCAAGAATTTGGCCAGTGTCTATGTAGAGCAGAAGAGATTGAATGATGCCATCAACTTGTATATGAGAATTTTGGACAGCAATATCACCCCGAATGCTCAAAGCAAGCTGAAATATCCAAAGTTTGGCTGGCCTGAATTGAATATCCTTTTGGAATTATACATACAACAGCATTCATGGAGAGTAGGAATCAAAGTGATCAAGATTGCTTCAAGATGGATACAGAATCGTAGCAATGAAACATGGTGGGATGAAGCGGATGATGATTCTGAGTACGATTCCAAGAGAAGATTTCGAATAATGGAAAAAATATCTGATCCGTCAAAGAAACTAGATGCGAAGTACGAATTACCTATAGATATTAGGTACAAAATTGGTAATTTAAGATTAGGATTAGATCAAAGGGATGAGGCAATGCATCACTTTGAGTTCTTGCTAGAAGAGACAGAAGATATCTCTGATCTCTTTTTTGAAGCTGGTAAGGCATTAGAAGAACATGGCTATCACGAAGAGGCCTTGACCTTCTTAACAAGGGCCTCTCAAAGCGATGTTTTGAGCGAAAGCCCCGAGTTGGTCAACTTGTTGGGTAAGTGCTTCTTGGAAGTCGGAGATTACGCACAAGCTAAGCTGGCTTATGAAACACTCCTTCACGCCGACGCAGATAACTTAGACTATAAGTTAGCATTGGCTGAAGCATTATATCACCTAGGTGATGATGCAAAATCGAGAAGATTGTTGTTGGAAGTATCCAACCAAAGCAATATCAGCAAAGAGTCAGGTGAAGAGAAATCAGAAATCAAACATGAGGAAGATAATATGTCATTAATTAAAAACCAAAAATTGATAAGGTCAAAGTCGGCAAAATTAACTGATCAAGAGAAGTTAGAAATTGAAAACCACGCAAAACGAAGAGTCTTGGAGATTTATCGTCGTATGGAGAGATTGGAAGAATCGACAAAAACAGGCGATGAAGTTGCTGTAAGTGCATGGATGCAATTGGCATCTCAGTTAGTGGAGATGTTTATGAACGTCCGTAGTTTCTTTCCTCGTGATAAGAATAGGACTTTCAAAGGTATTGTTCTTTACCGTAGAAAGAAACAAATGGGTATTGACGAGAAATTAGCCAGGGTCTACAACTTGTATGAGGGTATTGTGAATGATGAAAATTATTCCAGAAAATTTCTCACTTCCAAGACAGAGTACCGTGGACTAAACTATGATGAATGGTTCATAATTTTTGTCCAATATGCAATATTCCTTTCTAAGTTTGATCATAATACCGATTCTGCCAATGAGATAGTAGAAGTCGCCATGTCTGTGAGTGTTTTTGTCCAGGATAAGCAGAAGGAAGCACTTTTGAGGATCTTAAAGTTGACTTTCGGCATAGAAAAAGAAGAATCGAGTACAACGATTACGACATATGTGAGGTATTTCCTTATTGCTAATCAGTTCTCGCCCTTCATTTATAAGTTTTTCATTTGTTGCTTTGCGTCTGGAATAAGGTCTTGGGAAACGTTTACGAACTACAATCATCAAAAATTCTTCTTGCGTCAATTGAAGGCGCATGATTCTATATTACAAGGGAAAAAGATTTCCGGTATGGCTACAATTACGAGTGATCTCAAAGGTACGACTCTTTCAAAAGAGCACCCCGACCTCTTGTATGTATACGCGAATCTTCTAGGAGGCAGTAGAAGTTATGTTTCATCGGTCGTGTATCTTAACCGAGCATACAAAAAGTATGACAAAGACCCTATGATTTGTTTGGTTCTAGGATTGGCACATGTGCACAGATCTATGCAAAGATTGAGCACAAACAGACACATTCAGCTTTTGCAGGGTATAAGTTATATCTTGGAGTACAGGGATCTCCGGGAGAAAAACGCTACTGTGTATGAATTGCAAGAGATTGAGTACAATCTCGGAAGGCTTTTTCATATGTTGGGGTTGAGCTCTCTAGCTGTATTCCATTACGAAAAAGTATTGGGCTATCATGGCGAGCTATCAGATGACACCACCTACGACTTGCTGATAGACGCCGCCTATAACTTGACATTGATCTATAACCTAAATGGCAATTCGCTGTTAGCCAGAATGATCACAGAAAAGTTCTTGACGATATAGAATGTAAAATAGTGTAATATATAAACAATGTCTTATAGTGTATGTACCATTAAGGCCATATACGTCGTATTACGATTAATAGTATAGTATATGTTTCAAGACAAGAGACTATAGAATACAGCAAGAAGAAAATACTATAACGCGACTCAATGTACTAAACTAACTATATGTGATATCATAGAATCAATGATATGGCATAAACATCAATATAATCATAGTATATGACCATTAGAAGCTGAACTATATTAGAAGTAGAGACATCACCAGAGTACTTCCAACAGAGGCTCTTTTTGCACCCTTCGCACCCAAAGCTTTCTCATAGTTAATATTCCTGCAGAGTATCCAGCCTTTAAAGAAGACATCAAAAATATTAACAAGCAAAATATTTGCAACAGCAGTGAATATAGCTTCATTTGTAAAAGTATCTGGCTAGAATATTGTAGATAACATGGTTAGACTTAAGCAGAGATATATACTTTTTGACATTATTTATCCTCCAACTGCGGATTCTGCAGAATTCTCCAGTTTCAGCTCATCGCATCTGAATGCGCTTCTCACTCTACACCAAACTTCACCAGCGTCTATCAGCCCAAAGACTCTAGTTCAAGCTATACGAAGAACTATACAAGACAATTATGGTGATTTCGGCGCTGGAACGGCAGGTCTACTGGTCTCGATTAAATATTTCAGCAATAAAACTTCCACGGGGATAATACGATGTGGTAGACTGTCATTTCAAACTGTCATATCTGCATTGACTCTTATAGACAAGATAGAGTCTAGTAATGTCCTCATCCGTTGCATCCATGTCAGCGGAACAATAAAGAAATGTGAAGAATACTCGATTAGACGAAGTCGTGATTTAATGCGTTTGCTCAGCAAGGATAGCAGTACACTGAAAGATTCGCTTGTTTCGTCATTACAAATAGAAGCAGGTGAGTTTGAAAAGGTTGAGCGCGATGAGGATCTCGATTGAATTGTCATATCATATATATTAGAAGTTCTGTGGCTAAAGACATTATACACTATTGCCTGGTTGGGAATTCTAGGATCATATTATAGAATTTTTCGAAGAATATGTCCATAACCTTCTTATCGTTGATGTATAAATTCTCGTATTCTGGCAAATATCCAAAGACAACATTCAAGCCACCTTTTTCCGAAGTACTCATATTAAGAATGAAGTGATAGGTGATAGCAGTATTCAGCCCGAAGTATATATCTTCAACTTCAAAGTGGCCCTTCGGCTGTACGAATTTACCCAAGTTCGAAATCGTAATAGTAAAGCGACCATCTGCCCTGTTTAACTTTTGTTTGAAAAAATCCCAAAAGTTGTAATACCGATAAAGTCCCACAATTTTGAACGAAGATTTGGTTCTTATCCGCTCCATCATTGTGCGATGAAAATACTTCATGTATGATATAAGATCCAACTTAAGCGGTGGTGTAAGAATTGGATCGCCACAAACCATAACTCCATAGAGGAATTTTTCGAAGTGTTTATAATATCTTCTTCCATTGACTGCAACAAGATTGATGGTTGAGAATTCTGTTTTTGGATCTACTGCCTTATACACTGTCTCTTCTAAGCATTTCACTGCGATAATGTCAAAGTAAGGTGTAATCGTCATATCCTGGGATCTACAGAATTGAGTGACTTTGTCAATTTGTTCGTTGGAGAACTTTAAGATTCTATAGTTTGTCCGAGGATCTTTAGTGATGATTCCACACTTGAAAACGGGATTCACACCTAGGTTGGGTTTCATGGTATCATGCACAATGAAGTTTCTAATTTTGGTGAAAAACTGGAGGACAACATTAGGCAAGTACTGATTAGCATAGTATTTAAGAACATCAATAAACGAAAGCTTGAATAAATCCGTCAACGTATCTACTGCAGGAAGAATAGTCTCTGGTAAGAGCTGCTGATCTCTTTCGTAGTCAAATAAGTATTCTTCGTAAGTTTCTTTTCCAGCATTTAACTCTTGGGTCAAGTCTTTCATGAATTGAGCACCAGACATTCCATCAAAGATGGAGTGATCAAATACCCCACAAAAGTATTGTTTTCCGTTGGATGCTTCAAGAACGATAAGACGCCATAATGGCATTTCAACATTCATTGGACATTTAATGGTATTTATGTCACTTAATGCATTTCCATCGAAGCTATCTACGTTTTTGAAAGTGACAGCATCTTCGAATTTGATTTTATCAACATATCTAACTTCGTAATTGTGCCCATTGGCTAAAGCGTCGTCCTGGTTATCTAATTTGAAGAAGTTGTGACTTAACCACGAGTTTTTCGTTACCATTCCTTTCAATGCATTAGAAAGTAAGTCCACGCTGACTCTGTGTGGATACGTCACTGTAATGTTGAAGTTCGTGTAGTAGCCTTCATTACCTCTACATAAATAGTACCTTTCATTTGTTCCTAGCTTTCTTCTATGTTTAGCATCAACCATTTTTCAATATAATGCGTCCAGTTATAGTCCTACAATTGCACACAATCTATTTCTCTTTACTTAGCTTTTTAACCAACTCTTTCACTTCTTGCAATTGCTGCAATAAAGAATAGAAACCCTCAGTGAGTCATCTTCAAGGTCGACTCAAAAAAGCGCATCTTTGTCTCCTCGCTTAATGGCTAGCATCAGATAAGGTTTAGAATTGTACATATGGACATACCCCAGTTTTACTCTAAACTTTCTGTCACAAGATCACATATTCTAATTCGTGCCTTAATTGCATTCTTCCTCTATCTGCTGTCGTTATTATTTTGCATCTTCTAGTAAGTTACTGTCTTCTTCTGCCAGTGTCAGTAGTCATCAGATACGCCTTGTAAGAGTATATTTGTATGCGCTTAATTTTCTGGTGAGTGCGAGATTCCTCTTCTGCTATCACCTTCTTCAGCAAAGTGATGAAGTGTACTGAAGTGAAAAGTTGAGCCTCCGTGTATTTCTGTCTCCTCTTGTCTTCAAAGAACTTAGGAAACTGTTCCAGTTTGTATAACTAAGATAGGAAAACCCCAAAAATGACGGAAGTAGACTACTCGTTGTATTTAGTGACGGACTCCACTATGATCCCAGAGTCCTCCACATTTCTCAAGCAGGTTGAGGCTGCAATTGAGAATGGTGCTACTCTTGTCCAATTACGTGAAAAGTCGATTCTGACACTTGATTTCGTGGAAAGAGCAAAACAAGTGCATGAATTGACTAAAAAGAAAGGCATTCCTTTGATTATTAATGATAGAATTGACGTAGCCCTTGCAATTAATGCCGAGGGAGTCCACATTGGCCAAGACGATATGCCGGCTGCTATTGCTAGAAAGTTATTGGGACCAGACAAGATCTTAGGTGTTACTTGCTCTACTCCGGAGCAAGTCAAAGTAGTTGTCGCTGATAGCATTGCTGATTATGTAGGATTGGGAACGGTATATCAAACCAATACCAAGAAGGACGTTACTGACCCAGAAGGAACGGGTCCTCTTGGAATTAGAAAGATGCTCAGAATATTGGGTGACCATAACAGTAAGAATAGTAAGAAGATACGGTCCGTCGCTATTGGTGGAATTAACCATTCCAATGCCGACAAAGTATTGTTCCAATGTCAAGTTAATGGTCATAAACTAGACGGTGTGGCTGTTGTTTCTTGTATTATGGCAGCTGACGATGCAGCAAAAGCAACAAGAGATTTGGTTCAAGTTCTCAGAACTCCTCCAGCTTGGACAAGAAGTGTTTCTCAAGGAACCATTGATAACACTCTCCAATCTAAGGTGTTTGAACTAGGATCGGCAAAACCCTTGGTTCACCATGTTACCAACAATGTAGTCAAAAACTTCAGCGCCAATGTGACATTGGCTATTGGAGCATCACCTATTATGTCTGAATTGCCAGAAGAATTTGAAGAGTTTGCTTCTGGTATCCCTAACATTGCCTTAGTTTTGAACTTGGGTACTCCTTCCGAAAGTTTGATGGCAATCTTCAAGCATGCATTACAAGTCTATAACAAGCACGGAAAGCACGTTGTATTTGATCCAGTAGCATGTGGTGCGTCTAAGGCAAGATTGGAATGTACCAAGGCTCTTTTAAATGCTGGACAGATGTCTGTCATCAAGGGAAATGTCGGTGAAATCATGGCAATTCGAAGATTATCGAGCTCTTACTCTCCACCTGCTATTTTATTGAATGGAGGGGACATGAGAGGAGTAGATTCCATTGCAAATTTGACAGAGTCAGAAATCCTTGATTTGGGATACGAAGTTGCCAAGGACTTTCAATGTGTAGTAGTGATTACTGGTGAAGTGAACTATATAGTAGATGCGAACAAACAGTCTGCCATTGTGAAGGGAGGAAATAGGTTAATGGGTTACATTACAGGAACGGGATGTTCTTTGGGAAGTACTATAGCCGCTTTCCTCGGAGCCAGAGCTGACGGTAATGGCGTGGGAGAGTTTTATATATTTGACGCCGTCGTTGGAGCGCTTGAAGTGTATAATCTGGCGGGAACTGATGCTGCTCAGCTTGCATCTACCCCAGGTTCATTTATCACTCTTTTCATTGATAAGTTGTACGAGCTTACCACTATGTACTGAATGAGGTCTAATTCACATTTTGAGAGATGACTTTATCGATTTCTATAGAAGGTAGGTCTAATTATACAGAAACACTGGAAATTTTTTACCGTACAAGCGATCAACCGAATCTCAGCGCATAGCAAAAAGAAACTATCTTATAATATTCAATAACTGCCCTCTTGTTTCCTATTTTCCTTGCAGCATACCACATACCATAGAATTTCCAACCTTTACAATACGTACTATATAAATGGAAATAGAAATCACTCAAACTCTTTTATTTTCTACTCTCCCACTTCATTCCTCTCCCACTTCATTCTTCTCCCACTCCTTCTTCCACCCAGAGATATTCCCCTCTCATTTTTTGCAGTCTCACATCTTTTGCAATCATAACCAGCAGCATCTTCTACCGTGCACTTCCGCGCATTTGCTCCATTGTGGAAATTGTAATTTCTTTTCCTAAAACATCCTGGCACCCAAACCAGACGGGTATTTACGAGTTAATGAGATAGTTTTCTACAAGAAACGGTAAACACGCATTAGAAGTCATCACGTCCACACACGTACATACATATAAAATAACGTCAAGATAACATATACCCATAAACTTTAACATATACTCCAACATATATTGTGTCTATAACTGTACTATGATATGGTTCGCGAAGCAAAGGGTAACAGCAGCAAGCGAAAGAATACGGCAAAGCAGCCTGAGAGACCATCGCCTGTGTCAAATATCCAGAGGATAGCATCATTGATAAGGTACCCCGATAAGAGTTATGCCGCCGATCTTCTCCACCAAGCAGCCAAGATGGTGGCACCAATAATACATGAAAACAACTTCAAAGTGGGCACGCTATGTGAGATGTTTCCCAAAGATGGTCATCTACTTGGCTTAAATGTGAACAAGGGCCAGAAGATCCTAATACGGCTTCGTTATCACTCCAACGATAAGCTGTTCTATCCCATGGGAGATATCATAGGCACGCTTCTTCATGAACTAACTCACAACTTGTACAGTGCCCACGACGACAAGTTCTACAAATTCTTGGATGGCTTGAAGAAGAGGTTTGAAGATATCCAGTACGGTGGTGCACTGACTACCTACCGTTGTGAAGAAGAGAAGTTGGGTGGCAAGTACAACCCATTTGGGGGATATGTTTCTGAACGGGACAAGCGAATCAAAGAGCTTAGTAAACCAAAATATAAGAGTGAAGTGAGGAAGCTTGGAACGGCGTTAGGATCATCTGACGAGGTCAGAACAACAAGCGGTAGAATTTCCAAGGTGGTGAATGACCCAAGACGACTCAGGCAGTTGCTTTTGGAAGCAGCGGAAAGAAGAATGCGAGATGCAAAGTGGTGTCCCAGTAACGTCAATATTAGTGACGTCGAGCCAGCAAATGATGAACTCGACATTATTGAGATCGATGTTGATGATGAGTCGGATAATGACAGCGAAGATAAAAGTGTGAGAAGAAAGCAACAGAGTGAGCCGGTGACACCTACATCCTCAACTAATGAAGGAAAGAAGGTACGCCAGTATAAGGATGTTGTAGATCTCACCAGTGATGAATATGGGGACCAAAGTAATGACGAAATCATTATAATCGATGCATGTGAGGAGACTGAAAAGGACCATAAGAAACCTTTAGAATCTCCACTCCAACCCAAATCATGTATTAGTTTACCCAAATCGATTTTGAGGCATTCTTCCCCAGAAGATCTGGATGATGGTCACAAGGATCATCGTAAAGTTCAATTCTCTCTGCTATTGCCGTCGTTTGATGACAAGAAGAAGTCTTCGTTGGAGAAACCGGATGAGATCATGGATAAGGAAGAGAGTATCCAGTACACTTTTTCGTCTTCGCCGGGAAGGACATTTTTCGGTGATGAAGAGCAGTATCCGAGAAGAAAGTTAGTTGCCCACTTGAATTTTGATCAGATCATGGAGAAGAGTGATAAGATCGAAGTACACCTGCCTACCAATAAGCCGAAGGAAAAACGCCGGCGTAATCCCTCCAAGAAAAAGAAGAAGAAGTTGACAGAAGTGCCCCCATCCAGTGAAAGTCCTGCCACGGCTCCTGCCTCGTCTAAGTCTGTTGTCAGTACCATAACGACTACAAGCAAAACAGGAAAGCGCAGAACTAAGAAGAACATACCTCCTAAGCAGGAGAAGAAGCTAGTTAAGCAAATTACTTTTGAGGAATTGCTTTAGCTGGTTTTAATATTCAATTTGATGTGTTGATTTCTATATTGCCCATTTGTATAACATGTATAATACCCACTAAGTAAACCTACCTTAGATTTAATATTTATGACTAATGCTATATTCTATACCATATTGCTAATCCTAATTAACATGAGGAATTGCTTTAGCTACCTCTAATATTCTATTTTTTATGTAGATTTCCCACTTTTTACCTTAATAACATGTATAATACCAACTTTAAATGTAACCAACCCTAGATCGGCTACTTATGACTAATTCTATTCCCTAAACATATACCATCCTAACCTAACTAACACTCACAGTAAGTAGGCGCGGCTATAGTCGGCCTGAAAAATTGGCTCCGCGTTTTCTTAACTATGTAGCAGTGAAATATTATATTTCTATTTGGATCAAGAATGAAGAGTAATGCTTTATGGTTATTAAGAGTAGACTCATAGACTCTAGGTAAGTTACAGAAGATAGAATATGGTGCATGGGATTTCCTCCGTGCTAAGTGTTCTCCTACTAGCGGGCTTTTCACTCGGTAAAGAAAGTTCAACTGTAGACAATGGGAATCAATTGAAGATCGAGCTTCAAGCGCCATGGGTAGAAACTTCATTTGAATTGAACCTCTTGGAGAGTATAGCTGCACAGAACGAGTCATTCTACGTTCCTGTGGCTCGTAAATTGGCTGGTGTGGTTAGCAATGATGACGAAGAAGACGACGGACAAGATTTCCAATCGTTGACCCAGAAGGAAAAGTATGAAATCACCTTGAAAAGCTTGAATCTTGATCCAACTTCGGAGTCTTTCGTTAACTTTAACTTTGTGAATAAAATCTATACACCTCGTGTCCAGGCTCACTATGATTACTATTCAAGTATAATTGAGCCGGCATTTTCAGAGAGATTGAAGACTGAATGTGCAACAGACTCCTTTGGTAATAAGGTTGCTTCAGCGGACAATGGTCTCGATACGTGGCTTTTATACAATGACAAGATTTATTGTTCAAGTGACGAGTTGTACGCTTTACAAACTGATCTGAAGTCCAATGTGGAACTCCTTCCATTTGACAGAATTATTGGAGAAAACGAAAAATCGCCGTTGCTCGTTCTCTATTCGAACCATGAATCCAAGCATTTCCTGGACTTCTTCCAAAACTTGTACGAAAGTGCACGGTCGGGCAAATTGAGATTCGTGTGGAGATATGTTCCTCCTCAAGGGAAGAGGAGATCTGAAACGTTGCCTGGGTATGGAGTGGATCTATCGCTCAAAAGAACAGATTACGTGGTGATTGATGACAGAGATGTATCATCAACTTCCAAAAACTCTAAGAAGAACAAGAAGCCTCGACTCGATTTAAGAAAGCAACTCGACAAGATATCTCAATTGGAGGAATTATATCCACTATCGAAGGAATCTTTGGAGTACTTGGGCTTGAAATTGACCTCGTTCATCCAAGCCAATGACTATAAGCATATACCTAAGTACGAGTTACTTCGTTCGATTCTTCAAAACTTTCCAAAATACGCTTCATTTATTGCTGATCTTCCAAAGGATAGAGATGAAGATTTAGCTAGAGAAGTGGTTCATGCTAATGAGGACATTGGTCTCTCTAAAGACTCGTACGGGTTGTATGTCAATGGCTCTCCTATCCACAAGCTTGAATTGGACGTTTTCAAGTTATTTAATAAATTACAAGAAGAATTGAAGACCATTGAAACTTTGCAGGAGTTGGGTTTCTCTGTTGAACAAGCCAAATTTCTAATTGTGAAGTTTGCCTTGCTTAGTGCCGTGAAGCAAACCCAGTTCCGCAATGGAAATACTATAATGGGAAAGAATGAGAATCGTTTTAAGGTGTATAACTATGCATATACTACAAAAGAAAGACGTGGAGTTGTTTTCTTGAACGATATAGAGAAGGATGTGACCTATGAACAATATTCTGCAGACAGAAAAGATGTATACTTGGGACCCGATTCATTCAGATTGAAGCCAAATCAGATACCGCCATTGAGAGAAAATGTTCATGATTTACTATTTGCTTTAAATTTTGCCAATAAAGGTCAATTGAAGGTCTTATTCACCCTTTCGAAGATTATTTTGGATAGCGGGATACCACAACAAGTGGGAATCATTCCTGTTCTAGGTGATGACCCCTTAGACCTCGCCTTAGCCGAAAAGTTCTATCATATCATTGATACTTCCAATCCTCAAGAAGCTTTAGCATTTCTCTATAAATACCTTGAGTCTCCAGGTACTGAAGAAACACAAGTATTGATTGACACCGTCAAATCACCAAAGGATTCATTCGACCCAGAAATATTTCAGAGTACGTTGAGGAGATTCTCCATTAATCAAGCTTCTGTGATATTCAACGGTGTCATCTATGATTTGACATCTCCAAATTGGCAAATTGCCATGGGGAAACAACTCAGTCAGGATATCTCTTTATTGAAACAGTACATTCGTAGTGGGACTGCGGAAGGAAAGTCATTAAAAAGCTTGTTATATGAGAATGCTGCTTCAGAAAGAAACTTGAGGATCATACCTATTGAACCAAGTGATATACTATACAAGCCCATTGATAAGGACCTTATTTCAAATTCCATTTTATTTAAGAAAATGGATTCTTCAGATCAACTCTCTGGTACATTCTGGTTGATAGGCGATTTCACTAAGAAATTTATCCGTATTCAATTAAAGGAGTTATTGAAAAAAGTAAAGAGATCCAAACATGAGTTTCAAGTGAGACTTATCAATACAGGTCCTCATGTAGAAGTATTGGATACCCTTACTTCCAATTATAATCTCTCGAAGCTTTCGAAGAGCAATATTGATAGTGTAGTCTCTTTAATACCTGATACTGATGCAGTTCAGACGAGAGACTCACCCAACAAATCGGTTCTAGATTTGTTGGAGTCAAAGCATTTGCCAATTCATCATGACTTTATTTTATTCAACTCAAGATACTTCCGTCTTGATTCAGTACTAGGTTCAAAGGACCTTGATCTTCTTCTTGAATACGAATTCACACAAAGGATGAGTATCTTCACTGATGTTGTGGACGCATATCCAGCAATATTCGATGAAAAGAGGTTAGTAGACTTCTATCCGAAGACTGCAACTGTAGATTTACAAGATTGGTTTGATTTATTCTCGAGTGTTGTAACGAAGTCTTTCCATTTTGATGACAAGTTCTACATTGCCGATGTCGCTAGATTTGATTTCAGCAAGTTGGATGTGAGCAATTCCTTCGATATCGCTCCTTATGTTTCGAGTAAGAAAGTTGATATTCTTTTGATTATTGATCCAGTGGATGAATATTCTCAAAAGTTGCTTTCGGTAGTAAACTCCGTCAAGGAATTGCCGTTCCTTAATATAAGAGTGATATTGCAGCCTAGAATCGAATCATTAGATGATCTAAAGATTAAGCGCTTTTATAAAGGTGTCTTCCCGGCTTCCACCCCTGAATTTGATGACGAAGGCAGATGGGCATCTAACAACTCAGTTATGTTCCAAAATTTGCCTAGTAGCGAAATCTTAACAAGTGAACTCGATATTCCAGCAAGATGGATTACTACAACTAAAGAAAGTCCAATAGGTGTTGATTTAGATAATATCAGGTTTGAGAATTACGAGAATAAATCAATTTACGGTATTTATGATCTCAAGAATATCATAGTTGAAGGATATGCTCGAAACATAAGGAACGGAAACGTTCCAGCGGGGGTTGCTTTGACTTTGGAGAAGGAGCATGATGTAACAGATACAAATATCATGGCTACACTTGGTTATTTCCAATTGCACGCTTCTCCCGGTCTTTGGAGCCTTTCGATTAAGGAGGGAAGGAGCTCAAGACATTATTCATTACTCTCCGCTACGGAGAATAGGTTTGTCGTAAATGATGTTCCTGTTGAGCATGCTCAAGTTGCAGTACTCAGTCTTCAAGGAAATGTGATATACCCACGATTGAAGAAAAATGAAGGATTCGAGAATATCGATTTCGCAAAGGATAGTGACATTGGACGCACCAAGCCAGTCGCCAGTAAAGGTGGATTGATGCAATCGGTATTGAAAATAAATACAAAGAAAGACGGACAGGAACAAGCTGATATAAATGTGTTTACGATTGCTAGCGGTCATCTCTATGAGAGATTCTTGAGCATAATGACAGCCTCATTGAGAGAGAATTCTAAGAGCCTGATTAAGATATGGATAATTGAGAACTACGTATCCTCCCATTTCAAGAGGCTATTACCATTTCTCGCGGAGAAATATGACGTCCAATTTGAGCTTATTACTTACAAATGGCCCAGCTTCTTAAGGAAGCAAAGAGAGAAACAAAGATCTATTTGGGGTTATAAAATTCTATTTTTAGATGTGTTATTTCCTCAAGATCTCGACAAGGTCATCTTTGTAGATGCGGACCAAATTGTCAGAACTGATTTGAAGGAGCTAGTTGATCTCGATTTAGAAGGTGCTCCATACGGTTTCACTCCTATGTGTGACTCTCGAAAGGAAATGGAAGGATTCCGGTTTTGGAAAGAGGGATACTGGACGCAAGTTTTGAAAGACGATTTGAAGTATCACATCAGTGCGCTTTACGTGGTTGACTTAGTTAAATTCAGACAGATTTCGGCCGGTGATAGATTGAGATCGCACTACCAGAAGCTTTCAGCCGATCCAAATTCGTTGGCTAACTTGGATCAGGATTTGCCCAACAACATGCAAAGACTGATCAAGATATTCAGTTTACCACAGGAGTGGCTCTGGTGTGAAACGTGGTGTTCGGACGAAAGCATGAAGAAGGCCAAGACCATTGACTTGTGCAACAACCCTTTGACGAAGGAGAACAAATTGGACCGTGCCAAGCGGTTAATTCCCGAATGGGTGGTATACGATGAGGAGATCCAAGAGTTGGTGAAATTGTCGAATGAAAAGTTGGCCGAAGATCAGAAACAACAAGAACTCGAGGAGCAGAAACTTCAAGAAACTGAGCTTCATCTGGACCATGAATTTCCATCTCATGGCGATGAAGGAGAAGACGACGATGACGACTTCGAACATGACGAATTATAGGTTTTTGCAGCCATATATCCCATAGACCAGCATATGGTCTCCTGCAGCAAAAAAGAATCTACATAATATATTATGTAATAAACGGATAGAATAGTATAATATTAGGCACATTCCTCTATATAGTACTTTCATGAGTCACTGTAACATTCTCCATTTACTAATTCGGAAACTCTGGAAAAAAATGGTGATTCGTATAGTAGTTAAGTCATTATTCACTTGACCATGTAGGTAGAAGTGTCTCTTTGAGTCTATTAGTCTACTGTAATATTTTCAATTACGATGTTTGTTTGTTGTTTTATTCTCTCGTTCCTATATTAGTCCTTATTTCTTCTTTCTTCATTCCTCTTTCCTCTTTCCTCTTTCCTCTTTCCTCTTTCCTCTTTCCTCTTTCCTCTTTCCTCTTTCCTCTTTCCTTTTATCTTCTCCCTAACCATACTCACGTTGCAAGCACACACATAGCACTTCTGCACTTCTGCACTACACCTTTCAATCTCTCACTCACTCACTCTCATCTCAACATCCACCTCTACCTCTTCTCCTCACACAGGACAGCGTTAACGCTCATTCCTCTCTCTGATAAGAATGCTCTTGACACCTTCCGGCATCCAACCCTATTACTCATATCACATGCTCTCGTACAAACTAGGTAAAATAGCGGTAACGGTGTAACAAATCAACAAAATTTTTGGATGTACGATATGCACGTTTAGCTGGAGGTTATATAATTTTTGGGCCAGGAATCGAGACTGGCGAAATTTCGATGTTTAGTTATATGGATTCTTTTCATCTGAGTTTGTAGATTTTCACTTCCACTCTGGGTCACTCATTCAGCACTGTTGTCTACATCGCACCCGACAAGAATTGCAATCGCATCGTTTGGTTTGTCTCAATTCCCGTCGTCTACTAGCAACGCTGCCCCCAACTACACCATGAAAATATCTGAAAAATTGGCTCAGGCCCACTCGTCGGCCAACCCTCCACCAGCCACGTTCTCTTTCGAGTTCTTCGTCCCCAAGACGTCCCAGGGTGTCCAGAACCTTTATGACAGAATGGACAGAATGTACGACTTGAACCCGATTTTCATCGACATCACTTGGAATGCCGGCGGAAGATCGTCTAGTTTGACCAACGAAATGGTATATACGTCGCAATCGACTTTGGGATTGGAAACTTGTATGCACTTGACATGTACCAATATGAAGGTCGAATTGATCGAGGAAGCCTTGCTGAAGGCTTACCAGTCCGGTTGTCAAAACATCTTGGCCTTGAGAGGAGATCCACCATTGGACGGATCGGAATCCACTGGTGACTTCAAATACGCAAAGGACTTGATTGCCTACATCCGTAAAAACTATGGAGACCACTTCAATATCGGAGTTGCTGCCTACCCTGAAGGTCACCCTGAAGAACGCTCCGAGGACAACACTCTCCAGTACTTAAAAGAAAAGTGTGATGCTGGAGCCGATTTCATCATCACTCAGATGTTCTACGACGCCGACAACTTTATTAAGTGGTGTGCTAAGATCAGAAAGATTGGTGTAGACATTCCAATTATTCCAGGTATCATGCCTATTTCGACTTATGCTGCTTTCGTCAGAAGAGCCAAATGGTCTGAAATTACTATTCCTCAACACTTCTTGGATGTCTTGGACCCAATCAAGGACGATGATTACTTGGTCAGAGAAAGAGGTACTGAATTGGTCAGCGAAATGTGTGACAAATTGATTAAATCCGGTTTCGTCAACCACTTACATTTCTACACCATGAATTTGGAAAGAGCCACCATCATGATTTTGGAGAAATTGAACATCATCGAACCAGTGAAGTCTCACGAGGTCATTGGAGGAGCTGAATTGCCATGGAGAAAGTCCTTACATCCAACAAGATCTAAGGAATCGATCCGTCCTATTTTCTGGCAAAATAGAAAGTATTCTTATATCACGAGAACTGCTACCTGGGATGAATTCCCTAACGGTAGATGGGGTGATTCCAGATCTCCAGCCTTCGGTGACATTGATTTGTGTGCCGCTGAGTTGTTGAGACAATCTCCAAAGAAGGCATACGATTTATGGGGAACTCCTCAAACCTTGCAAGATTTATCTGATATCGTTGTTTCATACTTGAAGGGTGACTTGAAATCGTTGCCATGGTCTGATGGTCCAATCGGAGAAGACACTTCTTTGATTGTAGACAACTTGATCAACTTAAACAAAAAGGGTTTCTTCACCATGAACTCTCAACCCGCTTTGAATGCTATTAGATCTAGTGAAAAAGTTTACGGTTGGGGTCCAAAGAACGGCTACGTTTACCAAAAGCAATACTTGGAATTTTTCTGTCACAAGGACTTGATCAACCAATTAGTGCATAAGATCGACTCCTTTAATGGATCTCAAGGTGATTCTTCTTCCAGCATTATCAGTTACTACGCTGTAGACAAGAATGGTCATTTATCTACCAACTGTAAGGATGATGACATTAATGCTGTTACCTGGGGTGTTTTCCCTGGAGAAGAGATCTTGCAACCAACCATCGTAGAGAAGACCTCATTCTTGGCTTGGAAGGACGAAGTTTACCGTTTGTTCACTGAGTGGATCAACATTTTACTGAGTAACTTGATCGAAGCTGACAAGGAGAAGGTTGATGGTTTTGTGAAATTGATTACCAACTTCAGCAACGACTTCGTCTTATGTAACTTGGTGAACAATGACTTCATTGACAAGAACGAGACTCTTTTCAACTTGATTCAGGAGTTGGATACCCCAGTCTTGTAAGATCACTCCTACGAGTTCGCAACATATAGCCTCACAAACATGTGAGTTTGCTCATTTTATTTTTATTTTATGTTTTATTTCACTAACGCAGGAACCTATCTCATCTGAGTACTCAACATACTCAACTTCAAGATTAACTTCAACATTTAATCTTGGATATTATAAACGAATCCAGTTTGATGCGTATCCTATTTTATGACATTCACGGTTATGGTTATGGCTACGGTACATTGCATTGATGGGCTATCCCGGGAAGAATTGATTTTCTATCTCGTCTAGCTCGTTGCTTTCATTTAATTCATTTCAACAATTGTTTTTTAAACCTTTTTTTATCTTTGTCTCCCTTGTTCTTATTTGTATTCTATGGTTAACTAAAAAAGAATCACCTGTGTATAGTGGCATCCTCAACGGCATGGTAATAAATATCTGTTACAACTACTGATTTATGTCCTTGGAACATAACTATCTTATGTATGATAAAGATGTAAATGTAAATGTTGGTAAATGTGATGCCGTGTTGTACCCAGCAACATCCATATCGACTTGAAACACTACATCAAGGTATGGAGACGCTTGCTGCACATTAAGGCCTCTTATTAGTCTACGATATTGGTCCCTGCATAGTGCTTCGATAGCGAATTTTGCAGCAAGATGTCTCTATTGTAGAAGTTGAAATTACAAGTGTTGCAAATGGGTACTCATGTATTAATTACCGAAATAATGTGTCGTAGAAGGAAAGATCTTTTGGAAAATCAGACTAAAGCAAAAATAATAACAGACGAAATATGAAACAAGAATGAAGAAATGATGTCCGGTCTATGATATAAGAAACAAAAATGTATCTAAAAAATAGTAATCACCATCATGGCAATAACAGAAATGGAGCCAAAGGTGGGCAAAAGTGCTCTTGCATTAGCGCCACCCTCGTAGGCTAAGATAGAAGAAGCTGGTTGTGAAGGTGCAGCACTGCTAGAAATTAAAGTGACTAAAGTCGTTTCCAGGCCATTAATCTGCTCTGCGACTGAAGTATTAGCATCACTGGCATATGTAGTTGGAGCAACAGCTTCTTCTGTTGGAGAAATTGGAGATTCTGCTTCGGCAACTGGAGTTTTGACTGCTTCTGCGACAGCAGAAACGGCTGCCTCGGTGACAGGAGAAACTGCTGCTTCAGCGACAGGTGAAACGGCTGCTTCAGCGACAGGTGAAACGGCTGCTTCAGCGACAGGTGAAACGGCTGCTTCAGCGACAGGTGAAACGGCTGCTTCAGCGACAGGTGAAACGGCTGCTTCAGCGACAGGTGAAACGGCTGCTTCAGCGACAGGTGAAACGGCTGCTTCAGCGACAGGTGAAACGGCTGCTTCAGCGACAGGTGAAACGGCTATTTGGGCAACGGCAGATGTGACTGCAACAGGGGATTCAGCCTCAAGCTGACCTGTTGAGGTCTCTACTGGAGTAAATTCAGTTTGTGTGGTGCTAGAAGTAGATACAGCAGTAACAATTGTTTCTGCTACCTCTGCTTTCACAGATAACTCCACATCTTTATGTTTTCCGAAGCCTGCAACTTTCGTGCTGTGGCCTTGGTGCGTAACCCTTTCAACTCTTGTTAATGGACAGTATGTAGTGTATACTGAAATGGTTTCCGAAGTAGTAAGGGTAACAACTGTAACACCAGTTGGAACTGTAGAAGTATGACAACCTTCTTGGCTACAAGAGGTGACAACCACAGTTGTGGTAGTTGCAGCAGTATATGTGGTGTAAGAAGTGGAAAGTGCTGGAACTTCAGTAGAAGAAGTACTTGCAGTAGTGGTGTCGTACGGAGTAGTTGTACTGGTAGTAGTAGCTTCCTCAGTAGAGAAAGTACTAGTCTTAATGGTAGTGTCACATGGTGTGGTGGTAGTACTAGTAGTAGTAGTCTCTTGTGTTGACACGGTACTAGTAGTGGCGGCTTCTCCGGTAGATGAGGTACTAGTTGTAGTTGTAGTATCACATGGAGTGGTGGTAGTACTAGTAGTGGTAGTATCTTGAGTGGAGACGGTACTAGTTGTGGTAACCTCTTCCGTAGAATAAGTACTAACGATGGTGGTGGTGTCAGCTGGGGTTGTTGTAGTGCTAGTAGAAGTCTCTTCCGTGGAAGAACTAGTTGTAGAAGTGGTGTCATATGGTGTTGTGGTAGTACTAGTAGTGGTGACTTCTTCGGTAGAAGAAGTACTAGTTGTAGTGGTAGTATCACAAGGAGTGGTGGTAGTACTAGTAGTAGTAGTCTCTTGTGTTGACACGGTACTAGTAGTTGTGACTTTCTCGGTAGATGAGGTACTAGTTGTAGTTGTAGTATCACATGGAGTGGTGGTAGTACTAGTGGTGGTAGTATCTTGAGTAGATACGGTACTAGTTGTGGTAACCTCTTCTGTAGAATAAGTACTAACTATGATGGTGGTGTCAGCTGGGGTTGTAGTCGTACTGGTGGAAGTTTCTTCCGTAGAAGAACTAGTTGTAGTCTTTACCTCTTCAGTGGAAGAGGTGCTAGTAGTGGTAGTATCACATGGTGTGGTGGTAGTACTAGTAGTAGTCTCTTGTGTTGACACGGTACTAGTAGTGGTGACTTTCTCGGTAGATGAGGTACTAGTTGTAGTTGTAGTATCACATGGAGTGGTGGTAGTACTAGTAGTGGTAGTATCTTGAGTGGAGACGGTACTAGTTGTGGTAACCTCTTCCGTAGAATAAGTACTAACGATGATGGTGGTGTCGCCCGGGGTAGTCGTCGTACTGGTAGAAGTCTCTTCCGTGGAAGAGGTGCTAGTAGTGGTCGTCGTATCACATGGAACAGTAGTAGTGTTTGTAGTAGTTTCTTCAGTAGATACGATATTAGTAGTCGTAAGCTCCTCAGTTGAAGAAGTACTCGTCGTAGTAGTGGTAGACTCTTGTGTAGAAGAAGTACTAGTAGTTGTGGTAGTGTCAAATGGTGTAGTACTGGTACTAGTTGTAGCCTCAGTAGTAGGGTGAGTTTTGGTGGTACAAGGGGTGGTAGGCCATGTTGGCTTAGTTGGTTTGGTCTTAGTGGTACAAGGAGTAGTAGGCCAAGTTGGCTTAGTTGGTTTGGTCTTAGTAGTACATGGAGTAGTTGGCTTCGTTGGTTTGGTCTTGGTAGTACATGGAGTAGTAGGCCATGTTGGTTTGGTCTTGGTAGTACATGGAGTAGTAGGCCATGTTGGCTTAGTTGGTTTAGTCTTAGTAGTACATGGAGTAGTTGGCTTCGTTGGTTTGGTCTTGGTAGTACATGGAGTAGTAGGCCATGTTGGCTTAGTTGGTTTAGTCTTAGTAGTACATGGAGTAGTTGGCTTCGTTGGTTTGGTCTTAGTGGTACAAGGGGTGGTAGGCCATGTTGGCTTGGTTGGGGTAGTCTTGGTAGTACATGGAGTCAATGTTGGTGGATAGTGTGGTTTCGTTTTGGTTGTTTCACAGTCGGTAGTTGTCTTGTGTTGATTCCACCATTGGGAATTGGTGGAAGTACACACCACACCCTTGGTATCGGTGGTCTCAACAACTTGATGGGTTGCAGTCAACGGGCAATACGTCGTGTACACGGTAGTGACACCTGAGTATATGGTTGTAACATGAGTTACACCAGTTTGATGAGTGTGGTAGTTACACCCGTTATCGGAGCAGGACGTTTCAGTGACATACTTTGTGCTGGGTGCAAAACAAGTAGTATAATATGTCTTGGGCTCGTTGTTATGGTTTCCCCCAAAGCCCAAACCAAAGTTAGCAGATACAGCTGTCACTAACGAAGCAGCCGCAATAGTTTTTTTCAATTTTCATTGCAATTAGTCTTGCTCGGTAGATATGAACGTATTAATGGGTGCAAAAAAAACACTTGAACTATGTTGATCGAGTTTTCCAATTTTGCACTTGAGACATGACGAATTGAATGATATTTATAGTCCAGCTTGGTAACTTGGGTTTGGCGACTTGTCTTAGACTCTAACATCCAAAATACATCTCATCATATCAGTGCCTTATTCATCCAAAATAAATCGGTTACCACTGTAAATATGCTTGGGTATATGCGGCGGTTGCCGTTTTGGGCTTCAGCGGTGCAATTTCATGCATGTATGTCGCCGGTTATAGCATTGTTACAAATTTGCAGCTATCATTGGAACCAAAACACACCCAACAAAGCTCGTCTATCGCGATATCTATTGTAGTTGAATAATGCAAACGGCAACTAGGAGCCCAGATGCGGGAACGAACCAGGGCGGCTCCATTGACAATAACAATATAATCGATATTTGGCCGCTCATTCTTCAATTACGTACTCAATTCCAAATTTGTTCATTGCATTTCAAGGCGAGTCCTTGCTTGGAGAGGTACCGCTCGTACTTCATTAATGTCTAGGATGCACTTCTGTGGTATTTGGGTGCCTGGGTACCTACATTACCACTTGCGACATATCCCCCAAGCAAATATCGGGGTTGTTGCTCACGTCTTCAGATACATCTGACAGATATTGTGTTCCCAATGTGGACAGATAATAGACTTTCCGGGGAGGTTTCTAGTGACGTCGGCTTATTCACGTATCTAATAATAACTTGTCAACGCCCTACGTCGTCAGGTTTAAATTTGGTGCTCTAGTGCCCCTCGTCACTTGAAAGGGTCCTCCTTTCGTACTTATGCGTATCTTGGTAGTTGTCGTCTACTACGGGAAGGATAACTACATACCCTTCCTGTATCTACAATACGTTCTTGATTCAGTCTGGTCCTTATTTCTGTGAATAGAGTCACTAGATAGAGGGCGGTCTTGGCAAACGGTCGCGTTGCCTTGCATTTAGAGAATGTTAGCCGACAGAATTCTGTACCACTGGAATTTGTTAGACGACGTGCCTTAGTACCTACATATCTTCCCTACTAGTGGTATTTAGGGTCTAATTTGGTGCCCTACATAGCCGGAGTGTGAATTAATCAGACACTTGAGCACCCTTTTTGAAAATAATCTTACTGGCAATAATGTACATAGAACTAGAACATTCTGGCTGCCATGCAAATTCTCGAGGAAGGTCGTATTTTTGAAGTGCCCCTCGTTTCTTCATTCGTCAGTTATATTTACATAACTTCTTATTAGTGGAGGGTGCAAATGCAACTCCGATAGAATGATAAGTTGTTTATTAATTCTCCCATACTAAATCTGTTTACAATATTGTTGTTTCCTCTTCAGGCGGTACAGGTGGGGTCTCGACCAGTGTCAGCGCAATATACCAATAAGCGTTCATGAATGCCACTGGTAACATGCTGTCCAATGTTCGTACGGTCTCTTCAGCTGTTGGCAATATTTGCGTGTTGTCATTCTTCTTCCAAATTCTCTACAATAATCTCCTTCGCTATTCGCCTTTCATTGTATTTTCGAATAGTGGCGTGAGCACAAAGTTGAATGTTATAAACACAATACTAGTACAGCATTCCAATGTCAGTTCGTAACATTTCTTACTTTTGCAAAAATGTACACTTTCGATTGCTGTTACGACAATTTTCTGTTCACGCTCGCTTCCATTCTTGTTCTGAGGTCAGAACAATGGTTATTCTTTTGAGCCTCCAGTCGATGGTTGGATCAGATGATGGTTGAATTAGGACGCATGCTTCCTCGGCATTCCATAGCAATGACCCTTCGTGGAGCAATTACACCATTGCAGCGTTGAAGTTTAAATTCAACCTATCTTGAAAGTCTATTCAGTCTAATGATCCGACTCTCCAAACCTCTAACCCTATTATCTTAAACCTTCCAATTTTGTCATTAGCATCCGATGAGTTGAGGATCTCATTTCCAAAGGTATCACAGCTGTAACTGACACCCTTATAGAGGGATTTGTCGATATACAACCCGTTTTGTCCATTTGATGATCCAACAGAGATGAACTCATGGTTGGAGTATATAATATTATCATTGAGACCCGTGTACATGAATGCCTTGAATCTCGTTGCTGTCTTCTCTTGATTACTTGATTGAGGTTCGGCATTTTCACCATCAAGCTCTATTAGGTTGCTCTCAGATGAATGCGTAAGAGTGGATGGATTGTAGTTCTCGCATTTCCACAAGAAACATTCTCCATTCCCATAATACCGTTTGTGGTCCATTGGCTTCAAATTCTGATTTAGAAAACAACCAAATTTGGAATTTTTCTCGTCCTTTATGATCAACACATATCCCTGTGGTCTCTTAGCTTCAAAATTATTGTACGGCGATGTAGAGCCTATAACCATATTTCTAATAATAGCATCTCCAAATCCAGCTTGTTGTTGATGTTTCTTCTTCTTTTCCAATTGATACTCTGGATCGCAATTCCGATAAAGAGTGTTGAGAGAAATTCCATGTTGTTCAAGAGAATATGTGAGCTCCCATTCGTCGAACAACTGCAAACGAGCTGGGAGTAAATTCCTTATGTTATCTGCTAATTCATCGTCCAAAAGACGGTGTTTTGTTGACGCCCTGTATCCTTTCAAAGTCAATGGAGATAATGGGGGTAAAGAGTTTTCCCTGTTACTGGAAGAACTGCTACTTGCCTGAAGAGGTTTACTTGATGGCGAAGGAGATCTTCCGCCGCCGTTAATGAGTCTTCCTAAGAAAGTTGACCTCTTTTGGACTAGAGGTGGTGGAGAGCTTGTAGAGTTCGGAGAATCTTCAGTTAGCAAGTCCTTTTCCGCCTCTCCGTCAATGCCGTCTATCAACACTTCAGGAGTGGATTCTTTCTCCCTTTCCTTGTCACTTAACATCTCGTCCTCACTTTTCCTTGAGAACAACCTGAAACCAGACATGGCACGATGGGTAATCTGGCCTTTTCAGTATAGAAATTTTTATGATATGATATAATTGAGCCTGTGGTATCGACTCCAGTATACTTTTGGCTTTTGTTGGAGCGTTTTCTCGGTACAAGTCCCGTTTTCCAGGCCCTTTCTGTTATCGATGATGTCACGTAACCTTTTTCAGTGAACGTGCTTGCTAGTGTTGAGATGAACAGCAGCACTAAAAAATGGGACTTCTGTTCTAGAAATCTAATAAATAGGCGATTCGCTGTGTGATGAAGTGTCCACTCAACAAATACCGACAATTACCAATCGCTGTGGATGATATACCTACTCTAAACACCATCCATTCCTCAGTCTCCGTAGTTGCTTTCTGGTTTCGTTTTAGGGAGATCAGTGCGCCCTAACAAAATGTGAAATATGGGGAACGGCACGGCGAGCAGGCTTAAGATTTAGTGAGAGCGGTGTGAGGGCTAAGTGGGGTGGAGTAGATATGTTAGAGCCGTAGAGAGGTGAAAAGATGGGGAGAGAGCTAGGGTGGTGTGGGTATCTGTTGGAGAGTAATGATTGGGAAGATATGGTTGAGTAGATTTGATATGGGCATATGTTGTTTAGTCATAGAGTGTAGATAGTGTACATGGTGTACATGGTGTACATGGTGTACATGGTGTATATAGTATAGTCGGTGTTAACAGTATTGATGGCTAGTATCATAGAGAAAATATGGTACGTTTTGTATAGCACTATATTTTATGTAAATCTTCACGGCAGATAATAACCTCAGTTATGGAATGTCTTCTGTATTTTTCATTGGCTTTGTATAATTGATACTATCTCAAGCCAGTCTGACTATTCTTATGTTTGGAATAAGTATTGTAGGCTAAGGTGGGTGGTATCTATGTCCTTCAAAATCATCTCATGCCTACCCAAATCTACATAAAGAAGCCAAAAGTTCGACGCCGATCTTGACGCTATCAACAAACTTAACATCGGGGAAGCTGGCTGTTAACTTCTCATCCAACCCAGCCATACCGGCACATCCTAATAAGACGGTATCTATATGGTCTTTCTTGTACTCGCCGTTCAATATCAGATCGACTCTATCGTAAATCTTTTTAAACTCTTTGGGATCACTCAATCCCAACACACTCACATCCAATCCTTTAGTCTTTTGGAACTTCTTGCTGGGGAAGCTGTCTTCTTGGTTACCCACGAAGTCTATGATTCCTTTGTCCAAAATCTGTTCCCATTCGTTGACACTAGTGAGGATAAACAGCTTGCCCGATGTAGAGGTCAGCAAGGCGTAGAGTAGAGTAGCTTGCATTATCCCAAGCACTGGCTTGCTGGTATGCTTCTTGAGTGATCCTACCAATGGATGGTCTGAGTAGCAGCAAACCAAGAACCCGTCATACTTCTCGATCGCGTTCTTAGCCAAGAGATCAGGTAGAACTGCTTGCTCTGATGCAATTGAGGTATCTGGGGTGATTTCCTTGGGAGAGTTGGCTGGACCCGTGTAGAAGTGGAGTTTGACCAGTTCTGGCTCTTTCACGGTAGCAGCCAAATTGGCGGTAACAGATTCCGAGGAATTGGGATTAATGATAAGTAGGTTCAACACCATTCTAGGTTCCCTGTCTTTTATGACCTATTGAAGGAATATACTTGTATTATATGTACAAATATATGATATTATAATTTATACAATAGAATATATATTAAAACGAATTGACAGAATATACACCAATATATATATATATATATATTGATCTATTATCCACTAACCACCAGCCGAGATTGCTTTCTCTCTCGCTAAAGTTTGCCTAATTTCCATAGATAAGAAATAATTCCGCCTAAAAATCCACGCTAATCTGAAAAATTCTACTGACGCGCGGTAAGAAATTTAGCGAGGATGATCTTTAGAGATTACGGTATAATAAGAGTTGTAGCAGTAATAGTAGTATTATTGAACAATAGTAATACTGAACTATAGCACTATTACTCCATAGGTTATATCTATTCATTCATTGATGTACGTTGTTGAAAATGTCGTTTGTGGGAGTCATCGATTCCAATAAACACAAGGTGATGTGGTCTAGAGCCATTACATCACTAGCGTCTATCTCAGAACACATCAAATTCGTAGTCACTGAAGAGTCCCTCTCGTTATCAGCGGTTAACCACCCCAAAACGTCTTATGGAGAAATCATATTCAAGAAAAGCTTCTTTCATGACTACATTGTGGACTTTTCCGATATCCTACCAGAAGGATTCGAAGAGGAATCTGGGGTTCAAGATGAGGAACCAGACGCTGCTGCTTCCTACTCGTTTTTGATCAACTCTAAGCATTTGGCTACCCTCTTCAAGAACTTGGATGCCAACGACCTAGACTACATATGCTTCAAGATCTACTGGTCCACAAAGGTACCGACAGCAATGAAATTCAAATTTTTAATAGAGATCAAAACGAAGAAGTTGATTATCAAAAAGTACCAGACGAACTACCAGCCAGTTCACCGAAATCAGGTCAAAGTAGCATCCATATATAAAGCAGAATTGCACAACCAACAAGAACATGAGAACTCCGACAATCCGGACGCCAGATTAAATTTCATAATGATTGAGCAATCAATCCCGAAGCAGTTCTTGGACATGATACCCGCCAGTACTGAGGACTTCAAAATAGAAGTCAGAAATGAAAAACTTCTGTTCAGCGGGTACACCAAACAAATCTTGAAAGATAGGGAGTATTTGAAACAACCCATGTCCGTCACAATTACTTTGAACCTTGACGAGCTTGTGAATACAAACCTCTCTACAATTTTGACTGGAGAAGAACCAGTAAAAAGGTCCATCAATTTCAGATTAAAGGACTTTCGTAACTTTCTCCATTTAGTTGGCTCATTCACACTGTCGTCCTCTGATAGTACTGAAGATGACTATGTTAGTTTGAATAACTTAGATAATAATGAGTGCTTTGAAATATTATTCAAGAACCCCGGTGATCCTGTTCTTTTTGAATTGCAAAACAACCCTCATGTTCTGATTCAGTATATTCAAATAACCTCCAAGGATGAAAGTATAGAAACGACATCTCGTCAAAGCATCAGTACCCAAGACTTGAGAAAGAAACAGGAAGAATTATCTCTCCATGGCCATACCCTTCATAGGATTGAAAGAGACGATCAGAACGGTAAGAGATCTGCAACCGCCAGTCAGTTTGCAACTCCATCACAAGCGCGTATTCCATTGAATTTCCCTAGATTACAGACTTCCAATTCGTACAGACCGACAGGTAAACTCAGAGAGGAAGGAAGAGGTGCCTCTGTCGTGGTTCCTGCTGATAAGACTCCTGAAGGTAGTCAGAATGTTCCTTCATCCATGGAAGTAGATGAATTTGTAACCTATAGAAAAGAGACGACTCCAAACCTAGAATCACGGAAGAGAAGATCGAATATCGCTGATATACCTGAACAGCGTTCTATCAGATCAAGGAGGTCCGAAAAGAGTAAAACCCCAGCCGCAAGAAACAGGAAATCGGTAGTGGATAATGATGCAACAGACTACTCCGACTCTGATGATGAAGATAATGGGAAGAGAGAAGGTGAAGATAATGAAATGGCATTTGGACCAACCCAGGTAAATAATAGGCCCAATTCCATTTTTTGAAGTGATTAATTAGATGTACATTACTGTAAATATTAATATTATATACACAAGATTCATATCATTATTCATTACCCAAGTTATATGTCTCGCCAAATCTATCCTTGAGATCGCCATAGCTCATCCAGGAACTCCAAGGCCGATCTCCTTCTGAGTATTTTGACGAAGGTAACTTGAAGGGAAGTCTGATAGGAAGAATGCCTTCCTCTTTGACAGTATCGGTACCATAGCTAGGAACCATTTTGACCCCCTTCTCCGGAATAACAACGACGCCCAATTCATAGCTGGAGACCTCATATATATTGGAAGTCTGTGACTTCGGAGATGGAGCACCCCATGCCTGCTTAGAGAGGTTATGGCTTCCCATCAAGATCCATTTAATAGAAGACCAATTATCACCGTTGTCACATGCAAAGTACTTACAATGAGGTACAACCAATTCCCTACCCGTTTCGTTTGGTTCCTTTGAAGAATTCCATTTTCGTAAATAAGGTTCAATATTCTGCTTGTACTGGTTTTTATGAGCAATAGTCGAAGCATATTTCAAGTGGACTGCTTGTCCAGCACCAAATCCTATATTGCTACCAGCAACTTCCTCCGCCGTAGGATAAACTAGCTGCGGAAGGTAATAATTGTCTTTCTGATGCTTTTTGGTACTAGTAGATCCAGGTGGTAAGTTCTTGAACCCATTTTGGCCGCCCGAGAAAACCAAAGGAGAAAGAAGGTGGGTGAAAATCGACGCCGTATTGTACTTCTCAACTTGAATTGGGTATGAAATAGATGTAACCTGAGCAACAAAATTATACAATTTCTCAGCTTTTGAATTATCAATCAATACATTGTTTCTCTTCAATATTTGGTATAGTTTTCCGTATCCATAGATCTCGCCTTCGTCATCAATATTTTCCATATCGTACTTACCTGGGGAAGATGCCATTAGCTCTACATGAACAGACAGGAAGTCAAACAAGTCAATTCTCGCAGCTAGATCCGCGAGTGGCTGTTTGTTATACTTCTTGATATAATTCTTCAAATCACGTTTGAACCTCTCGCCCGTCACGGTCTTGTTGGTATTGGGTTTTTCTTTGGGCAAGCGTCCTGAACGCCAAAGCGTCTGAGTAAGTCCAACGAAATCAATTTTTCTTAAATTGAAAGTCATTATTACCACTTCCAAGGAGCCATCTTCAAAGAAATTGACCATCATCTTGGTATGGTGGGTTCCAAATCTTTTGGGAATATCGGCCGTCAACTCGCGGATATTAAAATTCTTCTTGATGAGTTCTGTTTCGGGCAATTGGGGATCTAGAAGCGTGGAACCAGTGATGAAGGTGATCTTTTTCTTCTGTCTCAGAAACTCAGGATGGAAGTAATTCAAAAACATTGGTAAATCTACACTGAAATTGAACTGAAATGTCTCTTCGAGGTCTTTGGTTCCTATTAGGTTCGAGAGCATGATTGTATCTCGATTGACTAGCTCTTCTTCATCGTCTTCATAACTAGGATTGTGGAGAAGCCTTATCGGTGAGGAATTCAGTATTTCCTGCTTACTTTCCTTGATCGGTACCGTTTCTTCGTCCGACGATAGGATTTCTACGACTTCAGGTTCATTCTCCTTGATGCTTGCTATCTCGGACTGTTGAGGGTTTGGTTTTAGCTTCTTCGCGTTAGCCCAATGGCTCGACGCTCTCAAGAACGCTTCTGATCGCTTTCGCGGAGCCGACATTCTGCAATTTTTGAATGGATACCGCCTTGCTACCTGTTTCAACACCTTTACAATTCCAACCTACCCCAGAGTACGCTTATCTCAATTATTTGCAATCATTGAAGAGCACAGCAGAAACGTCAAATGAGAAAATAAAAATGTCAAAGACCCTGTACAATTCGCAATCATTTGATTGCTGCAGGAATATGACATCATACAGTATTCTGTTTCATGGAGATGTGAGGGTGGAATTGTATGAGGTGTAGTTATGTGATAATGTGATAGTGTGAATAGCGTGAATAGTGTGAATAGCGTGAATAGTGTGAATAGCGTGAATAGTGTGAATAGCGTGAATAGTGTGAATAGCGTGAATAGTGTGAATAGTGTGAATAGTGATGATATGATAAGTGAGTTCTGATTATTGGAGCAGTTGAAATTTGTTTTCCTATGCTATCTTGCCATGTAATTAAGACCATTTCGGGCGGCTTTATCAATTGTTTATCTTTTCTACGGTTAGAAACCTATTTCATTTCATAATATTGGAGTAGTTTGCACCCAAAATGCGAAAATTGGGTACGCCGTAGAACATGAGAAACACTAGAAAAGGGCGACAACCACCAGAAATAGGCTTTCGACTCTTATCTCTGCTACTAGTTATAGCCAACTCCACTCAAACTAAACACGAATATGCGATATCGCACCCATGCCCTTTCCACCAGGGTCCCAGAAGAGCTTCCACCTGGGCTTTGTTCGTGGACCCTTTCCACATTCTTCCTAGCCACTTCCAACCGTTCCGCCCTATCCTACTTGAGCTACATTCTTCCCACTATACGCCTCATGGCCCATTCCACTGCGCACGTGACCCACCCATTTTAGTTGCACCCATTGCCGATTAGGCTACTTGGCGTTAACAGTAGAGCATCGCCTTATAATTACTGGCAGTCACAAGTAGCGAAATTTCATAGTTTCGTAGTTGGCTATAGCTGGTTGGCAACTACCAGTAGGGTCAGTAGTTTTGTAGAAGTCGTAAGTATCCCCACATTTGCCATGACCATCAGCTTCAACTATCAGGACAACGAGATCGTGTCGTCCCCCACAGTAATAGTCAGTGGTAGAACCACGACTGGGGCACAGAGAGGAGTTGTCACCTTCACGAACAACGCCAATAAGGTGTTTCCACCGCAGAACTTCGAAGTCAACTCCAACGGAAACTTCAAGGCCTTGGTTCACGTTTCTCCAAATGAGAAGAACCAGTTCACGGTAGAAGTTGCCGACAACGGTTACATTTCACCATTAGGCTTTGCCGAGTACCAAGGAGGAAAGCCTCATGTAGTCGACAGCGGCTCGTTGACTTTACAGTTCGTTCCATTGCCACAGAACAAGCCGATCCACTTATGTGTAATCCTCGGAAGAGACTCCAATGGTTCCTATGATATGCCTGCTTACAAGCTCCAGCGTGGAGAAGTTGCAAATTTGGAAACAGCCATCAAGAAGTTGAAGGTAGCGGGTAGACTCATGCAAGCATACACTCAAGATGAAATGAGGACGTTTGGAGTCAGTAACCGTTCCTTCCAATTTGTAGAAGAAACACAGGCTCACCAAACCATTTTTGGTTACAATGTATCGTCTCCAACACCACATCAGGAGGTGAAGGTTCATGTATTGAGATCTCCAAAGACGGTGGCTGAGTTGAGAGACCCTAACATTGCACAACAAAACCCTAAAGCTACCGATGCTGGAGGTTTATTCAGTCATGCTTTAGATCTTATCAAGAATACACCAGAGTTATTCAATAAGGTCAAGCAGGGAAAGACTGCTATTCAGTGTGCTGTGTTATATCTTGATTCGACTTGGGACAAGAAGAACAACTTGATCTTGACACATGCCGCTCTCGGTGGTGGAAATGGTGATATTAAATTAGCTATCTTTGGCTCCCATGGATTGCATTCTTGGCCGGCAAACTTCCCTCAAATGGTACCAAGTTTCCTTGACGGTACTCATTTAACGACCAATGAAGTTGCAAATGACTGTAACCAGTGTGGAACCAGCTGGGAGTGTTTTAATATCACACTTGGAGCTTTTATGCACGAAATTGGTCACTTGCTTGGATGTCCCCATCAGGTGGATGGTGTGATGTTGAGAGACTACATTTGGTGGAACAGGTCGTTTATGACACGAGAAGTAGAATGTTTGAGACAGAAAACCAGTGGAGCATTGATTAATCCCGACGGGACCTGGCCTAAATCGTGTCACTGGAATAAGCTCGATATGACTCGTTTCTTATTTCATGATTCTTTCAGTTTGCCTGTAGACCAATTCCAAAAGTCAATTGAGACCACTCAAGCACCCAACGATGGAAATAAAGCACCTTCTTCTTATAACTTGCCTGAAGGCGGCGCTTTGTTCAAGTCGGACGTAGGAATCTACATGGTTGAATTCATTACAGAAGGTTTAGCCAGACATCACCATTCTTGGTTTCCACAGGTCTACGGCGGTCCGGGTCCACAGCATGAGCTCAAGCTTGATTACGATCAGGTTTATGCTGAATTCAGGAGTAAGAGTGACAAGGCAAGGGAAGACTTTGACGTCAGAGTTTTATCAGTGGGTGGAGAGCTTAATATTTCAAATTTCAAGAAGCACTGTGCTGATCATGATCTGAGTGGCGTCATCAAGAGTGACTTTGGCTTAAATAGAGGGGTCATCAGAGGATACAAAAGTGCTCTCTTGGGTAGAGGTAAAGATGGAGATCCAAGCTTTATTGGATTTGACATCAAGAACATCTACAAGGTTCGTATTTTCCATGGAGGAGCCTTGGATGGAGTTGCCTTCTACTTCAAGAATGGAGGAGGTTCTGCTCAACAACAAAATCCTCCAGCAGGAGCACCACCTGTCCCAGCTAGAAACTATCTTGGTAAATTGAAGGATAAACTTAGCGATAAGGTACACAGCACGAACCAGAGCGGTGGAAACGGAGAAGATAGAGTTGTTGTGATTGGTAACGAAAAGCCTCACTACTCTGAATTCATACCAGGACCTGGTGAAGTGATCACCAAGTTCCATTTCCGTAATGGTGCATGGGTAGATGCTATTCAGTTTGAGATGAACAACGGTAGAAAGTCGGAGATGTTTGGTAAAGCCGGTGGTGGACATTTGTCCACTCTTGAGGCACCAGGATCCGAGTATACCATCGTGGGAATGTATGCGTATGTTGGTGGATGGGTAGATGGTATTGGTATCTTATATACCCATGATATATAGAGGGGCTAGAAAAAAGTAGTTTGGTTTTGGAATCATCGATATCATGTACGGAAAATTACAATAAAATACATTAAAATACAAAAGAATATATGCTATAAGACTATTATGATACAGGTTTCGCCCTGGGCTAGAAGTCGTCTTCTATCTGACGTTCAAGCACTTTGCTCTTGGCCTGGTTAAATTCTATGGGGTACTTCTTTGCTATACCAATTTGAGAGTGGTGGGTAGTTCTCAAGAATGGTATATACGAGGTACCCTTTGCGTTACCACCTTTCAAACGGGCAATACGTGATTCAATGCCTGCAAGATCACGTTTCATCTGTTCTACTTTACTAAGACCTGATGCCAGTCCCAGGTCGTTTTTAACCACGAAGTTCTCGTTATACAATTCCTTTAAGGCCTTTAGTCTCAGAAGAAGTTCGTTTCGTTTCTCCAAGACATTCTGGTTCTGGTTGTTTAGTTTCCCGCTAATCTGAGCCTGTAGTACAAGCGATTTGTCCAACTCCAACGAGTTCAATGCGTGTGATAGAGTGTTGGACAAGTAGTCGGCATGTTCCGAGATGCTGGTGGGATAGGTGACATGGGCGATATGATGATCTGTGGACGAGTTCAAAAACACATTGAGATCCTCGTCGTCACTGACAATATAGCCGTCGTCGGAATCTGAATCTGAGTCTTCTGACCCTGACTCGATAGGGTCTTTCAGTAATGCTGGGTTTGGTGGTGGAACATCAGAGGAGCTTCCAATCAATATCTGGGGACTGGGTCCGAGACCAGAAGATGGGGTAGTCAGGGTATCGCTGTTGGTGACGAGGGAGTCGCTGGCCTGCAATTCCACGGAGATGCTTTCTCCTATTTCACTATCGTTTGTGATTTCATCTGTCAGCATTGAAAAAAAGATAAGTTATACGGATCTGTTTATGACTACTTCTAACACCAACTGTATCTCGAACTATTTGCAATAAGTTATGATTCAGCTATCTCTTGGGCTGAGTACTTCTAAAAATTAAGATCAATATGGCCAGTACGAATTATATATATCCTAGACTACTATATTTCAACCAATTATAACTATAAATACAAGTAGAATAATACCTATACTATACCTATAGCTATAACATATACATATATATATCTTTAAGAACTAAACTAATCTACAGCCTCTCACTAACAAAACTATTTTCTTCCTCCACGTAAACGTCTCAAATCAACTGCCTGCACATACAGATGAACGTTTTTTTCTGCTGACACTACGTGCAGGTTCTGATCATGGCAACGATTTTCCATTTAAGTGCACTTGACGTTTATCGTGACAGTACGAATGATACATGTAATAATAGTGAACACATTGGTTCTTTTGAGAAGTCATAAGGGCAACCAGCCACAAGCAAGCCCAGAAACCACAACCGCCGTATAACCAAAACCGTACCGGCGCCATGTCGTTCCAATTGCAGAATTCGGAGGTGCTAGCGCGGTTGAAACCGTTCGGAATCCTGTTTGAGAAGTCACTCACAGACTTGATCAAGGGCATTCGCCAGCACTCGAAAGAATCGCCAGAAAGCCTTCTGGCATTCCTTGACGTGGTCATCCAGGAATGTAAGACTGAACTCAGCACAACAGACCTCGAAACAAAGGCCATGGCGGTGTTGAAATTGGCCTACTTGGAGATGTTCGGCTTCGACATGTCGTGGTGTAACTTCCAAATCCTAGAAGTAATGTCTCTGGCCAAGTTCCAGCAGAAACGTATCGGATACTTGGCCGCTATCCAGTCATTCAAAAATGAACAAGATTTGTTGATCTTGGCTACGAATCAGTTCAAAAAGGATTTGAATTCCCATAACCACACAGAAATAGGATTGGCACTCAGTGGAATTGCTACCATCGTCACTCCAAACTTGTCCAAAGACATCAACGACGACGTGTTGATGAAGTTGAGCCATCTGAAGCCATATATCCGTAAAAAGGCCATTCTCGCCATGTATAAGATCTTCTTGCAGTATCCAGAAAGTTTGAGGGTTAACTTCCATCGCATCATTGACATGTTAGACGATACTGACGTGTCTGTAGTGAGTGCCACAGTCAATGTCATCTGTGAAATCTCCAAAAAGAACCCAAACATATTTATTAATTACTTGCCCAAGTTCTTCACCATTTTGGAGGATACCAAGAACAACTGGTTGATTATCCGTATTTTAAAGTTATTTCAGAGCTTATCTAGGGTCGAACCTCGTATGAAGAAGAAGATCCTTCCTACCATCTTAGACTTGATATTGAGAACCCAAGCATCATCCTTGATATACGAGTGCATCAACTGTATTGTAAATGGTAATATGTTGAGTCCTGACTCATCAAAAGACAAAGAAACCGCTAAAATCTGTATCAAGCAAATCATGGAGTTTTTCAAAACGAAAGATTCGAACTTGAAGTTTGTTGGATTAATCGCATTAATTAACATTTTAAAGATCTTCCCCGTATTTATGCATAAGGTGGATGGCGTTTCCGGTATCATAATGGACTGTCTTATTGATCCTGACCTTATTATCAAGAGAAAAGCGCTTGAAATTTGCCATTACTTAGTACAAGAAGATAATATTGCGGAAGTGGTAAAAGTCCTCCTATTGCAGTTGATTCCCAGCGATATGAACTCTATCCCTGAAACGCTTAAAGAAGAGGTCACCTTGAAGATTTTGTCTATCACATCGCAAGATAACTATGCTAACATCCCTAACTTCAAGTGGTATATCGCAGTCCTTAAGGATATTGTGAACTTAACTTTATTACCCCCCCCATCTTCGTCGAGCTCAGTAACAATATCTCCAGCCACTGCTAATACAATTGCACACGAAATAGGTAAGGAATTCAAGGAGTTAGCGACTAAGGTGCCATCTATTAGGCCAGATATACTCAGCAAGGTTATTATCGATGCGGTGCAAGACGTACGGATCTTGGAAATTTGTCCATCTTTACTCAGGGACTTCTACTGGATTATGGGTGAATATATTGACGAATTAAAGACATCTAGTGACGATGACAGTGATGGAGAGGAGGATGATAATGAACATTCTTCCATCGTTGATTTGGGCAAAAAGATCGAAATTTTTAACACGATTGTCAATCAAGATATCGACAAGATTTTAGGTCTATCTGTGAATTTAAATTTCCCCGTTTCTTCAAAGTTGATCTCATTATCAGACTATGAAGTACAAATTGTACTCGTGCAAGCTTTAGTCAAGTTATTCAGTGGAATTGTATCTGATTATTTGATCCATTATTCAGTGGACGGCAAGCTTTCAGGTGAGAAATTCAATCAAATTGGCTATTACTTGTACAAGTTGATTAACTTCTTAGGTAATTGGGAAAACCACACTAATTACGAAGTTCAGGAGAGAGCTTTATCGTGGCTCGAATTCTTAAAGCTCTCTTTGGAGGCCATGGATTTAAGTGACCTTTCAGCAATCAAAGCATTGGAAAACGACGAAGTTGAATTCTATAGACACTTACCGAAGGAGAAGAAAGAACAGGATGATGCTGATAGTTCTTCAGAGGAAGAAGAAGACAGCGAAGAGGAGAGTGACGATGAAGAAGAGGTTGAAGACAGCGATAACGAATCGTCGGATGACGATAGTAGTGTGAAAGGTGAAGATAGGAGTGAGGAATATGAAGACTTGCAATCTTCCTCCGATGAGGATATGCAGAAAGAGGACAATGACGAGACAGCCGAGAGAGGGATCTCACAAATGGATGTCGAAACCAACCCATTCCTGACAACAACCACAGATCCTATTGAAGATGAACATTTTAACGTGGACCATATCAATAATGATGAACAAAACTTACCAATGCTTCTTACACATATTCTTCCTTCTTTCTTTAAATCTTACCAATTGAACCCAATTGCAAAGAACTCTCAACGCAAAATTCCACTCCCTGAAGATTTGGATCTCGACACTCCTATTAATCCTTCTCCGTTTACTTCTATAAGTGATGACGATGAGAATGATGGATTTAACAATGACGAATATGACTTGTTCATTGTTGAAGAGGTATCCTCGCCTACGGAAGAGGCTTCATTGTTCAGTTCGTCCAACAAAGGCAGTGATGATGACCTCAAAAAGAAGAAAGAAAGGTTGGAGAAGTTGAGAGACGACCCTTACTATATTGGGTCTAAATCAGGCTCAAAGAAATCCAAGTCAAAATCTAAGAGACTTCTTTTTGTCGACAACGGCAATACACCTAGTCCTGAAAATTTTAGTGAACACGCTTCCATCAGCTCTAATCCTGTGAAGGAGAAAAAGAAAAAGCCATTAAAGTTAAAGAAGAACAAGGTTGTTATCTTGTCTGAGGAAACTATAGAAGGTGGAGACAAAGAAGAGGACATTTCTCCTGTAAAATCGAAGGCAAAGAAGAGAAGTAACGTGTTGAAGATTGACTCCTCCAATTTGGACAACTTCGATCTTAACTCGACTGCTTTGTCCGATTCTGCTTCAGGTTTAGATAAAGATTACGAATACGATATCGACTTGGACGAATTGAGAAAGAAGCTTGCCGAGTCTTCTCAAAAAGAAAAGGTGAAGAAAGAGAAAAAAGACAAAAAGAAGAAATCTTCATCTACGAAGAAATCCTCATCCTCGAAGGAGAAAACTGCAGAAGAGACTTCCAAGGGCAAGGTCACAGAAGACGTGGGCAACGGTTCAAATGACCATACTCTTGATGCTTCTAAGAGTCCTACTTCAACTACAGTAGAGACCAACGTCATAACTGTGAAGAAACCGAAGAAAAGCAAGAAAAAGAAGGCTGCAATTATAGAGTAGCTTGAATACTTACAACAGCATAATCAATTTATAGACGAGGAATTAATAGCTTTCTCTAATTATAATATCAAAATATTAAAATAAATAGTAAAATGTAAACTGTATCGATATGTATCTATTATCAATTCTCTAATCCTTGGAAACTAAAGGAGTCTCTTCGGAAATGATCTCTGTCTCTGTGTCGGTAAGTTCACCAGACTCAGCAGGTGGAGCAACTTGGTTATCTTCGCATGGCTTAGCACCTGTAACCTTCGAATAACCAATTCTCTTGTAGACTTTTAGCATGTCTTCCCTGATCTTGTTGGCGAAGATTGTGACGTCTTCGTTGGTCACCAATCCCTCTGTAGAAACTGGAGGCAAGACCTCGATGTTGATGTCACCGGAGTTGAAGATCTTACGCTTTGCGTTGAAGATGTTCGAAGTGTTACTGACGACGATTGGGACAATAGGAATTCCAGCCTGTTTAGCGAGATGGAAAGCACCTTTCTTGAACGGCAAGAAGTCTAACTCCTCGGTTCCCGATCTAGTACCCTCTGGGAAGATGAAAAGAGCACGGTCCTGTTTCTTCAATGTGACCAAGGCACCATCCAACACTTTTCTGGCCTTTTCACTCTTGTTTCTATCCAAGAAGAAGGTGTTGGAGAGAGCCATGAACCATCCCAAGAAAGGAACGTATTTCAACGACTTTTTGCCGGTCACGAAGTAGCCTGGCTGGAAGATTTTACCCAAGACATAGACATCCAACGCTGACTGGTGGTTGGAGATGTAGATGGCGGGGTTGGAATGCAAGTATTTCTCGTTGGTGATGTTGATTTTCAAGCCCAAGAGTGCTGAGAGCGAGTGGTAGAACGCTCTGGCCACCGTGTACTGAGAGTACTGGATCTTATTTACGATTCTCAATGCTATTGCGGCGATGACTCCGTAGAGAGCGCATCCTATGATCAACGAGCCGAACACAACGGACTTGAGGTAGAACTTGAGTTTGCTCAAGAAGCACGCCATGGTAATGTCAGTGTGTGTGTTTATCAAACTAGGGTAGGTCTCTTACCTAGATGTACGAGATCCTTGAAAACAGATACGACAGTATAAACCAAGAAACCACACTCGTATTTTGAATCTCGAAGAAAATCCCGAATTCAGCTCACTCTTTATACTACGAGCATTTGCATCCCCTCATACACATTTCAACTTTTCCGATTTCCATTTCACGTTTTGACATCTCAGCGTGTGCGTATATTTGAAGACGAGTATTAGCAGCAGGAAAGGTCAAAGCTAAGACACGAAAAGGGTTTAAGTCGTGGTGCCAACACGACTGACCAAGAACTACCGAAAGAAGCAATTCTGGAGAGATGGAGGACTACGGACTGTATTGAATGAATGAGTGTAGAAAAACGAGAAGCATTATGGGTATGAGTGAGTATGAGTATGAGTGAGTATGTGTGAGTTGTAGTATTAGTGCAGTATGAGTGAGTATGGCATTAGTACAGTATGAGTGGGTATGTGTGAGCATTAGTTAGCTAGAGTATGAGTGAGTTCTAAGTGAGCAAGTGAGCAAGTGAGTACTGTGTATGTGCAGTTAATACGGTAGTTGGTGAGTAAGAGTACGATGGTGAATACAAGTATAAGCATAATGAGTACGAGTAGTATAATGAATACGAGTATGATGAATACGAGTCATATGTGAGTATGATTATAAATATGGAATACATAAATATACCGAGATACGTACTTCACTAAAGAGCGACCATTAAACAGTGTATCACTTCTTGTAAATGAATAGAAGTATACCAACAGGCAAACAGTGACAACCCAACCCAACACAATGTGAACTGGTACACCAAGAAGACAAGTAGGTTGTTCGGCGCTCAGCGCTTAACCCAGTAATGCGGCAATGGCCTTGACAGCAGTGGACTCAGCAGACTGGGGGTTGACTCCAGTAACAATCTTACCATCGACAAAGGTGTAGTCGTCCCATGGACCGTTTGGTTCAGAGTAAGTTGCACCCAACTTCTCAGCAGTCTCCCTGATGGAAGGTAAGTCCTTGTCCTTCATGATTTGGTCAACTTTCAAGATCTCTTCTCCGATGTCAGTGAAACCAGTGATGGTCTTACCCTGGATAATGGGCTTGCCAGTAGTGAGATCGTTCAAGCCATCGAAAATGGCAGGACCGTGGCACACGGCAGCAACTACACCGCCCTTGGCATAGATCGAAGCAGCAATCTTGTGCAAGTTATCAGCAGTAGGGTAGTCAAACAAAGTTCCGTGTCCAGCAGAAGCGTAGAAAATGGAGTAGTCGTCGGGATTGACATCCTTAGCCTTCTTGATGTTGGAGGTGGCAATTGAGTACTCGGAGTTCTTGTCTTCGTAGGCTTTCAAGTCCTCGCCATTCAAGAAGTCTGGGCCAAGCGAATGTTCATCAACACCAAAAGAACCAGTCTCAGAGGTAAAGTCGACTTCGAATCCGGCCTTTCTGAAGGCTTTAAATGGGTGCAAAGCTTCAGCAATAAACAAACCAGTCTTTTTTCCGTCACTGTAGAAAACCTCGGAGTAGGAAGTAATGGCAATAATAGCTTTAGGCATTGTAGATTTAATGGAATTGTCGTAACAAGGAATTGGATGTAATTCTCTGCTGTTCTGTCTGATACGTAATTAAAAGCAATGGATATAACTCTATTTAAATCAATTGGTTGCAACAGTTAAGAATTGTGCGTGGACTCACAGGAGCTCCGTCCTTAACTCCTCGCAGTACATACCAATTAGTAATTGTTCCAATATGGAATAGGCAAGATGTACGGATACACAGTTCCTTAAAACGAAACTTGCTTTCTTCAGGGACCAAACTCTAGCACGGCTGTTCCATATCGGTGAATCACAGTCCCACTCGCTTACTCGAATAGTCCGTAATTTGCATTCTTTTTGGTGTACCCTCGCTCGCTAAGTCCGCTATGTCTTAGTAACAAAGCGTTGTTTCCAACAGAATTCACTAGTGATATATCTCTAGGACACATATGTCCGCTACGGATATGTGACTAACTCAGTTGGAGAAAATTGCTACCTGGTTTACCCCACGTACTTGAAACATAGCAAACAAGCTCAACAAATACGCAGGTTTCGGAGAAACCATTTTGGCTGCTAAAATGAGCAAGTCCTTCTTTTGCCAAGAACACTCAAAGGGGGGAAATTTACTTCTGCTGCAAATAAAGGCGCTCAACATTAATTATATGTGTTTCAGGAAGCTTAGTAATAGAAAGCAAGAATGCAGAGATCATCTACTCGTGCTCATACAAAACGATGTCCCAACGGGGAGGAGTGCCGCTGTACTCTTATTCCAAAAGTCATTAAAAGAAAAATCCCCACATCAGCCGTTACACCAATACTGAAAAGCAATGTATACCAGAAGGTGTTAGGCCACTTTATAACCTTGACGCTACTGAAAAAGTCCTACGATGACGGTAGTTTACTCGAAATATGGAAGTTATACCACTTGGCGTACATTGAACACAAGTTCAACTCTGGATTTTTGGATTTCTTCAAATTCCATCTCGCCCAAGCTTTAATTTTGACAGAAGATAAAGAGTTGAAAGAAATCCTCAACAAGACTAAGCTGGGCGCAAGAGATCTTCTTCATTCGTTTGAGTTGATTCATGATAGATTCGTCGCTTCAACAAAGAGATCAACTAACGTTACGAATATGATATGTGTGGTTCATTTTGAGAGTAACTGTAATGGAATATACTTAATAGATGAGAAAGCGCTTCAACAGCGGCTCGATGAGGGCTTCAGTGCCCTCACATTGCGCTTTGAAAGAGCAAATGAAACACTCCTTGCCTTACTTGAGAACCAGAATGCTACAGTGACGGTATCTCCTGCAGTTTGTTTAGACGTGATGGATGGATTAGCGAAATACATGAAGGATACTTGGGACCGGTTAATAGCACTTCAGATTAGGCTCGATCACTTGAGCAATCACTATAGAAGTAGCAAAGCATTACACAAATCCATTACCGAGTTGATAGCCACCATCAAGGAACATCCTCCATCGTCCGTAGTATGGTAGCAAATTGTGTCAATTTAATTATAGCCGAGACGGGCCGTATTTCCGAAAAGGGAAGGGAAAGATCTTTATTGCCGATCGTTCCTTACAATTGCTAGTCTACGCCGAGTAGTATCCTATAGTATTTCTGCTACAACGACAACTACAACTACAACTACAACACTACAAAGCAAATGGCACAACTGCTAATAAATCTGAATATATTCATGACGTTCGTCATAATGAGAATATCTTCCAAGAACTGTAAACAAGAATAGAAAGAGTTGAACGCAGCCTGGAAAAAAAGGCAGCGATATTCTATAGAATACAAGGAAGAAAAGGCTGTAATAATAAATAGATTTCGAATTCATGTAGTGTAATCTTAGTCTAATTGTAGGCGGTGATTGGATGGTTGACTCTGGTCTCGAGTGTCTTCAAAGAATCCAATCACTTGATCATTTTCTCATACTACCAAGCGAGTAACTTTCATTAAAACATAAGGGAGCGAATGCAACTAATGCGATCAATTGCACTTATGTAGAAGCCTCTGGTACCGGTTCTATTTCTTTCTTTGGAGCATCTACATAGTGGTGCTTGGCCCATCTGAATCCCTGTCCTAATTGTGCAATTTCATTTACAAAGTGACATCCGAACAACAAGTAGTTCTGTGGGGTGACGGCCAAGGAGTATCTCATGAAGACCAACGAGTACATGATCAACGATCCGGTCATAGGACCACTGATTAAATCTGGCTCTTTCTTCAAGTCCAAGATGGCAGCAACGGGAATACCAAAGTTAGACACTGGTCCCCAGAAATGGGTTGTGCACATATATCTCAAGGATTGTTTTGAGAACAAGAAGTCCTTGAACTTCTTGAATCCGGACTCGGTAGCTTGCTTGGCGGACATGGTGATGATATATAACTTTCTAGCTGCCTGTACCTTTGCTTCATAAGCAACTATTTTAGTACTAATTCGGTCTGTTGGTTCTAAATTTTCTCATTGTCGTGAACGGTTTGTTGGACTCCGGAGCGAGGTCACGTGCGGGTTGGTGCGGAGGATCGCGGCTAAAATGGCAGCTGCAAAATGGGAAATTTGTTAGTAAGAAAGTAAAAATCACTGTTTATTGGCTATAGCTGTAATAAATAAGGTACGTAAAAAGTGAATGTAAAGATACTCTTAAAACCAGATGCACAAAACGAGTGGAGTGGCGAATACAGTGGTTGGGCTATTCTTTAGCTCTCTCTGAGGCTCCATCGTAGAAGTGCGATGAAGGTAGTTGAGCTCTTCTAAAAATACATAGCTGTATTCTCCTAAAAGTACACGTAAAGGTTTAAACGAATGCAGAATTAAACTTTTGGTTGTTGTGACGTTAGTAATTTTGGGAGTCAAAATTGGTATTGTTTGGGTTGGGTGGCCGTCTCTTTCTCAGTTGCCTGCCCTGAGGGGGATTTTGTGGTTGAAGTGGAGGTTGTTGGCTCATTTGTTGCTGCAATTGTTGCCGTTCAAATTCTTCCTGTTGTTGTTGCATCAGGGCATGCTGAGCAATGACCTGATGGGATGCTAATTGCTGTTGATGCTCTTCAGGGCCTTGTTCTGGTTGAGCAGGATTGCCAGTAGGTCGAAACCCCAAAGGATTTTGTGAGAAAGTCTCTTGACCAAACACAAAATTCATTGGCAATAATGTAGAACTCCCCTGTTGTGCCGCAGAAAGTTGGACTTGAGCTTGTAACTGTACTGTTCTTTGGAGTTGTGTTTGATTCGATACTTCAGGAGCACTACTATTTGGCCAAAGGTTTCCGTAGCCTTCAACTGGTTGGGAGTTCAAATTAGGGGCACTGAATAATCCCTCACCATGAGAAGGAACACTTAAAAGCGGATGAATTTCTCCAGTCTGCTTGGGTAAGATACTCTCACCCGCTGTTGAACCACTGGATAAAGAATTAGAATGAGCTGATGCAGCTTGCATCCTTCTCGAGGGACTATTTCTGTAAATGTTTCTATCATCGTCACTAGGAGAGCTCAAGTAGTATGGAAGGTTCTCTGGGTTTGTGAGCCAGAATGGATCATTAAACTGGAACCCGTACAAATATTCAAACTCTGGGTTCTCATACCTGTTATCAATACGCAAATCCATAGTCTGATCGCCTGCGAAATGTTCAGGTGGAGACTGATAATTTTGGGTGGGTTGTGGTATTTGGCCAACTATTTGATCTTCTGTTTGTGAACCTCTATTAACCTTCCTTTTCTTTTTCTCTGAAAGCTGTGCTACTCTATCCTCTTGTCTTTCATAAATTGTTTTGATATAATTCAACACCCTGTCAATCAAATATCTGATGTTGGCAGGCCATAACTTTGAAACGGAATTAATTCTTGAAGATATTCTATTGTCAAGGTTCAATAAGGTGTTCAAATTCAATTCAATTTGCTTGAGAAATTCGTCGTTCAAAACTGAATTTGGATCATTGTTAATAAAATCTCTAAATTTTCCATGCAACAAGGTAAAGACAACAATAATAGCCTGGTAAATAAATGAGTTTAAGAAAGGGAAGTAGACACGAAACAATCTACCAAATTTAATCATGCCATTCATTTCTTGGTATAAATGCTGTTCTTCAAGTTTTTCAAGCTTTTTAGCTTCTCCAAAACGATTATTCGAAAGTGAGTTCTTCCTGCTTTGCAGAAAATTTCTCTCAAAGAACTGATTAATGAATAATTCAATGAAATAATTTAGCAACTCTAAACTTTTAAGAACAGATTTGACTAAACTCTTGACAATAGCATCATATTCATTCAAATTTTCAAACTTCTTGATGAATGGTTCAAATAATTTAGCCTTGTTGATGTACATAACAATCAAATCCATCAAAATGTTAGTTCTATCGATTTTCACAGGGAGTTTGGTGTACTGGTCATAACCTACTTGACCCGTGTCTGAAGTATCTTTTCCCCTGGTGTATTCATCATTCATAATAAATTCTAATGTTGCAATTTCTTCTTCAAACTTTAGTTCAAGAGCTAATAAGTCATGAACTGTGAAATTCATCATAAAATTTTCAATTAACATTAGATTTGAAAGACGAATACACTCGCTGACACCGATCTTTAACATTATCTGCGTCTTTATTCTGTCGAGTTGCAATGGTGAATAGTCCGTATTCATACTTTTACACACGGCTAGATTCACTTGAATAGAAACCGGGTTCGGTCTTCCCAACACGGCACAAATCTGACCAGTTAAATGTTTAAGAGCGTACCATACTTTGTATCTGGTGCTATCTTCTTCTTTAAACTCAGATTCGTGATCTTTAAATTCAGTCTCGTGATTTTCTTCCGTTTTCACTTCTTGAGGTGAAGCTTCATTGCCGAAACCTCCTGGGCGTTGTTGTCCCATGACATGTAAACCAATGCTATATGCAATTGAGCATGTATGAAACATCATTGACCAGCATTCTTCATATCTATGCTCAATAAAATGCCACTCTGTGCATAAGATATATGCTTGAACCGTGAGAAGAGACTCGTTGATCAAATTGTGTCTTAACTTCTCAAAATTATGATAGAGAATATTCTTAGATAAATAGTTTCTGAACTTCTTTATGTGGCTAGCGGAGGAAACAGGTAACAAATCCAATTCCAAGAATTCTCGAGGCGTTAATTTCTGAATAGACAACAACAAAACCATGTAAAGCACCAAAAGGTCGTCATCATTCTCCCATTCTTTATCTTTAATGGAATTATATGAGTTGAGAAACTCAAAAACTCTAGACTTTGAGATAAATGTTGCGTAATAGTTATTTTTTTCAAAGAACATTTCGACCAATTCAACTATTATATCAAAATTCAACTTCTGTAAATCTTGAAAAGTGTCAGAGTCGGAACTAATATCAGGGTCATCATATTTCAAAAGTGCTAAAGGCAATATGGGAAGATTTTTCTTCGATAAACTTTGCTCAATTAAGTTGTTCGATCTCATTGATAGTTGAGGTATAAAATCTTCATTATTACGCTCCCAATCAGCCGTAAGTTTTGAATCAGATGATGATGATGAGTTCTCTGGGAAATCGGCATTTCCAAACATGACCTTTTGCTTTTTCAGGACGAAGTAGTGAGAAATATTATCACTTCCGCTACTAGTTGAGACATTCTGCTTTGAATTGTGCTCATGCGTGATATCTTTCAGCTCTGATGTGACTGGAGTCTTTGCTTTATGAGAATCAATCATGAAATTTGCAGACAGAGGACCATCGTATTTCTCTCCTTCTCCTACCCCTTCTCTTGGGATCGAAATTGGAGCTCCCATTTCTCTTGAAGCACCCTCGTGCGGGTGTATACTTGGCTGAAATTTACTGATATCAGAACTCGCATGGCCACTCAATCTATTCAATTGCTGATTGAGTTTGAGGTTTTCTTGTAATAATTGTAAATTTTCATTCTTCAATAAATCGAGCTCACTTCGAAGGTTTATGAAACTCTCTTCTTGCTGGGTAACTTCTCGTGCAGGCAATTGTTCGGACAGGAAGTTATGATGATGCTGGTGTTGCTCCTCGATATGAAGACGATGGTTTTCTTCTTCTGCAGCCAATGATTGCTTGATTTCTTCTTCAATGATTTTTATATTTCTGAATGTTGGAGGAAACTCGCAGGGTATAGATCGTTTAATGCATTGGTTGCATGGCTTCATCTTATTACATTTTATCTTCTTCCTGCGACAAGATATGCAAGATATTGGTAGCACCTCAGACATCTTTCAATGGATCAATTGTTTTCGGGTAGTTGTTTCTTGGTAAGTGTGCTCTATTTAGCAGCCAACCTTTGTTGAGTACCAAAATCCACAAAAAAAAGAAATTCACAAAATCGAGCTTCCTATTTATGAGGATATTTTGAACGGAGTGACTTCCAATTGAATAACTTTCGAAAGGTGGGTTCGTTCAGGTTATATATATGAATTGGCAAATTGCAACTTGTGATGCACGATTACTTATATGTTGCAATTCAACGGTCACAGTTGCAACCAATATGTACGACGCACTAGAGCCGATATCCGATCTTACCAACCTTAACTATGGAACGTGACCTTTGCAGAGAGAAGAGATGGTCGCAACAGATAATATTCTTCTGGAAATTTCTATTTAACCTTAAGAACCGGCCAAACGGTTTAAATTATTTCCGGTCCCCTAGACTTCTGCACGGACGCTTAAGTCGTGATTCTGTCAGAAGTAGGCTTCCAGAAGGGAGTTGGTCTGGTAGGCCGAGGAATAAAGTTTGGGGTTTGATTGAAGCCCGATATCAAGAGATTTCTTTTTCTTTACTCTGTTATCTTGACACAATTTGGCAGGTCAAGTAATAACAGATTTCTGTCAGCCACCTGCGAATGTTGCCGATAGGATCTGAATTGTGGAAAAGGAGTAGCAAAGCCCAAGTAGACTTTAAACCCAAAAGCCGAGAACTGGAAAATGTATGCTGCGGGGCTGGAGGATATATGTAATCAATGGATATGTAATTCAAATGTTCACAGTCCTCAGAAACAATAGACAATGTATATTTGTAGTCAGTTATTTACCGGTTCGTTCCCTAGCGTGTATACTCGGGTCTGTTGATACACCTCTTGCCAATTTCGGAACTGGTGTCTCCTATTTCTTGCTTGATTGAATATCAAGCTGATATCTCTTCTTGATAGAAGATTCCCTAATTTAGCTTGCCCTTGTGGTACTTTACTGACACTAAAAGACTTTGGTTAATAACTTTTGGTCAGATATTTGAAGTGGAATAGCTTTGACTTTGAATATTTTTTTTTGTACTAGGAAGAAAAAATCAATCAAACGGAAATCCGAAGCATTATCTATTCCAAAATTAGGACTCGAGAAAACAAGGATCGTGGATCCAATATATAGTAAATCATATTACAATGGATTGGAAAGGTAAGTTGGCATAGTATAGTATTTTTTTAATGGTATATAACTGTATTAGTGGAGGAATAATTGATAAATAGAGTATTATGTAGCAGCAGCGGTATCTGCAGTCTACACTAAAAACATCAATAGGACAACAAGCCCAAATAGACTGAAATATGAACCTATTGTATCGTATATGGCATATTATGACCATGCTGTCGTATATGTGTTAGTAAATTAAACAAATATGGCGACATCTCCCTTCTGTTCTGCCCAAAAAACCAAAGTAATTCATTATACGGTTCTTAGTAACGGTAAGGATGCAAATGATAGAACGACTGCAAACTGAATTCTGCTGATCTCCAAGATTATACAGCGGATTGGTGACTTTATCGAACAGGAGTTAAGAACCGTAGCTAATCTATACATAACAATAACGAGAGGCAAAAATAACTTGGAGGCTAGCCTTTCGTCCCCCACGTAGTTATTTTTATTCGAATAGTTACCCGTATTCAGCCTTACCGGAATAGTAATTTATTTATTTTGAAGTGGCTATCATTTTGGAACTTCTGTAAAGCATGGCTTTAGACTTTCCACCGGTTTAAGGATCTACTCCACATTGATGGGCCATGGCGCAACAATACAGCAATAATTCCAACCAGCTGTCTGTAAACTAACTATGTGGGCATTTTGTATAAAGTCTTAGTAATGGATTAAACAAAGGAACTACGTATATACGTAGAATGTTTCTGGGGTATTCTGGAAGCTCGTCTTGCAGGCATTTGTAATTACAAAATTTGTTTTTAATGGTGTCAAGATTTAGTAATGAGCGTCACAGGGCGCACAAAAAATAAAATTCGTAGTCGATTCTTCGAAATCGTGACTGCCCCCTTAATTTGGTCATATACAACTTCTAGAAGTCGGAAAACTGACTCATTGGGTTGTAAATCATCATATCCGGGAGTTTACATCAATGATTCCCCTTTTTTATGAGAATTGGGAAAGACAAAGGCAAAAGTACTCGAAATTCGGTTCATCCCTTTTAGGTAATTCCGGATCGCAGGATGAAAAAGAAACGATGGTACTGCATCGCAATTCGCTAAGATACGTTCTTCGGTGACAATCTGTATTCCCTGATATTTTAATAGTTTATCGATAGGAGCAAGCTTGGTATTGATTGTGCTAAAGGCCGATGTTCTTGCTTTTCTATATGTCAAATAAGGTGGCTAAGCAGCGAGAGTAAAGTATAATGACATGGAGTAGCCATCAAGGAGGTGAAATCGGACGTAGATAGCCGTCGTGCATGGACAACCGGTCACATATCTTGTAGTTAACTAACTGTTCCGGTCATGATCACATCGCTATTCGGCACATACACTGTGGTTCCTGACCTTATTGCTGCAAGTATCGCAAGGTATTTGCAGTTACGCTGCTAGGAAATGTACCCACTATCCCACTGAGAGGCTAATTCGGGAATGAATCTTTGCTACACCAGAGACACAATTAAGCCGAAATGCCAAATAATATAATTGGACTATCCTCGCGGCCGAAGCAGTCGGTGCATAAGAGAGCGGGTGATACCTAATTTCCGTTATTACTTCACTTCTCTGCACCAGGAAAGGAACATCTTTATTTTATTGAGTTTTGTTGTACCTTGTGCCGATTTTGATTAGTTTCCATCATTAAGTCTAGATTATAACTGAGCTTTACTCTTCGGAGGGACTGCTAGACCGACCGCTTCTGCCGTTGCGTAATTTTTGTGACGCTAATAGTTGCAATTGACCTCCTTTCATAAACCCGCTGCCGATTCTTTGCATGTAGCCGTGCTGGACCCAGTAGTGACGTTTGGCGGTTTTGTGTCAGTCGGCAAACTGATATGTGGAACAATCATTTGCAGCTTTCGGGAACATACGGTTATAGCTAGTTGCCCCTATTTTTTTGCCACCATCAGTGACCTACGCAACTGGTGTTTCAATCGCATGTACCTTTTGCATTAGATTGTTGTCACCAACATTCGGAGCATCCCGTTGCCTTGTCCATCGATAACATTCTAAATCGTACCTAATGAGCCTCCTTTACAGGGCCTCCATCGGTGACCTAAGGTGTTTGAATCACGTGACTTCTGCGAGCAGGCCTTTGAAGTTTGTCTCGATTTTTATTTCTTTCTTCTATTGTCGGGTTTATTCTTCCTCGCCTGCACAGGAGCGACGGTCACTGGTAGCTCGAATTCCTGCAGAACGTAGATTCCATTTTTTAGCGTGGAAGGCTCAATAATAACGATGACATAACCAATACACAAGCCATACAGAAGCCATATCGACTCCCTTTTCTCTATTCTCTATCCTCTATTCTCTATTTTCTATTTTCTACACTCAGAACATTACACACTCTCGCACGTTTCCGTGTATTTCCATAATTATCTATGTAATTCGTATGTGACACTACTGCACACACACTATCGGACTCTCGGACTCTCACACTCTCACACTCTCACACTCTCAGACTCTCACTAACTTACAAAGTCCGCATCCCGGCCACACACTCTCTAAGTCATCCCTCGCACTCTTGGACATAAGCCTATCTCCCTTCAGATCTCTTATCTTTGAATTTAGGGTTGGCTTCGCTCGCATTGTTGTCTGTTTTTTTTCGCTGACTTTGCACCCGAAATCCTTATCTTTGGAAGTGGAATGTTTGTTGGAGGAGGTTGGACGGTCAGGAGTTTTTAAAATACACGCTAGTGCTCTTCTGTAGAAGTTTTGATTCTCTTGTTTTTCTTCGTTTTGTTCGCTTGTTCTTCCATCGGTCCCCCCTATTCTCGCGTATTACATGATTAAAGAGCCCTACTACAACTCGACCTCGTCCAGCTCCTACATCAAGCCCTCTAACCCCAAAACATACTCGTTTGTCTCGTATGATTTGCCCCCAACTTCCAAATCGCCGTTTATCAAGGCCCCCAGTGTATCGTTAACAGCAAAAACTTCTCCAACATGGCACAACCGCCGGTCCTCAGTTGAGCCCTACTACGTCAAAAACAAGAAGATCGGAACCTTGCCCCCTGCCATCTCCAGTATGTATAAGTACACGTTTGCCGAGGAGAGCGAGGAGGACGATTGTGCTATCGTCTCCGATTCGGAAGACGAAGAGTACATTTCTAGTTTCAACATATATCCACCACCATCAAACCACGAGACATTGTCCAGAAAAGTGTCTGACAACTACGCCAGCAGATTCGAGTTGGACACCGACTCGGATGACAGCGAAAAAGAGATTGATGCCTACTCCAGGTGGATGAAGCCTATCGACAGCAAGCCACTGGTATATAAGTGCACGTCTCAACCACCTCATTTAGTCAATTTGGGGGAGATCAATGAGTCGTTATTGATGAAATCAAACAATCCCAACATCTTGACCAATGTCAGATCGAGGTCATTGTCCGACAACTTAGACCCCCCAAAATTGCAAGAAAAAGTTTTTGTATATGATAATTTTGATGTCATTCCTCGCAAAAGAGGTTTTGACCGGGATGATTATGAGGAAGTTCAGATCGAGCCATTTTTGGTTTAATCATGTTGAATTTATTCCATATTTACTATAGTTAGGAGTAGAGTTTATCTACTGGTATATCTACATAGCCCTCTGCTAGTCAGAGCGCATGCGATATTGGCAATAAAGGAGTATATCTTCAAATTTATGTAGTTTTCTGTAATTCTTTTTTTAAACTAAAAGCTCCTCTAATTCCCCTCTAATTCCCCTCTATATCTACCTCTACAATTCCTACCCCATTTCTAGCAGATGTCTACTAACTAACAAAAGTACTCTAATGTATCAATGTAGCAAAATAGCTGTTTATGGCAATAACCCATATGCCGGATATTTCAGCCAAATATAATTTCTATGTACGTTTAAGATGAGAAGAGGTCCAAGTGAAGACATGATAGTTAAAGGCTAAGTGTTTTGAAGAATGAACTTTGCATATGCTCCGCCGCCGCCACCACCTTCTTCAAACAATGGCTCGGCTAACTCGAAGCAAAATCGAAAAGGAAAGAATGTGAAAGGAAGTAAGCCTCAGGACAAGAAATATAATAGATCTAATGGTGCTAGGAACACGAATAGCTCCACCAAAGCAGACCAGCAAAAACACGAACCAGCAGCAGTCTCAATTCTAGATTTGCCCACATACTTGCCGAACGATTTGCCGAGCGAATCAAACGGTCCCAAGGAAATTGAAGATAAGCTGGAAACTCTAGAGGATGATGATTCCTTTCAAAACGAAGAGCAAGCCGTCAAAGCGAACCTGGAGGAACCGACATTCATTCCGGGAACTTCCATTACCCTTCAGACAGAAGAAGATATAGCAAAGTGGATTGCAGAGAGAAAGAAAAATTGGCCTACTAGAGGCAATGTTGCACGTAAGCTCGAAGTCCAAGCTGAGGATAAGAAGAACAAAGCTGTAGATAGCACTCCTACGGCATCGCTGAAGAAGCGTGAACTAGAAGATGATAATAATAACGGACCAAAGAAGAAGCAAAAAAACGTGTGTCGCTTCTTTCAACAGCACGGTCATTGCAAATTTGGTATCAAATGCAAAAATATCCATGAAACAGGCAACAAACCAGCGAACCCGGTGGCTAGCTCCAACCAGCATGACTTGACCCACTATCGCCGAAACATAAATGGCATTCCGGTGTTGATACCTAAGTTGTATTCTAATAGGACAAACAACATTAGTCAAAGTTCTAATAATAACAATTCAAATACTGGGATATCTCTCTTTAAGCATTTGGTCAAGCAGGATCATCTAGAGAATGAAAACAAAACAATATTAAACTTCATACAATTCCTCGACAAGCAGGGATTAATAGATCACGATGTCATGAAATCATAGTAGCAGTTAGTACGTGTGTATTGTCATAATAAATACTATATACTCTGCATATCATATTACCATTGCCTAATTTTTCTAGTATACATGTAAATCAATATAAGTCTCCGTCATACTTCTTCGTGGCATCCAAGAGGATGCTACACTGTTTCGCAATGTCACCTAATTTACCGATGACTAATTCATTACCTTCACCAAAGCCGTAGATTGAGTACGACAAGCCGACCTCCTCGCAGAATTTAATAACAAATGGTTGCACCCTTCTGAAATTGTGTCTTGGAAGTCTAGGGAACAAGTGGTGGATAGCTTGAAATTGCAACCCTCCATGGAAAAAGTCGAACCACTCAGGGCAATCCACATCCATTGTTGTTCTGATCTGTCTCGATGGGAAAGATTCACTGACACCTAAATCCGAAGTAGACATAGCAAAATGAGATAATGTAATTTGCACATGAACCATCATAGTAGCTACATGACTCACAAGGACATAGATAAAGCGATTCCATCCACCATTCACGGACTTGTAAACAACGAGATAGAAAAACCAGAAGAAGAAAAAACTCAACCCAACAAGCTCAAAATATCTGAACCATGCGGCCTTTCCGTGTCTAGGACCCTCTCCCTTGATCAAGTGCTGCCAAGACAAAAAGTACAAATTAAATCTTCCGAAGCACAAGATAGGGTAGTACATGTAGTTCTGGAAAGGAATCAAGAACTGAGCGGCTTTATCGAACCACAAAAATCTGTCGTAATAAGTAGAATATAAGTTGTCAAATAACCTGACGCTCACCGCAAAGAATGGAAGGTGTTGAATATCTGGGTCATGGACTGGGTCATTGGTTATCAAATGGTGAACATTGTGGTTTCTCTTCCACCAGCCCAAACTCAAACCTCCAAACCAATCTGCAATCAACATACCATATAAGTTGTCAAACTGGTAATTGTGCGTAATAGATACATGACCGGCGTCGTGAGCAATAAAGGTCATCTGATGCCATGCCATTCCCATGCAAAGTGCACTCAAGAAATAATATTCTATCTTCAAGAAGGAGAATGAATACAAGAAGAGAGAACAAATCTTGAACATCTCTCTTACGTAGGCACAGTAGTTGCATTGATAGAAACCGTTCTTGATAACCACCTCGTGCAATTCAACGTATTTGTCTCTCAAGTGCTGCTGTGTTTTATAATCCAAAGATGGCAAATGCTGAATATCTTGGTGGGTGAGTCCATTATCGTAATTACTCATGAGTACTTTGGGGTTAATGATAGTCGATTTTTTGTCAATAAATTCTTCTGTCACTGGAAATAGTATGTACTTGTTTTCCTCCGTAATAAGAGTGTTTTGTGGCACTACTGGTTTCACGGAGTTGACTTTTGGGTAGCCAATACCCTTATATGCTTCAGGTACATCACTTAACGAGGAATTTGACGAAGATAAAGGAGAAGATGATGTCGACAATTCTACATCGGAGGAGCTCATCGAGCTGTTATAATCCAACTTATTTTCCAACGAGGCAGTGACTCCTTGCTTTTTATCCTTCTTATTGGTATTAGATCCTTTGGTATATATTCCACCTTGAATTGGAGGAAGCAAGTTCTCCCAAAAGTAGTCTATTTTGCCGATTTTCCACTTTGGAAACGACAAAATGGTCTCGTCGCAGTGGTAGGCGTTCATTTCGTCTGTGGCGTCTCTTCCGATCATATGGTAGACGGCCTTTTCTCCACCTGGGTGTTTGGCGATCCATGCTGTGATGTTCAAGACATAGTTTTTGTAGATGACAATGGCCTTTCCATCGGCGATCAAATCGATGATTTGGTTGCGCGACAACACCTTGAGCGAGTCTGAGCCCATTATTAGCGAGTGTGGGTAATGAGAACAGTACAGCAACCAAGTTCCAACTGGTACCTGGAAAGAACAGTGTGTTGCAAACATTTAAATATGTCGCCAAATCTCACATTTGGCTGTAATGAGAGAACAGGAAATTTTCTCGTGCTCGGTTAGATATTTCGCGATCTCAGATTGTGCCGGTAGTGAGAGATTGTCATTGTGATAGTGGGACAGGGGAAAAATAGCGACACAGACACACAGTGCGACTGCTGAGACTGCTGAGACTGTAGCAGTTACAGCGTAAAATTGCAATTTGCGACCAGAATCTCCTGATCCGGTACGAGAGACGTTCAGAGAGTAGAGATTAGAGGCGCTGGAGTGGGGTGAGTAAAGACGACAATGGAGCCGTATGGGTATCGAATAGGGGTTTGAAGATGGAAATTGAGTTTGACAGGGTGTTTTGCCAATCGTAAGGGGCTGGTTAGGGCATTTTTCCGCAAAACAATGGAGATCCTGATTATGAAATTGGATATGGATAGAGGTTCATTGGCTACTGATCGGTAATAGTGGAAGAGTTTCTCTCGTTAAGGACATTTATGCACACAGCCTCAGTAAATGCGACTGCACCAGAAACAGTAATATTACTAACAGTAGCGTAAAAATATTGTTAGTACTATCACTATGAATTTATTGTTCTGTCGCTGACTGCGAAAAAACTCTCTGCTGCGAATTGTTGCATATACTGGTGGTTTGCCTGTTTTGAACAGGGACGAGATTTGGGACTTGTGGGTGGTGGGTGTGGTAGTAGTGAGAGATAGTCGTGAAATGTGATCGTGAGAGTGGAATTTATTGGGAGTGGTTATTATGTAGAGAGCTGACAGGTTGCTCTAGACTGTTTAGGGAAATAACATAGTTGGTCTTTTATTTTAAGCTGAAAAGGTTCGTTATTTACTACTGTCTATTTATACAAGTGCCCCCACTTAGTAGCAACGGTTTAAAAGTTCGTACACGGTGGGCAATAAGATGGGAATGAAGAAATTGTCGTTCAAGTTCGAGCTGCCCTCTAAAACTCCACAGATCAAATTGGAAACGAAGAGGTTCTCCCACTTCTTGATCGGGTCGTATGAAGTAGGATAGAGATCGACTAAGTACCTATCAAGCAATACAAATGCTGCGAAATTGATAATAATAAAGGCAGCAGTACCTTGAAGAGACTTTTCGCTGCCCAGCCACTTTAAAGAGCCAAATCTTCTTCCAATAATGGAAGCTAAGGAGTCTCCGAGGCCCAATGCAATAATGCCCATGTATCTAACAATAGACACTTTGTCGCTTCCTACAAGGATATAGTCGTAAAGGATAGAAATGGTAGCACCCACAATCAAGTAGATGTAAGACACATTCAATGGTCCCTTTGAATCCTTGTAATCCTGGAAAAATCTTAACTTGTAATGCAAGTATTCACCGACTGGTGTGAAACGGTTGTATCTGATAACCTCGACGATTAAAAAGAGCACAATCGATCCCAATAAACTGATCAAGGTAAACTCAATATTTTCTACCAACACCTTTGGGCTGTAACCCAAGATGGCGATGATAACGAAGTGCCAAACTTTTCTTCTGAAGTTGAGACTAAGCTTCTCAGTAAAAGTGAATACTAACGAAATGGAGGTCACTATAATAGCTGACCAGACTTGAAGGATTTTGATTTTTTCCTCATCCTGGAATATGTATTCGTACAACCATGCAACAGCATTCTGTCCATCCAAAACATAATTCAATTGGAAAATCGTAAATCCATAGAAAATTCCCGAAAATACTATAGCCACGACGACAGTTGGCAAGTAAGAGTAGACTTGGAAAAGAGCCAAGATGGCAACAATGAAACTTACCAATAACTTTTGGAAAATGGCCAAAGGCAAGTAGGCTGCGACAAAGCCTTTGTTGAAGAACAAGTTGACAACCAACAAGCTGATCAAGTGAATCTCTGTTTTGGTGAAAGTTCTGTAGTCTTCATCATCAACAGTTTCTTCTTTCTCTGCTTCATCTTTGTCATTTGCCGCTGGAGCTAAGATCGAAGATAACTTACCATCATTGATCAAATCCAACACGTATGAATTCAAGACATGGAAAATGCAAATTTGAACAAATGTAAATGTGGTTACTTCTATACTATCATTATACACTTCAAAGAAACCGATTGCAGAGAAAACTCTGAATATTGGGTTCAATTTCTCCACTATTAAGTAGTTTAATGTGAGGTTCACCAAGAACCAATCCTTGTCGTAATGAATAAGGTTGACCACAAATGGCAAGATAGTAGCATATAAGTAGTTAAATTCCGGAATGTCTTTTTTCGTTTGTTCACTCTTGACATAATTCAAAATGATGGCACCTGAAACACCTAAGAAGTTGAATCCAATGGTGAATAGGTTTTCACTCAACTGCTCGAATTTGTTTCGACTGAGGTAGATGATTTCGAGAATGTATGCGAAAACCATCAATTGAACGAACTTCAAGATATTTATATTGTCAGAGACAAAGTCTTGGACTCTGTAGATGATGTTGAAGGGAAATCCTGCCAATTCCAACTCGAGATCCCTTTCTTCTTCCGGGTTCTGGGGAGCTGGTCTCTCCAGCTTAGCAGCTGGGGCATCGAGAGCAGATATAGGTTCAGCGCCTTCTTGGAAAATGCTGGCAGTCGACTTATTTAATGCCGGCTCGGCCTTTTGAGCGGTTTTTCTGCCTCTGGCTCTTGTTGTCAGGCTTTTTGGTGGCATTATGTGACTACGGAAGACAAAGGAATGGTAGGTACAATTAGCTTCCTCGTAGTTATCTCTGTATTTTTCAACACAGTGAACGGCGATGTCTGCAGGCGGCCAATTTAGAGAGAAGTGTCGCTAAATGGAGATTTTCTGGTGGGGCGATTTTGCGGCATTCGTGTTATCTCAGATTAGCGGCAGTGAGAGATTTTGTGAGACAGATTAATGAGAGTGTGTGTGAAATACTCTACACTCTAATATTTTACTGATGAGTATACGTATACAAATGCTAGTACTATTCAGTATAGAGAGTTTTAGAGCATGTATTATACAGAGTATAAGATAGAAGCTGAGGTGTCATTATTTAACATGTGATTAATAGTATTAGTCATAGCATTTTTCATTAATCATTAAAAGAAACCACCAATAAAATCCACATTAATACATTCTTCTATACTTCTGTCTCTCCATCTCTCTACTATATATCACCACTTTATCTTATACAGATTCTCCTTCTTAAAGCCTCATCGCATTACCCCCCACACACTAAATAATCTCGTACATCACATCTAACATTTAATTTTCTCTCGCTATCACTAACATTAATCTCACTAACATTAATCTCACACTTAATTTCACTTACACTTTATTCAACTCACATTCACTTTATTCAACTCACACTTTTATTTAACTCATTTTATTCATCTCACACTTTATTCATCTCACACTTTATTCATCTCACACTTTATTCAACTCACTTTATCCAACTCACACTTTTCTTCAACTCACACTTTATCCAACTCACACTTTATTTAACTCACTTCCAGCCCACACTACTCTACTCAGCATCTCGGTAGCCACACTAAAACCTCATGGATCTCAATCTCCTGCAGGCTCCACCGAAAAAACAAACAAACGCGTCTGCTCGCTTTACTGCCAAAATGAATTCTGATTTATGGTTTGGTACGAGTAATTGTAATGGTAATTAGACACTGAACTGTTCTACAATATACTAGAACTTGTTAATCTTTCGCTTACCCCGTCAAGTCCACAATCGCCACGATGTATATCAAGAAAATCATCATACAGGGGTTTAAAACGTACAAAAATGCAACGGTGATAGACCTCTTGTCGCCTCAACATAACGTAGTAGTAGGTCGTAATGGTTCAGGTAAGTCCAACTTCTTCTCCGCCATCAGATTCGTGTTGTCAGACGACTACACACACATGACAAGAGAGGAAAGACAGGGTTTAATCCATGAAGGCTCCGGAACCGTGATGTCTGCTTACGTAGAGATCATCTTTGATAACAGCGACGGAAGAATTCCGTTAAACAGAACTGAAGTCTTGATCAGAAGAACAATCGGATTGAAGAAAGACGACTACTCGCTAGACGGAAAATCGGCTACTAGGTCTGATATCCTGAACCTTTTGGAGAGTGCCGGGTTTTCCAGATCCAATCCTTATTATATCGTTCCTCAAGGAAGAATTACGAGTTTGACCAACTCAAAAGATGTAGACAGACTCGAATTGTTAAAAGAGGTCAGTGGTGCTACTGTATTTGAGAGCAAGTTAAAAGAATCCGAAAAAGAGATGAAAAACTCCACGTATAAGAAACAAAGAATAGACGAAACTCTTGCCTCCATAGATGAGAGATTGTCTGATTTGCAAATAGAATCTGCTGACCTCAAAAAGTATCAGGGATTGGATAAGTCCAAGAAGGTCTTGGAATACAATTTATTCGATAGAGAGTTCAACGAATTAACGGCGTCAATTGACGATATAGAAGAAAAATATAATACGCTCTTGACAGAGTCTCAACAGGATCTTCAGGAATTGGAAAATCGTGAAAAATTGTGCCAGGAATTGACCGATACTATAAACGAGTTGAAAACATCCATCAAAGTCTCACAGTTAACTAAGGAACAATCAGACTTGGACTTCAACCAATTATTGAAAGTAGTTGCTGAAAAGGAAGTTAAGCTCAATGACATTAAGTCTAGTTTGGAATCGTCTCGTGAACGTTCAGAGGAGGTAGATCGTCAAATTGATCAATACAGAACTTTCATTGCACAACGCGAAGCAGAAATCTCAAAATTGAAGCCTGAATTGCAAAATTTACAATCTCAAGAATCTAGTGATAAAGAAGAGCTTGTGCAGTTAACATCGAAACAGAGAGCTTTGTATTCCAAGCAGAACCGCTTTCTGAAATTCAAGACTAAGAAGGAAAGAGATTCGTGGCTTAATAAGGAGATTTCATCATTAAAGAAGGAATTGCAAAGAAAAGAAAATGATGTCAACCAGTTGAATTCTGAAATCAAAAGCCAAGAAAGTGATATCAGCGAATGGAACGAAAAGATAGATAGATTAAATGGCGACCTTCACGATGGCTCTCATATTAATTCTGTCAATCAATTGAAGTCAGCTGTGACTGACTTAAAGATAAGCATAAATGAGCTCAATGACAAGCGTAAAATGTTGTGGCGTGATGAGATTAGATTCAGGAGTATACATGACTCGGTCAGTAATGACTTGAGCAATGCAAACAACTTTGTTAACCAAACTATGGATAGATCGCAGGCACAAGGTTTGGCGGCAGTGAGGTCTATTGCTGCCCAATTGAAACTCACTGATAATGTCTTTGGTCCTATAGCGTCTTTATTCAGTGTGAGTGACAAGTACAAAACAGCAGCGGAAGTTGTTGCAGGTAATTCTTTGTTCCATGTGGTGGTAGATAATGATGATACCGCCTCCTTGATTATGAAAGAATTGATCAGAACCAAATCAGGTAGAGTTACATTTATACCTTTGAATAGAATTGAGGTTTCACTGGTTGAATACCCTGATAGTAACGACCATCAATGCATCCCCTTAATTAAAAAGTTGAAGTACAACGATTCCACTGTGGGAAAAGCCATAAGACAAATCTTCGGAAGAACTATCGTAGTGGGTGATTTGCAAACAGGTGCTGAGTTAGTAAGGTCCTATAAGTTATCTGCAATTACCTTAGATGGTGATAGAGCCGATAACAGAGGTGTATTGACTGGTGGTTTCAGAGACTACAAGAAATCAAGAATCGATGCCTTGAAAATACAGGCAAAGAAGAGAGCAGAGTTGGAAAAGACGGAAACAGACTTGAAAGCATGCGTCGAGGAGATTGAGGCAATTAATCAGAAGATCACTTCTATGAACAACGAATTGCAATTGAGTGTACGTGATTTGGACAAATTGATCTTAGCGCAAGAACCTACCAAAATTCAATTGTCGCAATTGACAAACAAAAAATTCAACGCAGAACAGGATTTGAATATCCTCAAGATCAACTTGAGTAATTTCCGCGTTGCAAGAGATACTGTGTTGCTAAAGATCAAGCAGCACGAATCGGAGTTGAATAGTGATTTTGCCCAATCTTTGAGTGATGAAGAGGTAGTGGATTTGGATAGCTTGACTGGACAAATTAGTCAGGTTGAAACACATTTGGACCAAATTGTTACTAAATTATCTGAGCTAGAGACTCAGATCTCGGTTTTTGAATCAGAGTTGATAAATAACTATAAACCAACATTGGCGAAACTCCTTAGCCAACGTAGATCCCTTGAAGACAGAAACGTTGATGATTTTGAAGAGACGGAGTTGGAAAGGGAACTTGAGTCTTTACATATTGAGTTAGATACGATTCAGGCAAGAAATCAATCTGCCAACGATGAATTCAATAAGATTAGTAAGGAAATCAGTTCAAGTGAAGCAGCATTGAAGAAAGCAAACGATCAACAACTTCTGTTAATCAAGAAATTAGAGAAATTCTCAAAATCATCAGAAAAGATCTTGAACAGAAAGTCTATCTTGACAAACCGTCGTGAAGAAATCCAAAAGAAAATCAGAGAATTGGGTGTATTGCCAGAAGAAGCATTTCAACCGTCAAACTATGATAAATTCACCTCTGACGATTTATTAAAGCAGTTGAATAAGGTGAACGAGGAATTATCGAAATATTCCCACATTAATAAAAGAGCCATGGAACAATACAATACGTTCACGAAGCAAAGAGATGACTTGGTTAATAGAAGAGAGGAATTGGACACTTCCAGTGATTCAATTGAAAGCTTGATAAAGAACTTAGAAACACAGAAGGACGAAGCTATCAGAAAAAGTTTTCTGCAAGTTGCAAAAAGTTTCAATGAAATATTTGAAACTTTGGTACCTGCAGGGGTCGGTAACTTGATCATGCAAACTAAAGATGATGCCGACGCTAATGTCAATAACGATTCGGAAGACGAAAATGAAGACGAAAATGAAGACGAAAATGAAGACGAAAATAGAAATACCAGTTCAATTATTGAGAACTACATAGGAGTTTCGATCTCAGTGTCATTTAATTCCAAATATGACGAGCAGCAAAGAATTGAGCAATTATCCGGTGGGCAAAAGTCATTATGTGCCATAGCCTTGATTTTGGCTATTCAAAAATGTGATCCTGCTCCCTTCTATCTCTTCGATGAGATAGACGCAAACTTGGATGCCCAGTATAGAACCGCCGTTGCTGCAATGATTCACTCGCTTTCATCTAAGGCGCAGTTCATTTGCACTACCTTCAGACCAGAAATGTTGCAAGTAGCTGACAAGTTCTACGGAGTCATGTTCAGTAACAAGGTTAGTACGGTGTCCGAGATTAATCGCGAGGAGGCCATGAACTTCGTAGAGGGCCAACAACCACGCTAGAATAGTTAGATTCGTATAGCTTTGATGATAATAAAGAAATGACTAATTTAATTTATAGAGACAGTTGTAGAGATCCCGGGCGCTACCATCGTTTATTACATTAGATCTGTTTCGGCTAATTATCCCATTTCTTGGCATATGCGTTTGTCTGCGCCATTACCAACAGGCTACAGTTTATATTTAGAACAGGCGGTTGGACTCTTAGACTACCGAAGTCTCGAGCCGTGAAGCGATCTCGGTTCGGAGAAAATGCCACCACAGAACACACCGGCTTTAATTGGGGTCACTCTACCGTTCTCTCATCCTCGCTGTCGCTGCGTGGCAGTGGAATGCGAGCTAAGCCCTGTAGCGACAACATTGGGAGATTTTGTTTCGTGGTGCGATGGTTACCGGATTGGCCAATGGCCGTTCCCCATCAACAAGCAGGAAGTGGTATAGTGGACGGGATCTTGCACATTGCCCTAAAGATGTATATAGGAGGAGTATTTTACAGCGGATCCTGCTTATTATTCCGGTGATGCAGAACAGAGCATTTGTCGCTTTCAGGGGAGAATCCTGTGATGATCATGTCTACGGCAGGGACCAGCCTGTGAAGATGATGGTAATCTCTGTGTTTCACCGGTGCCCCAACTCCCCAACTCCCCACGCCGTGAGTGACACACCGTCGTGCATACTATCAAATCATCTTCTGTAATTTATAGCCAGCACTAGTAATAAACAACAATCAATGATAGAAATCCTCGACTATCTATTTTTATGCACGACGCACGTGATCACTGTTCCCAATGTGAAATTTACCATGACGTCGAGAAGGGCTGAGACGGTAGAAACAAATCATAAACAGAGCATAATTCGATAGTTGTCAGTCTGTATAAAATAAAGTAGAATTCCCCTTTTGTTTTCCTAATAGGCGTTTTCTTTTTTCTTAGGGTTTCCTTTTTACTTTTGAACTTCCTAACTCACTAGAATACAATTTGGCAATGGTATGTACCACCACCACCGTGCTGGAGTACGGCTCGGAATTCATCTAATATCCCCAATCCATTATCTGTAGGAAACGCTGAACTTGGAGCCAGTCGAGCATTGCAGAGGAGCCAAAAGAACCACGACAGAGTAATTGGCCCATGTCATCGGTCTACTCAACGAATGCCCCCAATTGAAGAAGTGCCACCTCCGTGGTTTCGTTGACGAATCCCGAGTTTCATGTCTCGACGTTCATCTAGCCCGTTGCGGAGAAGGTGTACTCGAAGGTCCGCTTCTTGATACTTGTCCCCAAAGCGAAAGCCGATGAAGTGGAATTTTAGATGAGCATCGGTTGCGGCATGGATGTTTTCCTCGAAGCCGCCAAGCATGATCTGCTAGTGATGATCTATAGATGATTTGTGGAGTGATAATGATGAGTTTCTGGCCATTATGGGGGAAAATTCTGTAATACGTAATACTAACAAATATCTAGTCCTATAACAACTACCAACAACAACAGGGTCCTCCACAACAGGGTTACTACCAACAGGGCCCACCTCAACAACAATACTATCAACAACAACCACAGCCTATGTATGTCCAACAACAACCACAAAAGAGTGGAGGAGGATGTTGCTCCACTTTCTGTGGATCTTGTGCTGCTCTTATCTGTTGTTGCTGCGCCGAAGAGTGTCTTGATCTGTTGTGTATGTAATCCTTCTAGGACAATTGATGTACCATAGAAAGTTTTTTGCATTGGTTTGTTCTTATTGCGTTTTCGCAGCAAAAGTGTCAATCAAATAGCTCGTTTCCGAACACCGTAGTAATATTAGAACGTTGTTGCACGGTGTGCAATTGTGGTTGGATGGAGACTAGTTTCCGTTTACTAAACTCTAATTATTCAATGTACAACTACGAAGATTTTAGAAACATTCGAATTATGATGTAGATTTCAAAAATATTAGTGTAGAAATGAAAATGAGACACATGCAAGTAGTGTTTAAGAGTCGTGCTATATAACCGGCACGACATTGCAGTATTTGAAGTGCCAGCAAGTCCAAGACTGTCATAACGTACCGTCAATGTATAACAGCCAAATGTGGACTCGTGTATGTTTAAACGCAAGGTCAATAAATAATAGAAGTACCCAAACTTACGGTTTCCAAGTCTTCAATCCCCTTCCCAATTATATTTTCGATAGCCCTGCTAATCTCGATATCCACAGCAAAAGCATATTCGGAGTATTTTTGATGTAGGCTATTCTGATGTTCCGGTTAAGCATGAAGAGAATATACGATATCAGTATCTGAGACTATTATAGGCCATTCCAACTTATATACTTGGGACAGGTTCTGGGAAATAACCTCTTGAAAGTATGGGTTGCTGCGGAATTTAGAGTCGTGATACTTCCACGGAATATGGCTCCTGCGAGAGAAGCTTTGTCAAGGAAGGGTTCACTTCTTCAAAGCTAACCAATTTTGCAGCTGGAATCATACCGTCTCCAATTTTGGTAGCAATTCTCAATAAGAAAATGCTCCTTTCGACTAGAAGCCTCCAGTTTGGGTTGAGCTCAAGCACAACCCACATGTAAGTATGACTATCAAATTGCCGATAAGCGAGGTATCGCTACCAGTGCAGTTGGGCTGTCCCAGACAACACCCGAAGCAATGGGTGCAATCAGCACAACAGTCGGTACATTGGCTGTCGTTTGCTTTCAACGGCTGCGATATGTCTGATTCCTGTAACGAATGTGACGATGAAGTGTTACGAGAAGTGAATGACGGTGGAGAAGTACCACTGTACGATGGTGGTCGTTCCGTAGGTTGCTCGGTCTTGTGAATCGGAGTACTTGGGTCTAGTCCTGGCATCTTTCAGGTTTGATTCTTTGTACTCGAAATAAAGCTTAGGCTATCACAAAAGCTTTAATATGCTTTCCCCATTCAAACACACCTCTCACGGTATCAATGGTTGGAAATACTTAGAGTTGTTTCCAAAATAGATTGGAACCATGATCGTTATACATTATAAGGCTATGTGCGGTCTACAAGTTACCGGAACCATTCTGTAAATTACGCAAGTGAAACTTATCAATGCGGAGACTTACCGAGGAGTTACAAAGGCTGCAACTTGGAGGCCAATTGCAACCATTTCCTGCAGAATTTATGACTATATTAACATTTATGCCTAATACTCGTTGGGTTTATACAAATATACGAAATTGACACTAAAAGCGGGTAACTATTTAGTTCTTGGCAGCCTTCTTCTTGTTAGAAGTGGAGTTCTTTGGCAATTCCTTGACGTAAGGAATGAACTCTGGCTCGCCAGGAATGTACTTTCTTAACACCTCTGGGATGACTAAACCGTCTTCCTTTTGGTAGTTCTCTAAGATACAGCACAAAGCTCTTTGGGTAGCAGACAAGGTGGAGTTCAAGCAGTGAACGTACTTCTTCTCGGTCTGGTTTTGTTGCTTAATACCACATCTGATCTCTAAGTTACGGGATTGGTAGTCGGTACAGTTAGAACAAGAAACCAACTCCTTGTATTCCTTTTGGAATGGGAACCAAGCTTCCAAATCGTACTTCTTGGCAGCGGCGTTGTTCAATTCACCGGAAACAATTCCGACGACTCTGTATGGCAAACCCAAGGACTTGTAGAACTCCTCTGACAAACCGATCATTCTGTCGAACTCATCCCAGGACTTTTCTGGCTCAGCCAAAACGAATTGCTCAATCTTCTCGAAAGCGTGGACTCTGAAGATACCCCAAGCGTCCTTACCGTGAGATCCAGCTTCTCTTCTGAAACAAGAGGAGTAACCAGCATATCTGACTGGCAATTGGTCAGCTGGAGACTCAAACCACTCACCAGCATGGTAGGCGGAAATTGGCTGTTCGGAGGTGGCAATCAAGTACTTCTCATCCTCACCGTCGATAACCTTGTATAATTCTTCGTCGAATTGAGATAATTGAGCAGTCTTGGCCATGACGTCCTTGTTCATCATAACTGGAGCTTGCAATGGGGTGTAGTCGTTTTTGGCTAAGAATGACAAACCGTAGTTTATCAAGGCTTGGTTCAAGAAGACACCGTAATTTCTCAAGAAGTAACCACGGTGGCCGACGATTCTGACACCTCTTTCTGGGTCGTAACCATCCAATCTCAATAAGATTTCGTGATGAGACAAGGTAGCTGGGGCACCGGTGGCAGCAGCGACTTGACCGACTTCATAAGATTCTGGCTTCCAAGTTCTGACGAGCTCGTTGTTCTCCTCATCTTGGGAGTCGACTACGGATTCGTGGACGATGTTACCAACTTGGTTAACCTTGAAACGTAAGTCGGTGTCAGCCTTGACTTCGTGTTCAATCAAGGCCTTCTTCTCTTCGCTCAACTTGTCCTTTTGAGCAACCAATTCGCTGGCATCTTCCTTGGCCTTGAATTTCTGGCCGATTTGCTTCTGGATGGCGTTAATCTCCTTGTTTTTGGCGTCCAAGTCGAATCTGATCTTGGTCCATTCCTTGTACTCGTTGATAATCTCATCGACAAGTTCGACAGAGTCACCTCTCTTCTTCTGAGAGATCTTAATTTTGTCGGGTTCTCCTCCCTTTTCCACGAGAAATGCGTTAATGTCCAACATGTTGAGTTTGTGGTTTTGATGTGTGTACTTGTAGCACAGCTGTGTCTTTGCCTAAGTGAAGAGCTCAGATGTGGTACCAACTACTTCCACTTGTCATACGTCTTAACTGTGCCAGAGGGTTTTTTTCATCCAAAAAATTTCACCGGCTTATATGGAGGAGCGAGCCTTCAGTAGAAAGTCAGGTAGTTTCTACTGCTAGTGGTGACTGATTGTGGAGTGGTGTCATAAATGGGTGTTTTTCTTGTATGGAAGAGAATTCGAAGATTTCTGGGTTTTGATTTGTATTTTGGAGAAAATGTTGAGGAATTAACTTGATTGTAGACGGAAATGACGAATTATAGGTATAAATTCATAGAGTGTGTTGTATTGTAATTGAGAAATAGTGTAATCCGGACTTCTAGCGAGAATGGTTTTTTCGCAGCGAGAGGACTGCAGTGAGTGGTGAGATGTTATTACTAGAAATCCTCATACTGTATGACTATTACATGGATAATTATTGTGAGACTTACTATTATTGTGAGACTGAGTATTGTGTGAGAGAGATGGAGTGTGACTAGTGACACCAGAAATGCGACATGATTCTTCGGTGTCACTGTAAGCAAGTGAATGCAAAAAATAACCAAGACAAAGTTCGTGTAAAATGCATTCTGCTTTTTCCGCCTTCTACAGATTGCATGCTAAGCTATCCATATTAAGGTTATCAGCGTTAACTTCTATCTACTGTTTCTGTTACATTTATTCTCCACATTGTTTTCTTAAGATTATCCTGTTTTGGAATTAATTAGTGCATTGACGTATTATTATACCTTTGAAGTATTTTATATTAGATACTTCACATTACTACAGTCTACTTCGTTCTTCAATTGCTCATCCTTTAATTGAATTGACCATCGAGAAGAAGCGCCATAGATCCGCATAGTATCTGACATTAAAAGCCTATCGCGCCTTCTTGAGCTTAACTTGCTTTACCGTTTCATCGCTGTACTACATTTCTAATCACTTCATTGCTGCTCTTTTGCATCTTGCTTTCATCACTCCCAAATCAATTGGAACTGATATTCACTGCACTGTCATCCTGATATGATATGCAATCCCTTCTCTTGGATCGTGCCATCGGAAAGGTAGCGCCGTTGGAGTTTGCTACAACAATCACAGAATCTTTCTACTCCATCCTTCAGCAGAATGCCCAGAGAGACGTGTTTCCTCTAAATTGCCATAATAGTGCTGCTGTGAACAGTCTTTCATTGGAATCTGAAGACTACCAGTACCTCCTAAGTGGATGTGCTGACTCGTCTATTAAACTATGGGATTTGGGAAACCAGGAAACAGTCGGTGAAGAAGATGCTGTAGCATCAAAACAGCATTCAGATTATGACGTCTACGACTATGACCACCCAATTTCAACATATTCCAACGTAGCTACGATACCCAGGAAGTCCTCTCACAGCTTTGGAATTTCTGCAGTCCAATGGTGGCCCTTTGACACGGGTATGTTTGTCTCTGCTTCTTTCGACCATACTGTCAAAATCTGGGATACAAACGAATTGACTCCCGTACATTCCTTCGACATGAATAATCGAGTATACGCCATTGATCTTTCAGGAAGCGAGTCTCCCAATGGTCTTACGTCTACTGCATTAGTTGCTGTGGGCAGCGACCAGCCTTTCATTAGATTATTGGACTTGAGGTCTACGTCGAGTGCACATACACTTACAGGACACATGGGAAAGACTCTCTGTGTCAAATGGCATCCACTTAATCCCAATTTGCTTTCATCAGGAGGTTTTGATGGAGAAGTGAAGATATGGGATATACGAAGAAGTAAGAGTTGCTTGGCACGCCTAGACATGCTCAGGACTAATAACCTGGGTGGCAGTTCTGACAATCTTACAAAGACCTCAGTTAAAGCACATCTGGGTCCAGTGAATGGGTTAGTTTGGAATGAGCAAGGAACTGTGTTGTATACTGCTGGAAATGATGACAAGGTTCGTGTATGGGATATGATTTCGTCGCTAGCTCCTCCGATAAATAAGTTAATTAACTTTGGGCCATTAACAAGAAACAAGTATCCCCAGACGATACCCATTATGCTCAATTCCAGCTACGAAAGTGAACTACAATATCTCTTGTTCCCATCGGATAATAGCGATGTTTTCATCTTCCGTACCATTGACGGAAAGATGGTGTCACGGCTCACCCGTAAAGGTTCCAAGAATAGTGGGCGGACTTGTTCCATGGTGAATGGTGGGCCATTTACTGGAAAGTACTTCTGTGGAACCATTGACGGTGAAATCCTCAGTTGGGCTCCACATTGGGAACAACCATCACTAGAGGAGATTGTTGAGGAATCCTATGAGGTAGAGTCCACCGCCGAAGATGTTTTGAGCAAACGGCTCCTCGCCCAGGAAGCTCGCCGAAACCTTGAGTCTGATCCGTACTTCCAGAAGCAGCCCATATCAGGTCCATAGAATTATGTGTTGTAAAACGAAGGGGTAGTGGTTTTAGAGTGAAATTGGAATTCACAGAGCTGTAGGTAATACTTCAACAGAGAGTACATTATAACCATAATTACATAGAAATATACATATAGGGCAGAGGTAATCCACGTACGAGATTGTGACGGTGATCTTTATCTGATACTAAACTCAAATGCAATGATAAGTAGTACATTATGACAAAGAACTGAACTACTTCTTTCTACAACAGTATGCATTTTACATTCAATACATTACCCCAATCCCTCCTTTCACATTAGCTATATTACATTTGACAAATATATAACGCGTAGCATATTCAATATTCTATAACAAACTCCTAATTTTATCCAGTCTCGTATTCACCATGTACTACACCAATAGCAATACCCACACCTACCACTGCTAACATATCACTTCAACTCCAATCCCATAGTAAACATTTTGCAATCACCTCGTTCACGTGACTTTTCTACTCCTATCAATAATCAGAAAACCAGGGAAGTGCTGCCAAGACAACAAAAGACCTACTCCTAACTTTAACATTTTACCAATTATCTCTTATTCATTCACAATCTCCTTTTCAATACACCATAACGCACCTAAACAATACATACCCTTCCCCATATCACACCTCTTTCCATGACATCCCATTTTGCAATCACCTCAACCTCCTCTCACGTGACTCAACTTCCCCTGTCGATTATTGTTTTTTCTTTCGGTGCGTCTTAAAAAACTGTTTTACAACAAAGGGGATATATGAATACTACAGTGTTGTTTCTGGTAGAAGGTCCCTACGCTGTAACCAAACGCTGTCTCGGATCAAACTGCAGCTCCAGCTCCCTCCGGCCATGGCAAAGATAAAGTTGCAGGTACTCCTTGTGCCTGCGTACTTCGCAAGCGTCCCATCTGCCGCGGTTGATCCCCACTTGACCAAGCGGTTTCTTCACCTCGCCGACCCCGATATCCCACTCGGCCACATCGACTCCGACCTCCAGAACAGATACGGCAAGTTGTATCCTGAAGAAGACCCGTTGGTGATTGAGAAATTACAAGATAATGACAATTGCGATTTGGACCCAGCTTTCCTCATTGGAGACGTCTTCAACGCTGGAGATGTGTTGAGAATTATAGTGCGTAACCAGTTCTTGGACTCAACCAGTGTCACGGCAACACCAATGATGGCCAAGTCGTTCGACTTGCCTCAAAGCACGCCATTGTACCCAGTTCTTCCCAACTACGTCAATAATTCGTTGATTGTTCCTAGTCACAGACAACCGAACGAGTATTTCAATCGAGCCAGCCATGCTCCTATTCAGAGCTCTTCCGTGAAGTATTCTTCATACCCCGAATCACCTCAATTGAGTGTAAGGAAGCCCAGAAGGCGCTCGGGAACAAACAATGAAGTCGATGAAAGCAATATTTCGCTTCCTCCGCCGGACACCCGCAACAACCGTGTGATACCAACGAAAAGGAATGAGTCGTTTCGTGGATCGACTATTCCTGGACGTAGAATCACCTCTGGGATGCTCAATATCCCAGCACACTCGCAGGCTGACAGAGACCTGCTCATGTACACTCGTTCTCGAGAACCGATTGACTTGTCACACTCTTACACCGATGAGGAAGACGAGGTGGATGACGATAACGATGAAGTGTTGAGACGCGAGGTAAAAGTCGTACCTCCTCCCGAACCGGTAAAGGCCAAGAGAGGCCGTAAGCCGAAGAAAAAGCCTGTAGTTGAGCCTGCCAACACCACTGCTGCTGTGGTAGCCCCATCTAGTGTCGTAGTAGACCCCTCAAAACCTCCCAAACGGAAAGTAGGCAGACCTAAGAAAATAAGACCCCTCGAAACCAATGAAGCGAATGGTGATTCAAAGGCAGCGGAGATTTCACGTTCGGAGATCATAGAGATTTTTAAGAACAACATGTCTACAGCTACACCCAGTAAAATAGCGAAGGAAAAGGAAGTTACTCATACTGCCGCTACTCCTAGAGATGATACGCTTGTTAAAAACCCATCTCGCACAGCTCTTATCAAATCTTTGGAAATAACCATGAATGATACGCCATCTTCCAGAAAGTCCAGAACAGTAAAGAAGGTAGGTTCGAAGGGAGATCTGAATCATAAGATCACAAAACCAGCTTCAAGAAAACATTCAGTGGTTCCGGAGAGTGCCAAGTTTGTTAGCAAAGCTTTTGAACTGGCCTCAAAGTCAAACGAAAGCGATACCAAAGGCCAAGTCAACTCCAAAGGGCCTTCTAATCCTGCTTTCAATATTTCTCCAACAGGATCAGAGCTGTCAATTATTAGAGACTCTAATCTGGATGATGGCTCTAAGGTGAACGGAAAGTCACTGAAAAATGTCGATTCGGACGACGAGGTATATGTGGACCCATCACTGACGTTAGGAAGATTGTTCTTAAAGATGAAGAATTTCGAAGAAAAGGTTAAGTCCCATTCTCAAGAGGGTACTCTGTATCCAACGAAGATGACACCAATTCCTCACAATGAAGATCATGTGATCAAATCAACAATCTTGAACCCATCGATCAACCTAGTAGTTCATCTGCGAAGTCCTCAAGATAAACCTGTCAAAGTTCCAGGAAGACGTGGTCGCCCACCTAAGAATGGTCCAAAGAATTTGAAGAAGCCTGCAAAAACTGGGGCTGCTTCCCCTAAAGTCCGTTCTAATGCTAAGGCTAAGTTGGAAAAGGCTAGTGTGAAGAGCACTAAGACCACTCCACGGGATGTAAGCACAGAAACCAATATCGCAGATGCAAGCCCCGAGAACAACACCAATATCTACCCCTTTGACAAAGATTCTACGTTTAACATACCAACCAAAATCGTGGGACCGAGTGAAACCCCTGACAAAAAGCATTTACAAGAAGTTGAAGTAATCAATTCAGATCAAACAGATGCGACATCCATAACTGACAAGAAAACTAACACGTCTAGTATTTATACACAACCAGACGTAACACCACATCCCCCTGTTGTTGTTGACACAGTTGATGTGGCATCTACCACTGCCCCTGAAATCCATAGAATCAGCCCTGTACTAACACCTAAAGTCATCGCTGCTACGGCTGAATCACCCCACAAAGCCATACCCACTAGCTCATTCTTTGGAACTACAATTGTCCGCGATCTGGATGCTTTGGTTCCTGAGACTACAAATTCTATAGTCGATGGGCCTAATGTTATTACTATCACTAACTCACCTATTCATTCCAAGCCACACGATGTACCCAGTACTCCATTTTCATTCCAAAGGGGAAATGGCTTCCACACAGAATCTCAGGTTGTGCATTCTTACGCCGCAAACGGTGATTCCAATGAAGAGGCCATAGTAATAACTAGTGCTCCTGTGAGCGCAAATGGTAACGGACCTGATTCTCATAGTAAGAACTTAACTCCAGTTCCTGTTAGGAGTAGTGAGAGGGAATTTGTCTACTCTCCAAGTTATAACGAATTCAAGTTTCTGCCTCCATATGCGAAGTCTGCTTCATCTACGGCTACTACAACTACTTCAGCAACCACAAAGAGCACAGCAAAGAGATTGACTGAGCATGACAGAATCAAGGAGAGAGCAGCTGCAAAGTCTCAAAGTTTGAAGAGTAGGGCCAATGGGTCTAGTTCAAAGAAGAGAACGATCGATGACTCATCTTCTGGTGGATCTAGTGATGACGAAGGTTCCTCGGACTCCGAGGCTGAATCACATAAGAGACCTCGTTTAGTGGCTTCTATTCCTTCACTCTTGCGGAGATCGCAGTCGCCTGTTACTGCAGTTGTTTCTAAACTCAATCACATTGTTGAAGCTGCGCCCAAACAAATCTTAGGTGCTTCTCGACCACCTGTAGGCCCAGGTGCAACAGCTATTTTGAATAAGTCGCCCAACACAGCTGCGACTATACTTCAACCTCTTGAAAAGAGTACGATAAAGAAGCCTATCTTGTCATCCTTGGATGATCTTGCTAGCCGTGGAGTCCCAGAAGTCAAAGAGACTACTCCTAAGCCGAGGGAAGGAACTCCTGGTGCTGCTCCTAAGAAGACTCTTTTTGATGATGACTCCGAAGTCGAAAGTGAAAGTAGTGAAGACTCTGGAAGTGATGACAACTATAGTAGTAGCGACAGCGATGATAGTAACGAGAAGTCTGAGAAGTTCCTCAACTCTAAGAGGATGGTTGCTAAAAAGTCGAAAGCAAAGAGAAACTTACTTAGTAGCTTGAAGAGATAAAGTGACTTTCAATAATGTGTGTATAATAGTACGGGTGTGTATTTTAAATTTATCTAGATTAATGTATAAAATAATGTAACACATACCATATAGAACAAAAGAAAATAAATCTTGTCAAAAGGTCAATAATTTTTGCTAGTTTTTGGAAATTGGTGTGCATGAATAGAGTATACCAGAATAGATATGATCATATATAAAGATCACTAATTTTTGGAATTGAATATTTGAATTGAATTTATTTTCGTGAATAGCATCTCTCCGTTACTTGTGGTGTAAGTTTCTTCCTAAGATTCCTGTTGTCCATATCCTGTAGCTGACATCTGGTGGAAGTACCTTAGTGATCACCTGTAAGATGCTGCTGTATATCTCAGCGATGAACCTCTCTGCGACCTCTGGCTGTTCAAGAACTAACGCAGCCATGTAAGACTCAAAGTAATCGCCAAGGAACTCCTCTTCATATACTCGAGTCTCATCGGCATCCATGTCTGGGTGTAATCTGCCAGTGTGCAAGCACAAAAGATAATCGTTGGCTAACTTCTCTGTAACAACAGCATCATCCAACCCGTGGTGTAAGTTGTACGTTACAGTTAACTTAGACAACAACGTATTTGTGGCCAAGATGGTTCTCAACATGTGGTAGGTGTTGTTGCTAACATACTTGCTTCCCTCCTTACAGAGGTCGTAGATCAACTTAGAAGACTCGTGGGCTAAGAAGAGGTCACCAAGGCCATCTAAGAAAGAAAGCTCATACTTCAAGACGCTGTATTCTCTTGGATCCAAGTCATAGCCTAATTCAGTTAACTTCTTTGCAAACGAGTGCTTTGGTGATAAAAGCATTCTGTAGTACTCCTTGTGCATCAATGCCTTCACCAAGAGCTCTCTGCTGTGGACCTTTGGTAATGGTGGCAAGTACACCTTCATATCCTGGGTCTCGTGGAACATGATGTATCTGCAGCTCTCATCAATATTGTAGAGCTTATCGTAGTTAATTGATACTTCATCGTAGTAATTCTTGATTAATTCCAAGACCGCCAGATCCTTGGCATCTGGGGTGCTAGCACTTCGCACAAAGAGTCTCTTGTTTCTTGCAACCAAGTACATATCTATTATCTTATCGAGGAACTTCTCCACCTCGTCTTCGCGATAAGCCTGTGATAAGTATCCAAAAATGATGTACAACCAATTTCTTAGAGCCAAGTGATGGTCTGAAAACGTCATGGCGTCCTCGCTGTTTAAAATAGAGCCATTGGATGTGAGGAAGTCCTTCAACTGCCGGGACGAATCGTTCTTGCTATCGGTCAATTCCTTTCTTATAAACGTGGTGAGATCAAACACCAATTCCTTAACAATGCCACCACCGCCGCCTACTATGAGGTGCTTAAAACGGGGGTATGACTTGAGCTTCACAAGATCGCAACCCAAGCTCAGATAGTGGTACTTGACGAACTTGTCTGTCTGGAGCAAGGTGTTAAGCTGGGAAGGAATTAACATTGCCTGTTTCGAGTTGTAGCGCTTGCTCATATGATGAGCGTGTGAGTGTGGGGATGAAGACGACACTGGCATTCTGTTTCGGGATGAAACGGTTCTTATCATCGGAGAGCTCGATCGGGATCACAGTGGGTATATATAGAGAAAGACAATCACAATCCAAATAAACAGACATCCGGGTTCATGAATGTATACAAACGAAATAAACATGACACACGTTTAACATCAGGGCCCTTATTTGCGTCCTAATGATGACTGACTGATAAGCGCGCTCACGTTGCTGCTGAGAATTACTACTATAAGCGAGAGCTGCGTGATGCAGGAATGGGGTAGACTGCAAAAAAACGAGGGAGGTAGTGAGAGAGTGCGGAGTGAGGGAGGGAGTGAGTGAGTGAGTGAGTGACTCAGAGTAGGTGGGTAGATACAGTGTGCTTGGATTAAGGGTAGTAGTAGAAGAATAAGGGATATTGCAAAGTAGTAGAATGAGTCATTCAATGGTGGACTAATGGTTAGATAATCTTGGTAAGAACGGTGAAACGAGTATACCGTTGGTTGTGACTAATTAGTGCTGTCACATCAGAGTGAGATAGGCTAAAAAGAGCAATGACGCAGAATTCCTTCTAGAAAATGCTTCTCTACATTAAATATCACTGGCAGATAATACTAATATTACCCTTCCTGTCACATTGGAGGGCTTATCGTGATACAATTGATAGTCTCACATGAAGATGTAAAACATAAGCGAGGTCAGAGAGATCTAGAAAAGACTTTGACGTGATTACAGATCGACCGAGGGGTATAGTGGGTGAAGTGGCATTCTTTCAGAACGCAATGACTCACAATTATCCATTGGCATCAACTTCGGGGTTGTATTGCTTTCCTCCAATTTGTATCAGAAGAGAAGTTTCCAAAAATGGCTAAAGTTAGTATCAGCGATTAATATCCACCTGAATTCCAAAACGTCTTTTTCAATGATCTTACAATCAATTAAATACAAAGAATTGACACCCATGGATAAGTAGGTAGTATGAAAATGCACATTATGTACCTTAGTTATTACTGTTGTTCTTTTACTGCATTGATAAACGACTCTTTCAGTTCGCATTTTAACTATAATTGACAAGTTTCGCTAAATTACCTAAAAATATAACCACGTCCTTTTATAATGTCAAACTGTCTCAAACCTTACCTATCAAGGCTGACAACCTAATAATGCCCTTTACCACCAATGAAACTCTATATAGCACAAAATATACCCATTATAAATGAAGTAATCAGAGCAGCGCTACCAGTTATATCACCTGATTTAAACGCCTCATCAAAAATCAGTGCCATTGAAATCTCAATAAGTAGCCTGCGTAGCGTAATGGTTAACGCGTTTGACTTCTAATCAAAAGATTGCGGGTTCGACTCCCGCCGTGGGTTCCATTTTCTACCTTGCGGTTTTAGCTCAGTTGGGAGAGCGTCAGACTGAAGAGATTCAGTCACAGTTAATCTGAAGGTCCTGTGTTCGATCCACAGAAATCGCATACTTTTTTGCATCCTAAGCCCTTATTGGTGTTAGCAAGCTTCTTTTTGGAAAGAAATGGTGTAAAATTGTCATGGAATATTGTGTGGTCAATAATGAAGAGTGGTTTACAAGTGGCTGCCAGCTGCCGCTAAAAGATCCATTGTTTTTGACACATTTGAATTTGACATGATGCATAGTAATCGAAAAAATATAGTTGTCGTACGATGTATATAACAGAGGTGAGTTAAGAGTGTATTTTCATAGGTTAGAAGAGATCTTGATAATAGGTTAGTATAGCCTCCTGCTGCTAGTTCATTTTTGATCTGACAGGCAATCGATTAGATTCATGAAAGTTGAAGAAAAGTTCAATTTCTATAGTTCAATTTCTATAGCTCAACTTGTTCTCCCTCTTTCAACCCTCTTTAGTAAAATTTACTCTCATTAATCATTAACATAAGTAGAAATATAAAGTATATAAGTGAATCTAGCTTTCTTCGGAGGTTTCTTGCTCGAAATTTTCTTGCACAAACTTGTGAAGCTCAAGAAACTCACTGGTCAAGTAACTGTTGAGGTTGACTTCGCCAATGACTAGCTTGAAGTTACACAAGTAAAGAAATCCAACTTCCAACCGATACAAGTCTTTCGGGGAAACCCCACCAACTGTTGCAAACGACTTCTGCTTCTGGTAGACGTCCTCGAGCTTCTTGGTGGAGCATCGGATGGACGCCAAAATGAAACGGTAAACGTTCATGGCGGAAAGGGGGATGATGTCAAGAAGGATGCAGAGTTTAAACATCATTGATGCAGAATGGATGTAAGCCAGCACAGAAATGCTGGAAGAATATGTCTTAATTCTGAGGAGGAATTGGTCAATGCTAAGAGGAGGCGGCTTGACAAGATTGAAGATCTTGAGGAGATGCTGGTTCTGTTCAATACGCTTGGCTTCTTGGTTGTAGAGAACCTCTTGTCTGAACTTGACAAGGTCCAAATCAGTTATCGGATTGGATACTGGTTCGTAGGTGGCACCGTCTACCAACTCCTCGATGGGTATATAGGGACCTTCAGTATTCTCTTCGTTCTCATTTCCATCGTCAAAGTTCCTAACAGAATTTTCTTCGGTCTTGTCATTCTCTGGTTGGTCTTGCTCCTGGGTCTCCAAGGAGTCTGGCGTTGCTTCCTCGTTCGACAAAGAGTCCGGAGTGGTTTCCTTAAATGCAGTTATTGGGTATGGTGGTTGGCTCAACTTGGCGAACTTCAAGGGAGGAGATAACGGAGGAGTGTTGGAACGAACTGAATCCAGCGACACCTTTGTGAAATCCCTGTATTCACTATTTCGCAGCAAGTCTAGCTTATACTTGGCTAGTTGCTGGTTCTTGAACTGAGCAAATAAGACCGGGTCTGATTGTAAGCGGATGATGTACTGGAGGGTTTTGGAGAGAATGAAGATGGCGTGGTAGACGTGGAGCTTGTTGATGTTTTTCAAGCCGTGCTGCAAATCGAAGATTAGGTCGTCAATGAAGATCTCATCTAGCGACTCGGGGTCATCGACAAACGTCTCTTGCGGCGGTTTTAATGGTATATCTGAGAGGTCCTTTACGTATGTCATTATCTAGCTGGAATCAAACTGGGGCGACTGAGTCAGGAATAAATGGAGTGGAGTTGAGACTCTCTTGTTGCTGTTTGCTGGCAGGGAGACTGTGAGGTGGGCTAACGGTTATAAAACAGGCATAGACGGTAGAAAAACAGGAGCTAATGGCAGCGAGAGTGGAGTATAGGATGGGAAGCTATAGCTGGCGGCGATGGGACTGGTCTTTGCTAACACAGACACTGGCGGCTTGAGATACGAACAAAGGCTGTTTAACCGAGTTAGTTACTGATCATTGTTTTTTTCCGAAGGAAGACTGTGAAATATAGTGCGCCGTATACGATGGAATGGAGAAAGTCACGATGTCGTCCGTGGAAGTCGTGCGAGGAGAATGGGAAGTTAGGGTAGTGGTGGGAGAGTAAAGAGAGGAGTGGGAGGAATGAGGGAAGGGGTAGTAATCGGCAGTAGTAGTAGCGTAGTAGTAGCGTAGTAATAGCGTAGTACGTCGTTACGAGTTATAATTTTTCTAGTAATAATGAGCTAATATACTTTGATCTGAGGATGACTAGGATGAGAGCCAGACTATGAGTGTCGGTAAATTGGGGTATACAGTTGTGGAGGTGCAAAAAATCAGATAGTGTGAGAGTGAGTTTAGGGGTAATGAGTACTTCCTCATAAGAGAATACTGCAAAAGTGACAGAAAGTAAAAAAGGAAAACCAGATTTTAAGGATATTGTCGTACACAGAGCATAGAACATGAATATCTCTCCCAATTTAATTACTTCTTCTGAAATTCCCAGTCTTCGTTCTACATTGTACTCCGAGCTTCTTCACTAACCTAACGGCCGGTTGCCCTGGCGGTTGCCCTAGAAACTGGTGCAGAGAAAAATTTCTGTTTCCATCTGAAATAGTGAGTTCCAGCTGTTTCCCAGCTCCTCCCCAAATACACCTCATATCATAATTCTCAAACCCAGAAATGTGTGTATCGTAAAACATTGTATCTAATTATGCCCAGCCCTCTAGCCCCACCTAAACCTGTACCAGCTTCCTTCTTTACTTCGGTGGCCCCACAAATATCATTGACAGATAGCTTAGTATCAAAGCAATATCCTGCAGACAGACGAACACGAATTGTTGCTGTTTACAGACACGGTATTGGGGTGTTTACACAACAGCGAGCCACGTAAAATGGCTAATGGCAGTGTCTTTCTGTATAACAAAGTGGGTGGGACTCCCACAAACCTGAGTCCATTGATATGCTCCTCGAAAGGTGGATGGGAGCCCGAAATCCACGACAGGAATTGAAAAATGCCCGTTTTGCTGCTTTTTGGGGCGGGCCCGAAACTCTGGGATTTCCAATTCCTATTTCTTTCCATCGCTGGCTCGCAGAGCCTAACCACAAACCACACCTTTCCTCTTCAGCCCGTCTTAAACTCGATCCTCTGGCTATTTTGCAGCACATTATCTTCTTTCTCCATACCCGTAGATCGCACTCGTAATCTGGCGTCTCTCACTGTGCAACAGTACCAGTCGCGGCGCGCATTTCCTAACCGCGCCACGTGATTGCACTGGTATTTTATTGGCCTCTATTGTATTTTCTAACTACGGGAATGTATTTTCGCAGTGGTTGTTTCTCACCTCCTGTATGGATCACTTGCTTAGTCTAAAAATACCTCCAGTAGGCAGAGTTTTTACAGAAAGTGTAGTAATGTAATTGTAGATGGTTTTTTACTTCTTTAGAGAACAGTAAAAGGTTGTGGTTTGTAACTGTCGGTATCAACATTTTTCAAAAGGTCATCGGTGTACTCTCTGTGGATCCTTCATCACGTTAGGTAAAATCCCCTCCGAAAGAAGCCTTCCCCCTGCAATAGGTACGAGTCTGCATTGATCTGTCTCTCGCTACTATAATTAACTGCACTGCCCCTTATAGAGTTCTGGCAGAAAGTTCCCTCCTACAACCAAGATCGCTTTGAACAGTTCTGGGCACCGAGAAAACTCGATATATACCCTTCTAATTCCCTTCGTTCGCTTAAAACAAAGTCCTTGTAGCGGGTAGTGATCCTTTCCCTTCATCCCCTGCAATTTCATTATAGAAAAAATCGGTCCATCTCAACTACCGTTCAACAACAACCCCCAAAGCCCATTTCCTGGCCCTAGATTATAGCATATCATGTTGATACAACGACTCCTAGTAATCTTTGCATGCCTCTCGTTTGGTTTTGCCAAAAGATCGCTTTCCGCATCCTCTCTTGTCACTTGTATGGACAACTCTCAAATTTCACCTACCTATTTCAATGTCACTTTTAATCCTGATGACCGTTCCCTTCGTTATTCACTTGACTTAACCACTGAAGTCTCTGGTTATGTTATTGCCCACATCCAGGTATACGCCTACGGCTTCCTCATCATCGAGAAGAACATCGACATGTGTTCCCTTGGATGGAAGCAGTTCTGTCCTGTGTATCCTGGATCGTTACAAGTGGAGAGTATCGAGTATATCAGTGAAGATTATGCCAAGTTACTTCCTGGAATTGCCTTCACTGTGCCAGACATTGACGCTGTCGTTAAAGTCTTGGTCTTCAAGAGAGACACAAATGAACAGGTCACCTGTTTGCAAGCCTCTTTTACCAATGGAAAAACTGTCAGTCAGACTGGTGCCAAGTGGGCAACAGCTATTATTGCTGGTTTGGGTCTCCTTATTGCAGCCATTTTGTCCACATTTGGTAACTCTAACGCTGCTTCTCATATTTCGGCTAATTCTGTTGCTCTTTTCTTGTACTTCCAAAGTGTTGTCGTTGTCTCAATGCAACACGTTGTTAGAGTTCCACCTATTGCTTCTGCATGGTCCGAAAACTTGGCATGGTCCATGGGTTTGATCAGAGTTCAGTTCATGCAAAATATCTTCAGATGGTACGTCCAATCAACGGGTGGAACTCCTACTTTGTTCTTCACAGGAACTACCAAGCAGATTTTAGTCCAAAGAGCACTTGATTATTTGGACGGCTTGCACAAAAGAGCTCTTGACTTTGGTTTGAAATCAAACACCAACTTGATTGTCTTGAGAGGTATTAAGAGAATCGGGTATAACTCCAAAATTGAACCTACATCCATTGTGGTCACTGGTTTTACCTTTTTCATCCTTGTTGGTTACTTACTTGTAGCTATTTTGGTCATAGTGAAGCTGGTTCTTGAAATCTTGATTAGAACCCGTAAGATCAATGCCCGTTCATTCACTTCTTTCCGTTTACAATTCCCAACCATTTTGAAGGGAAGTATCTTGAGATACATCTACATTGGTTTCACACAATTGGTCATTTTGTCACTTTGGGAGTTCACTCAAAGAGATTCCCCTGCAGTAATTGTATTAGCTGTTTTATTCCTAATTTTACCTATCAGTGTAATTGCCTACTCATACTGGAAGGTAATCCAATACGGTCGTTTGTCTGTTCGTCAGTACAATAACCCAGCAGCGTTACTCTATGGTGACTCTAAAATCTTGAACAAGTATGGTTACTGTTACACCATGTTCAATGCTGAAAAATACTGGTTTGGTATCGTTCTCATTGGATACAATTTCATCAAGGCGATCTTTATTGGTTTGTGCCAGGGTTCTGGTAAGACTTCTGTTCTTGTTTTCTTCATCGTCGACTTGGCCTACACTGCTTACTTGATCTACAGCAAGCCATACTTGAACAAAGCTACTAATATTCTCGCTTACTTGATCTCAGTTGTGACTACACTTAATTCGTTCCTTTTCCTTTTCTTCTCTGATTTGTTCGGACAACCGGCCCCAGTGTCTTCAATCATGGGTTGGGTGTTCTTCGTTTTAAATGCCGGTTTCTCGTTGGTTCTTTTGATTTTCATTCTTGTATATGTTGGAATGTCCGTCATGTCTAAGAATCCAGATGCAAGATTTGCTCCAGCAAAGGACGATAGATTCTCTTTCCAAAGAAAGTCATCTGTGAAGCACCGTAAGATGATTGTCGACGAGAAGCCTATAAATACCGATGAAGATGAATCAACTACTGTTGCTAGAGGTTCTCGTGACGAGCTTTCGGCTTTGGGACTAGCTGCACAGGACCATGCCAACGATTGGGAATCACAAATGTACCATTTGAATAACATTCCCGTCGAGAGTGGAAGTATTAGCCAAAGTGTTATCAACTCACATAATCAAGACATGCTTACACCAGATCTCCGCCAGGATACGAAGTTCGCAGGTAATGATGAAATAGAAATGGAGCGCAGCTCTTTAGAATCATTGGCTGAGCGCCGTAATCTGACGTTTGACTTGAGTGCATTGAGGGAGAAGATCACAAAGCGTTTTTCAAGAGGAAAAATAGGCGCAGACCCGGAGTATGACGCTCCAAAAGCTACAGCAGAGACGAAGAACATCTCACGTATGAGTGATACGTTAATGGGTGACAACGAAGAATCTGATGAGTTCAACACTTTGACACAACCTCGGAGTCATGCTTTCACCACGCGGTCTTCTTCAAAACATAATAGACATGAATCCAACATCTCAAATGTTTCATTGAACAACAGTAACCAACCAATGGATGCCAACAGAATCCTTTGAGTTTCTTGTGCCTGTTATTTTGATTTGCATTAAAATTTTCCTTCTAGCCCAGCATTGTGTTGTATTTTTGTTATTAATTTGTAAAACCACCATTCTTTCGTTTGATGATTCGTCGTTTCATCCCTTTTTTACATACCTGGACGTTAATACATGGAAATATTAAATCTTTATTATTTAAGATTTGTTTTCTCTCATTATTCCAAATTGTCCCAGAATTCCTGGAGTTTATTTAGATGGCTCATGGCAACCTTTTTGGCTTTACTGGAGATTAGTAGTTGTAGTTGTTGATCCGGAGATAGGTTTGCCATCATGGTTTCAAAATCGGCTTCCTCGAGTGCTGAGTTTTCCATTTTTTGTGACCTAGACATCTGAAGTTTGTTCCCCTGAAAGAGCTTATTGACATCTATAGGAGAGATCATTTTATTCAAGTAATCTGCTGATAGTGCCACTGCTCTGGATATGACATGCAAATCCAGTTTCGTATACGCATAATCCTCGTTAGCATCCAACTTGGTCGCCCATGTGTCCATATTCATATCAGAAGTACTACTGGTAGCGAAGCGGAAATTCAAGGCTGACGCTGTAGATAAGTAAGGTATAGTTTGCACCAAGGAAGGGTTGAAAACATCATGGAAATTGGTTTCAAACCACTGTTGAGTGCTATCCAGAGCTATTAGTGGCAGAATTGGCCTCGCAACGGAGCTGTCGCAGTTAAAGTCAAACTTTTTGAGAAACTCTTCACTTCCAAACTGTTGAAATAATTCCTTTCTTTGGTCGGCCAGTATTGGGCACTCATAGAGCCCTCCAACAAAAGTGTGTGGCATGTAGAATGTAATGTCTCTCTTTGAATACTTCTTCCTCCTAGCCAACTTGTAGCACACCAAATTCCTTGATTCCCACTCAATGGATGACTGTGGATCAGATTTTTTAATATCTTCAAGGTGATCGTAGGAAGTCTTCCCAGTGTATTGGATCTTTTTGCCTGCTGTAAGGGCCTGTAGCGCCTTATCGAACTTGTTCCTCACCAACCTTGAAAAACGACCCAAGTAGGTGTCTTCATAAGCGGCAGTTTCGAGAGTTACATTGGAGTCCTCTTGGTTCTGCACTAACCTCTCAACGGTATCATCATCTTTCAATGGTAGCATTTCTCCCAATTTTGGTTTGAGCATGCAGAATGGCGTTTTCCAATCGATATCGGTACTGCTGCTCGTTCGTATAACCTTCTGGTAGTCCACCTTTCCGTGATCACAGTGGGTAATCGACAAGAAATGCATGCTGAAGGGAGGAAACAAGCCACTTATTTTGTATTGCCGACATATCTTGAAGCCACTGAATGGAATATGGTTCAGTTGTCCAGGATCACAAATCTTATGTTCTTTGAAGTACCAAGTAGCATCTACCACCGAGAAGAGGAACACTGATAGCGTTATAATTCTGAGCAATATATACCAAGGATGAGACATGAATACCAAACACCCACCATCAGTTCCTAGATACTGTTGACACTACATGTATTTAATCAACAGGTGAATGTATCTTGAAATAAAGTACTATAGCTTCAAATATATATATATATATATATATATATAGCTAGCCGCCAATAGATGGTCCTACAAAATATTCGCAGCCGTTTTTGGGTTCCGGATATTTCTCAAAGAGGAGTTACGGCCCATCTCAAAAAAATAGGGCACGTGAAAACAACCGGAACTAGAATTTTATGAGATGAGAGAAGACTGAAAAATTATGAGGTTGTAAGTGTATGGAATCAATGGTATTTAGTGTAAATATATTTACTGGTCCTAGTTTCAAAAAGACACCTGTTGCTATACTTTTGTTTTGCTAAGTTCTTTGCCTTGACTTGTACAAGAGAGGTTTACGAAGTAAAAACAAAGTCGACCATGGAGCAACAGTCTAATAAGGTCCATCGAGGTGGTTCCAATAAAACCACGGCAAAGAAGAAGTTGCACCAGAATGGCCAAAATGTGAAGGCGTTCGCCGTAAATGCTCCTAGAAAGCTTGAACGTATGGCAAGAAGAACCCACGATGTAAACGAGAAGAAATTGCATGTTCCAATGGTGGATAGAACACCAGACGACGATCCACCTCCAGTAATTGTAGCAGTGGTAGGACCACCAGGAACTGGTAAGACCACCTTGATCAAGTCCTTGATCAGAAGACTTGCCAAAACCACATTAACAGAAATCAAGGGCCCAATTACTGTGGTCAGTGGTAAGAGGAGAAGATTAACATTCATCGAAGTGTCCAACGATTTGAACTCGATGATCGATGCTGCAAAAATCGCTGATCTTGTCTTATTATTAATCGATGGTAACTACGGATTGGAGATGGAAACCATGGAGTTCTTGAACATCGCACAGCATCAAGGTATGCCTAGAGTTCTCGGTGTTTCCACCCATTTGGACTTGTTCAAATCTCAGTCAACCCTTAGAACTTCGAAGAAGAGATTGAAAAATCGTTTCTGGACAGAAGTTTACCAAGGAGCAAAGTTGTTTTACCTTTCCGGTGTCATAAACGGCCGTTATCCAGATAGAGAAATCCTTAACTTGAGTAGATTCATTTCGGTCATGAAATTCCGTCCATTGAAATGGAGAAACGAACATCCATACCTCTTGGCTGACAGAATAACTGATTTGACCCACCCTCAAGACATAGCAGAGAACCCTAAGTGTGACAGAAAAGTTGCAATTTACGGTTACTTGCATGGTACCCTCTTACCAGCTACCAATGCTCATGTTCATATAGCCGGTGTCGGCGATCATTTCGTTCACTCTGTAGAAAAGTTACCAGATCCTTGTCCTACTCCTTACTTTGAGCAGAAGGTAGAGGAAATCGAACGTGAAAAGGCAAAAGCCGCTGCAGAGGCCGGTGAAACTGTAGCCAAGACTACCAGAAGACGTAAGAGATTAGAGGATAAACAGAAGATCATCTATGCACCAATGTCAGACGTCGGTGGTGTTCTTGTGGATAAGGACGCCGTGTATATCGACATGGGAAGGAAGGAAACCTTTGTTACAGATGGAGATGAAGAACTTGGGGAAGGTGAAAAGTTAGTCACTGATTTACAAGAAGTGCAGAAAACCATGGCCGAGAGATTAGAGGAAGGTCCTGGATTGCAGTTATTCACATCCTCCAAAGCATTAAATACTGTTGACCAAGAGGAGGAAGAGGACTACGATGGTGGCTTATTATCTGATCTTGAAGATGAAGATGAGGAAGATGGAGAAATCAAGCACAACACCGGAAGAACTTCCTTAAGACATGCTCGTGTGTATGGAAAGTCTATCCAAGAAGACACAGAATTTGATGATGCATTATCTGACGACGAAGAACAGGAATATAATTCTGAGGATGACGAGCCTAAAATGGTGGAAATTGATTTCAACAAGAACAGCAAAAAGTACAGAGAGGATGAGCTTGAGTTTGTTGAAGATACTTCGTTGTCATCAGACGATGAAGACGACTACAGATCCACCGCAGCCAGATTGAAGGGCTCTACGAGAAGAAAATGGGATATCAACAAGCTTCTCTATCTTAACAATGTAGAACCTTCGGACGTCCTCAAGAGATGGAGAGGTGAGCTTGAAGGGGATGATGAAGAAGAAGATATAGAAGATGATGATGAAGATTTCTTCAAAAAGAAAGATACAAAAGATGCTTCCGAAGACCTCGATCAGTTCCAGCCAAAGTACCCATCTATTGAAGAACTTAAGGCTAAGTTTAACCCAGCAACCCTCGAGGAAACAGAGAGCGATGCTGAATACGAAAACGGATACCAGATTTTGAAGTCCAGATTCTTAGTGGCTCCTAACTTGAAGCCAAGCAGCAAAGATGAAGATGGTGTTGGTGGCGACGACGATGAGGAAGTGTACGGTGATTTTGAAGATTTGGAGGAAGAAGGAGAAGGCAATGAGAAGGCTCCAGCGAAGTCCACTAAAGGTAACAAGAAAACCGACGAAGATGATGATAGTGATGGTGACGATTTCGCTGACTTTGATGAGGAGGAACAAAAAGCAGAATTGGGCTTAGATGAAGATGAAGATGAAGAAATAGACGAGAACTTATCCGTAGAGGAGAAGAGAAAACTCAATGCAGCTAAGAAGGCCAAGTTGAAAATGCAATTTGAAGAGGAAGAAGACCGCGAGTTTGGTGCTGATGACCCAGAGGGTGATGCAGATGCAGAAACTTGGTACGAATTCCAGAAGAACAAAATGGCCAAGCAGTTGGAGATTAACAAGGCCGAATATGAAGAGATGGATGCTGAAACCAGAATTAAGATTGAGGGTTATAAGGCAGGTTCATACGTTAAGATAGTTTTCAATAATCTTCCATGCGAGTTTGTCAACAACTTAAAACCTCAATATCCAATTGTATTGGGAGGTTTATTGGCAACTGAGTCCAGATTTGGTATAATGAATGTCAGAATCAGAAGACATCGTTGGCACAAAAAGATCTTGAAGTCGCTGGATCCTTTAATCTTATCCCTTGGATGGAGACGTTTCCAGACACTTCCTATCTATACCACCTCTGACTCCAGAACCAGAAATAGAATGTTGAAGTACACTCCGGAACATGCCTACTGTTTCGCTTCTTTCTATGGTCCTTTAGTGGCTCCAAATACCACTTTCGTGGGTTTCAACTTGATCGACAACAAGTCCACCACTGGTGCGTTCAGAGTGGCTGCCACAGGTATCGTTGAGGACTTAAACTCTTCAGTTGAAATTGTCAAGAAATTAAAGTTGGTCGGTCACCCATACAAAATCTTCCGTAATACAGCCTTTGTGAAGGATATGTTTTCCAACGCTTTGGAAGTGGCAAAGTTCGAAGGTGCTTCGATCAGAACCGTGTCTGGTATTAGAGGTGAAATCAAGAGAGCTTTGTCCAAACCAGATGGCCACTTCAGAGCAACATTTGAGGATAAGGTTTTGATGTCAGATACTATCTTCTTGAAAACGTGGTACCCGGTTCAAGTGAAGAAGTTTTATAATCCTGTGACTTCTCACTTGGGTCAGCACGCTGACTGGAGAGGAATGAGATTGACTGGACAAGTCAGAGCAGAACAGAATATGGCCACTCCTTTGAATCCAGATAGTGCCTACAAGAAGATCGAGAGAACCGAACGTCGTTTCAACCCATTGAGGGTTCCAAAGTCAGTCAAGGCTGCTTTGCCGTTCAAATCTCAGATTCACGAGATGAAGCCTCAAAAGAAGAAGACATACATGGCCAAGAGAGCAGTGGTGCTTGGAGGCGAGGAGAAGAAGGCTAGAGATTTGATGCAAAAGATCGCTACCGTTAGAAAGGAGAAGGAGACCAAGAGAAGAACCAAGAAGGACGAAAAGTTCAAGGAGAAGTTGAAGAAGGTCGCTAAACAGCAAGAGTTCAGACAGGAGAAAGAGAAGGAGCGTAAGAAGGACTACTTTGCTCGTGAAGGTAAAAAGAGATCTTTAGGTTCTAGCGAAGGCAATAGCCAAGCTTTTGGTAAGAAGAGACATGTATAATAGATAGCATAATAGGATAATCTAATATAGAATAGACGCATAATTAAAATGATCCGAAGTAGTACTTACGAGAGGCAAATCTTGTCGATTTTAGGTCAAAAATAATTTAGTTTTTATTGTCCTATTTATATGGTATTAAATATTTTAATCCTACAAGTGGTACTCGATTATCCTAGTTGGATCAATCTTCGACAAAAGATCGTCTTCTCCCCAGACTACTTTCATGACGTCGTAGAATTCACGTGCATAGTTGAGCTGGATTCCGTACTTCTTCAAATAGAATTTCTCCACCTGATCCATCTTAAAGTCAGGATCTTCATTGTCCTTCAATAACTCGTTCATCAAGTTTGAGTCCACAACATCACCTGCTTCTTCAATGCTTCTATTATACTCTTCGATCAAGTCTTTTCTGTTCTCTCGCGGTACAATCATTCTTTTGATTGATCCATTCAAATGCGCACCCATCATCTTCTCCTTTACACCACCAATTGGCAATACTAATCCTCTCAATGTGATTTCACCAGTCATAGCGATGTCAGCTGGGATCGGCTTGTCTAAGATGACGGATAAGAACAGCAAAGCCATTGTAATACCAGCAGATGGACCATCCTTCGAGATAGACCCCATTGGAACGTGCAAGTGGAGCTCGATATTATTGAACTTATCAATTAAGTACTTCTCCTTCTTTTCCTTGACATGGATCAAATCTTTATAGATCAACAGTTTGATGAAAGTTAAGCCAATCTTACCACTCTCCATGAGCACATCACCAAGTCTACCAGTCATGACCAAAGAGGCACCTGAGTTAACGTTGCTAGGGTTTCCAATACGCTTGTCGAACCCAATAGTTTCAAAAACAAGAACAGAGCCGGAGCCGTCTGAGTTGTATGACAAACCATTGACAATTCCAACACGAGAATTGTTCGTAATAGTGGTTTCAATAGAACTCATATCACCAGAGCTGTAAGGAATACCCAAATACTTGGGCAAGTCAGTCTCCTCAATGGTAGAGTTATACTCCTTGCCGCCGGCGATAAATTCACAGTATTCTACAGCCTTGAATCTGCAAAGAGTTCCTAAACGTCTCTCTAGGTTTCTGACACCTGCTTCTCTTGTGTAGTCGACAATGATCTTCTTGAGGACTGGTTCGTCGATATTAATAAATTCCTCGACTGCTCCTGTAACAGGAAATCCATTTCTCTTGACTTGTCTTGGTAATAAATATTTTCTTCCAATAACCAATTTCTCATTGTAGTCGTATGCGCCAACTTCAATCATCTCGAGACGATCTAAAAGTGGTCTTGTCAAGTTATGTGGCTCGTTGGCAGTACAAATGAAGATAACTTGGGACAAATCAACTGGGAAACCAAGATAATGGTCAATGAACGAAGAATTTTGCTCTGGGTCCAACACTTCCAAGAGAGCTGCAGACGGATCTCCATTGAACTTGTTTACTCCAGAGTTTCCTCCAATAACTTTATCAATTTCATCAAGAAGTATCACAGGATTCATTGATCTAGCTCTTCTCAAAGATTGAATAATCAACCCGGGCATAGCACCAACATAGGTTCTTCTGTGTCCTCTGATTTCACTTTCATCCTTCACACCACCTAAAGAGATTCTCTGAAAGTTTCTGCCAAGAGAACGGGCAATGGATTTAGCCAACGAAGTCTTACCAGTACCTGGTGGTCCAGCCAACATAATAATAGGAGATTTGTTATTCTTAGAAACTTGGAGAGACTCATTAGCTTGGCTTTCGAGGCGGGATTCCTTGATCGAAGTCTTAACCTGCTTCTGTGCTTGTTTATGGGCAAGGTTTGTCTCATCGTTATTGGCAATTACAATAGATGAAGAAGAAGCTAACTGATTGTCAGAGTTATCTGTTCCTCTACCTTGAACACCATTACCGGAAGATCCAGCCTGTGCATTATTGTTCTCCTTCTGGGATACATTGATACCCAAGAGTTTCAAAACAACCAAATATTGAATAAGACGTTTCTTCACATTTTCAAGACCGTAGTGGTCATCATCTAATTGTTTCTTAGCAAAAGTCAAATCAATGTCCTTGTTGGACTTGAACTTGGTAATATAAGTATCCCAAGGAATATCCATAACAATCTCAAGATAGTTACGAATCACATGGAAATCCAGGTTACCGCCACCTCCAGGAGACTGGGCAGAAGCCTTTATACGCTTGAAATCCTTCTCGATGAGTCTTTTAGAGTCTGGAGTAAGAGTGGTGATTGTAGGTAACTTTTGCTTAATAAAGTTAGTGATGGCCTTTAACTCGTCATCCCCATCGTCATCATCTTCCTCATCATACAGTTCCTCACCGTCTTCTTTGGCTGTTTTCCTACGAGAAATACCCTTATTTGGAGCATTGAACGGTTTTAAATTTCCTCTATTTGCTCCAGCAGCCTTGTTCTTGTTGGTCATACCTTCCAAGAGCAAACGGATGGACTTGAGCTGATTGGCTACAACATTGGCTTTCTGGATATTGGTAGCTTCGTTGTAGAACCAATGGTTAACGAAATTGGTATTTTCTTTCAAGTTGTCGAAGATTTTAACCAATTGGCCTATCATATTATTAATAGCTTCGTTTCTCTCATGAACACCGACTTGGTTCAAGACCTTCAACTTCTCATGGTTTGGGAATGGAAGAATACCACACGTGAGATCGAGAAGGCGGATATACGACTTTGAGTCAATCTTTGCTTCATCGGCATTAAACTGGCCAAAGAGCTTTTGGAGGGAAATAAATGCCTTTGAGAAGTCCTTCGAGCCAGCGAGTTGAAGATAAAGAGCATTTGCAAGGGGGTTAAGAGTTAACAAATCACCATTTCCGTTGTTAGGAGAAGGTCTGTTTTTTGGCGTCTTATTGGCTATTGACAAGTTTGACTTACTTCCGTTGGCCGCGTTATTATTAAGTGCCTGGCGATAGTCTACAATAAAATTATCAATAGACTTGAAGAGTTTTGAGCTGTTCTCACGAAGTGCTTTGAAATTCTGACGCAACTCTGGAATGTCATAATTCCAGTCGACTTCAAGAAGTTGTTCGTTTGATCTCGTTCTCTTCCAGGTTGAGACCTTAACACCCCTGGTTATTGCCTGCAATGTAAGTTTGATATTGGTTGTGTCATCAACAATACCAACCACTCTGACGACTGTTACAACATTGTTGTGTTCACTAAGATCATCCGAGGAAGTTGAACTTTGCTTGATTTTGTCCAAATTGGGTTTGACGGCAAGAGTTAACCAGTCGAATTCACTCTCAGGCTTGAGATCGGCAGTAGTATCGCGGTCAGAAGCTTTAATGAGAGCAGTACTGTTCTTGAAGGAGGTTTCGTACTGATAGAACTGCTCTATGCCACTGACTGCCTCACGTGAAATGACACTTGGGTTTGAGGCATGGTCCTCATCTTCATGAGAGGAAGAGTTGGAGCTTTCATCTGTGGTGTTCGATTTGAAGTCGTACTCGTTGAGGAGGTTGTTGATAATAGATACCTGGGAAACCTTATCCTTGTAGCGGTAGAGGAGAGCAGCTGCCTTAAACCTGGAGAAGGTGACGTTGTATATGATTCCCGGAAGGAGGACGAGGTTTGAGTCCAACTTGTAGGTTGGAAGTACAACTTGCTGCTTGAGCTTGGGAGATGGTTTTGACTTGTATCTTGCCATTTTTGGTGGGGAAATATGGCTTTGACGATGGTAGGTACTGGTGGTGTGATATAAGGTGTGTGTCAGCGGCTAATGTCAGACAAGATCAGCGAGATAGATAGGTATCGAAGTAAAGTCTGTCAGACGCCAAAAGTAGCAGTAGCAGTAGTATTAACGAGAATAGAGATACCAGTAATGCGACTTCTTCACTGTAAAACGCTACGACTTTAAGCTAACCAACACAAACTACAAAAGAACAAAGATATATGGATTCACGGAATGAAATACTTACTCCACCATTCCACGACTCCACCAATCCAGGAAATAAGCCCAGTGCACTGGAATCTTCTACAGCCGAACGTGACACTAACAGAGGAGAACAGGAACGGAAACTTGCCACCAGATAAGAGTTAGTGCGAGTGTGAGTGAGTGTGAGTGAGAGTGTGAGTGTGAGTGAGAGTGTGAGTGTGAGTGAGAGTGTGAGTGTGAGTGAGAGTGTGAGTGTGAGTGAGAGAGTGAGGGTGAGTGTGATAGTGTGGGAGTGTTAGCAAGCAGGAACACATTAGGAGTGAGCAGTTAGTTTAGTTGTAATCAGCAGGAAAGAAGGGAAGAAATGAGAACCGAGAGAGAAGAAAATGGGAGTTATACCGAGGGGCTGCAAACTCAGTGGTAGTAGCAGTGGTGGAGGCTACGGGTTTACTATGGTGTGAATATCTGATAGTTTTAATGGTTGCAAGTTACAATGAACGTGGTTACAGTTAGGGATGCTGGAAGTGCGCTTTAGCAGAGAAGAATGATTATTTCATGGCTCCAGCTCCATGTATTCCCACAATAGAGGATTGGTTATCGGATATTCAATGGGATAATACTATATAATAGTATGTTCGTAGTTCTTCTTCCCTCTCGCAAGAGATCTTCATATGATCACAGCAATGACGGAACAAAGCGCTCGTTTGTGGGGTCGCATTTACCGAGGACCAAATCGGCGGTCGCTATTTCCATGCCAAAAGCAGCAAATGCCACAGTGCGAGTCCGATGGCTGCAACGAGAATGTGAGTGCCCTGAGACTAGAGACTATGGATTATGGATTATGGATTATGGAGTAGTGAGATGCTGTTTTGTTATCCTTGTGATTATGGAGAAAAAGGGAGTGAAAGCATATTGAGATGAAGACTTGTAGTCAAGTAGAAGAGAGGAGAGAAAATGTAGAGCGAAGTTCCAAATCTTGCTAAATAATACGAAAAACGAAGAACTTTAATTTACTTGTAATTAAGTCCAATCAGATTATGATGAAATACTGATAGATGAAACTTAGTTTTACTATATACCACCTTCAATGGGAGAATATCCCTACTTAATCATTTACAAGACTGTAACACTATTGAAGAAGTACTGAGCAACATTCTTGCCCATGGTGCAATGACTATCTCTTTTGATTCTATCGGGCACCAGAGAATCTGCTGAAAACTCACATCCATATCCATGTCACTATTTGACTATACTTACGTCCAGACAAAAGTAAAAAGCTACGTTTCGTTGTGCGTGAATATATACATGTAGTTATTCTATTAACATTATTCTGCCTCTGCAACAACCTTAACTTCAATTGATCCCTCTCTATAATACATTTTCGCCGTTGGCACCCAACTACAAGACGTCCTTCAAATTGACCTGTCCTGTTCCTCTGGCCAAAGGCTTTGGTTGATTGTCACTCTTCTTCCAGCCTATCATGAAGATTATGTTGAATGTAGCTGGTAAAGTAACCTTGCCATCCAAATCCTTTTCGCCGTGCATCGTTTTGTATATCTCGTTAGCAGCAAGTAGCACATCTCTTGGTAAGTAACCAGCACGGGACAAAATGGAATTCTGTTCTCCCATTGCTTGCAAATCGTCACAAAGTGACACTATATCTGGGAATCCACCTACAATGATATCCTCGGCATCGATTGTCAACATATTGAATCCTGCTCTGTTCAACAATGATCCTATGTCGTTCAAGTGTACCAATGGAGAAACTCTTGGTGACATTCCGCCTCTTCTTTCCAATTCTGCTAATTGTAGCGATGTTCTTAATTCGTATAATGTGTCGCCTCCGAACAAGGTTCCCATGAAGAGACCATCTGGCTTCAAGACACGATTTATGTTGGCCAATGTAGCTGGAAGGTCATTAATCCAATGCAAAGAGAGGTTTGAAATCACAGCGTCGTATTGGTCCGATTTTTCCAATACTTCGTGGCTGAAGTCCTCTTCATCGCCTACGGTACGAATCACCTTACCCTCAAACTCTTTATTGAATGGTTCGTTGGCGTCCCTGTAAAGGATCTCGCGGGACGAGTCCAACATCGTCAACTCTTTTATCTTACTTCTGATGATCTTTTTGTCTCTATTCAATTGCTTGGTGATCTCTGTCTCCGCATAGTCTGCGTTCGGAGGAGCTTCTGTGTCTACGCATAGGTTCTTCAACAAGTTACCCAGATGAGAGCCGAAATCCAACACGTTTGTGAAATCTCTGGTGATGAAGGCGAGTCTCTCGATGGTTCTCAATGCCACCTCGTCTCTTAAGTACTCCTTTTTCCTCGACAATTCGGGGTTCACTGCCGGAGTTCGTGAACGCTGAATCAACTTAGCGCTTCGGTCAAACACATTGAATTGCTGTTGCTTAGCGATATTGTCTGCGGAAGTAGCAAGAAAACGCCTGAAAAGTCCATTTCTGTTCATCATAGTAGCCATATTGCGGTGTATAAGTCCCGAAAATGTCCACTGCAGCTTCTTTTCACCAGTTCTAACCCGTGTTTGCTATCCTCTTCTACCTCTTCATCACATACTCTTCTTCTTCTCTTCACTGTTTCTCAGCAGCATTGCAAAAGTCCAGTCGCATTTTTTCGCTTGGGCATTTGGAGAGCAGAGAAATGCGAATTTGCAGTTGTGAGGTTGTGATGAATAGATGTGCTAGGAGGAAAGAGACGTGTGCAATTAGTGGTATAGAGTGGCAGAGCGATGATTTTGAAAGAGGGAACTGTTTCATGGCAGCGAATACGACATCATGGACGTTTTCCCAGAGCGATTTGGGCTCGGAATGGCCAGATGACTGCGAGTATTGGTATAAGATGTCTCGCAATGAATGGCAGTAATAGCGGTAAATCAGTACCACCAAGAGATATCGATGCAGCGGGTGATAATGATACCAAGAGAGAGGCTATTGGGAGTGCCAGTAGGGGAAATGGGATCATTAGCAGTAGTAGCAAAAGCCAGAACAAAAATAATAGCAATTTTAACAACTATCACAATGATAATACGAAGTCACCGCTGCATTTCAAGTGGCTTCTCTCTGAATTGAACAAACCAAAGAACCCCAATATCAACCACGACCGCTTCGTTAAAGCCTTTCCTACAACTATCCTGAGAGATTTCTTTCTAGAGTTTCTTCACCGCCAGAAGATGTACCTGCTGATATGGAAATTCGCAGAGTTGATCAAGGAAGCAGGCCTTCCAGTGACAAATACAACCTATGTGTTGCTACTTCAGATGTGCGCTGAGCTGAGAAATCCACCTATAAACTTGGCTTGTTCTCTCTACAAAGAAGCGATGAATCGTAAACTAACTCACAGAAGCGAAACCAACAAAGAAAGCAAAACAAAACCCATTCAAATAGTGCTACCTCCAACAGAAGATCAGAAATGGATTCTTAGCCGAAGCATGCTTGAGGTACTTGCAAAAAGTACCAGTATGGTAGACATACTACAACTAAACGCTTTATGGAAAGAATATTTTGTAAACTTCAAAGGAAGACAGCTGTTCGAGATGAAATATCATTCAACTTATATTAATATTCTAATTAATTCGAAACAATCGGAGTTCGCTTTGGAGTATTTTGAAAGAGTTTTCCGTAGTCTCTCTGATAAAGGGAACACGTTGAAGAAGCTCTTTCAGGAACTCCCTACAATAAGAATGATCCAATCGTTAATATCATATTCTGATCTTGATAGTGTTACTAAGTGGATAAATGTATTTATCCAGGATGAAAACAGCGCTGGGCATGCACTGCTTATCAGTAATGAACTTTGGTTAGAGTGCTTGAATGCGGGCTTGACATCTAATAACTATCCACTTGTTAAACTAGTCTATGATAATTTCATTATGAGAGGATTTAACAATGCTGCTATATCCATTGAACAGGCTATTTTTGAAGACCTTGAATCAAAAGACAGCGGCTTTAATTACATAAACGACCAGACAACCTTCCAGATCTTGCATACTTTAGCAATCAATGGAGATGTTCCGCTGACTTTGAGCTTAATTGAATCACATTACCTTCACAAATCCTTGAAGGGAGAAAAAGCCTTAACAAAAGAACTTTGCATTAAAATCATAGAATCATATTGTTATAATGGAAATCTAACAAATAGTTGGATGGAAAATGAACCACTCGCGAGTGGAGAAAAAGACCCAAGTATCAAACGTATCTTAGGAGTCTTGAATGGTATAGTTGAAAAACTTCAGACAGACAAAGAAGTACCAATGAGATACAGCGATATTTCTGCTGCCATGTCCACTAGATTTTGGCAATACTATGATCATGACGCCAATATTGAAAAGACATTCAGGAAACGACTGGATATTTCAGACAAGATTATGAACTCAGAGGAAAATGATATTATCACGAGTGTATTGCCTAGAAAGATCGCTAATACTAATATCGAGTCTTCTCAATATGGAAACATACTCGCAAATTTGGATATATTACACGGCTTTATCCTCACCCATATGGAGTTTTTACTATCAGAGAGTTCGGTCCATAAAAACACTATCACATTATTCATTAACTGCATTTTAGAGCATTTACATGTTCATCAAAACTTCACGTCAGTAGTCCGCGTACTACAGACGTTGTATCATTTAAACTCGTCATTTATGTCGCAGTGGCTCAATAACGATCTGCTTGACATCATTTTCAATTCTTTGGCAAACTCTTCTTCAACAAAGCAATGTTCGATTCTTTTATTTGACTATATGAAGAGTACCAATCAAGATATTTCTCACGAAAACTATAAATGTCTTATTTCATCCATTCTCAGAGGATATATTCATCCTTATTTACAATTTTACTTTTACCACTACTTGCAAGATTATAAAGGGATAATTGATCCTGAGATAGAGGCCTTGATTGGAGACTTACCTGAAGCAGAATTACGTTCTGAAGAGGGCACTGCCAAAATGATAGACTTCATTAAATCAATAGAGGCTAAGAATTTACCTTTAACCGCGACTCAAATAGAGGAAGTCTGGAGCGGCGTACATCTTTGTAAGGAGACAACTTTCCTTGGTACAGAGAAACCCAACAATTTTAACAGAATGTATCACGAGCGGTTTGACGAAAGGGATTCGGGGTATCTTAAGTATATTTTAAACTGTAAATAGAAACATAGGTATTTGTAAATAGAATGATCTTGAAACCGGTTCTAGTTCTCAACTATTCATGTACGGCAGCACGTAAGTCATCAGCATTGATTTCTATCTTAGTTGCCTTCAGTCTATCCAAGCCACTCCATTTTGACTTCAAATCTTCAATGACACTCTTGTCAGCTTCGTCATCAACAAAGAAATCAGGAAACTTCTTCTTAGTTTTTATTCCGAGAACAGAATCGTTTGCAAAAGTGTTGTTAAAGGATGAAAAAGAGCCATTGAATGTAGATCCCAACATAGTGGAATCAACAGCCATTCTCATTATATTGTCTGCATGGCAAGCAAGGAGATCATACTCAGAATCATCTGCTGTTATATTTGCCACTTCCTTTTTGGACTCCATTGACTTTTGTACCACGGTAGCTCTTTCAGTCTTGAGCAATTTCTTGGCTGATCTCTGACTGTTTAGTTGAGCTTCTTTCAACACTGAAACTGGAGTAGATTGAAGTAAGTTTTGAGGCTTTTTCTTTGCAGATCCTGATGGAGAGAAGAATATAGTTTTGTTTGGGATAGGAGTATTGTAAATTGAGGAGCGGTGTGCATCGATGTTATCTTCGTCATCAGCTTCAAATGAGGAGTTTTCTTGAGCTCTTGATCTCTTTGTTCCTCTAACATTCTTCTTCGTTGTAACTTTGTGACTTCTTGGGGTCGACTTTTCAAGAGTTTCCTTTGCGGACTCCTTAGTTTCTTCTTCCTTGAGGCAAGGATACTCCAATTTGTACTCATTAATAAGTTTTCTACTTTCCTCTAGCAAATCAGCAAGTGGCTCCTCAAACGTAGAGTTACTGAATGTCTTGCTTATCGGAGTTTTGACGTAAACTGGAGCTTTGGGTAATGGATCATCCTCGACCTTCAAATTTTTGCTGAGAAGAATATCTCTTGGGAGCATTGAAGGAACGGTTCTGTCATTTGCACCTGGGAATTCATATGCAAGTGATATGGAGGGGTGAACATTATATGCTGCAAACATGGTGTAATTGTATCTAGAGTATGCCAATACCAAGGCACGGTCGTGAAATCGATTCTAGAGAAATAAATTTAACTGGTTGACACCTTCTCTGTAGTATATATATTCTAAACGGACCTTAAGATCCCAGATAGGATAGCCCTTACTCTTCCCGATTTGACATAGTAAATTGTTATTGTTTACGATGTTTCCTATTTGGGTATTGTAATTGCAAAATTTACTGGAACACAAAATGTGACACAAAAGAAGACAGAAAAAATATAGAGAATTTACGACGACATTAACGAGACATTCGATTGATCGATGAAATCTAATGTTCATCGCGACATTTATCAGCCCAGGCTTTTCTGCAGTATTTGAATTGGTGGGCCATGATTGGAGAGATTAGACAAGATGGTAGTAATATGAGTTTTGCAAGCTTTGGATGGTCAATTTGTGTGCTGGCGCTACGGGAAGCTCGAGTAATAGCGGGTTATAATGTTTATGTAATGCTATAACAAGCGGGAATATATATATATATATAGTTCAATGGACATATTTGGTGTAGATGCCTATTTGAAGAAAGTAATCACTAATATACAGGAGTAATTGTCGAATTGAATATGATGATGACTATGTTACATGGATCTTAATGGGTTGGTTTTGGCATAGTAAAAATGGGCCAGAAACTCCCCTGGGACAGCCGGAATGATACCTTGAATTGGCTGGTGCTGAATGCTGGAATAAGTGTGTGAAAAGTATATCAAACTTCGCAATGAAAGAGTACAGACTCAACAGTCTCTATAATCAACATGCTAGATGATTTCAATGCGTGGAAAATGGATCTTTTGAAGATATATGCAATTGTCTTTCGTGAATTAGTTGAAAACAAGTTTCGGGCTCGAAAGCGACGATTCCTGTTTCCCATGGTATGAATAGGTGTAGTGGGCGTCAGAAACAACCTAACAGATTGTCAATTTAACGGGAAGCATCTTCCTCTCTGATGCTCTCCTGCTTCTTTCTGAGTCTCTCATCGATGACAGAGTCATTCCCATGAACACTGTCCACTGGACAAGGTACAATAGAATTAGCCCCTACTAACAAGAAGCATATAGCGAATGTAGAACTGAACAATGAGTTAGTGAGTCTGTTTCTCTGACTGGCCCTGATTGCAAACATCCTCGTTACGTTCTTTTTATGTGTGTGAATAGAGTTTCTTCCAAAGACTACTAGTCAATGATCTTCTCCTGTGGTAGAAAGTAATGGGTGAATCCTAGACTAAAGTCGTGGCCTATTCTTCACTGTTAACATTGGACTGTTATTTTTTTACGTATCGCATCATTTTTCACTGTCAAACCCCGGTCACATGTCAGAGATGAGTTTCCACCAATCAGGCATGGGGATTTGGTAGTTGGGGTTAGAATTTGGAATCAGGCGCTTGGAAGATAGCATGATGATTATCAATGCTACTGAAGTATGTACCATGATATTTTATCCTGTAATGTTTAATACTGATGCATTTAGATGGGCTTATGTATGAGCTTATCCTCTGGCACATGGGTCAGGTGCAATTTGTCGCGTGCTTTCACACGTGATAAAATCTATCGTGCTAGTATGGGTTCTTCCAAGCTTAAGAAGCTTCAATGGTTTAGAAGAGTAGCAAGAGAACCCTGGCCTGGAGTCCATGGTGTCCATCATATAGAGATGCTTAACTTCTCTTTTGGAGCAAAATATAAACTATTTACAAAGAATTTCGCTATTCTATGGGAATGTTCTACAAATTGCTCTACTCTATGATCAATGTTGTGATAAATGCATTAAAATCATTATTTATATATACAAGAACTAAATCGATTCTCCTATATCCACTTGGACGTGAATGTCAGTGTCTGGCTATATTACAGTGTGGATAAGAGAACAATAATGAATGTAGTAGAATATGCCATGTGTGGTCCAGTTTGAGATCATTCACGAAGATGGTGACAACTGTCTGATTACTTAATAACGGCAAAGCACTTCCTCTATGTCCTTTTGAATCTCCCTGGAAGTTTTTCAGTTACGCCATCTCATTATATTTCTCAACTCTTCGTTTGACAATTCTCCGGTCCGATTATTCGTAAGACTTCTTAATCAAGTCGCCCTTGACGAGCTTGAAGCCTGGGTTGAACTTTCTTTCAGCAGATAATTGCTCTACGGTCTTCTTCTCGTCAACCAATTCAACCTTCACTAATTCCTTTACTCTGGCCAATCTGTGTGCTGTGGATGGTGACACACTCTGGTACACGATTTGGTTTCTCTTTTTCAACCCCAAGGCTTGTATATTTTTGCGGGTGATTGGAGGCATTCCAATCGTGGATCTTATCTGGGTTATCTTGTAGAACAACTGTTTAGCGGCCGACATCTTAATATACTTCTATTACTCTGAGTTAGCAGTCTTTAAACACTCCTACTATCTACTAGTTAAAATACTGAAAAATTTGTTTGAGATATTGGCCATTTCTGTTCCTGCATATATACATTGAAGTTTCTCACGTGACACAACCCGTACACGATAAAATATGGATTTGCTGATTCAATTGTTTGCAACAATATATATCTTACAGTCATTGTAGTTCAAACATGATATGATAAGAGATGGATGAGTTTGAGGAACGGGATATTGTCAAGAGAAATGAGCAATTACACATTGAGATTGGAAATTCAATCCGAAATTTGCTCTCATTGGTGGATAGCACAGTGTTGACAGAACTGGACAAGATAGGCGGTTCTAGCGTGATCTTTCAGAAACTAAAGTCCAGCATAAATGAGTTTGAACCGTCCCCCAAGTTGCTCGACTCGCATTTGACTTTATACATTGAGTCGTTGACGACGTTATTTTTGTCCGTTCATGCCCATTCCAAACAGTCCAACTACATTACAAAAGGCATAGGAAGTACTATCTATAATTTCTCCAAGATCCGTGGATTTAAGTTCATTACCAACTACTTTTCGAGTGATATATATCTTATTGGGACGCTTATCGACATTGCTAATCAAGTTAGCGATGATGATGAGGCATTTCTTTGCCTTATCTGGCTATCCAATTTAGCTCTTGTTCCGTTTAAATTGTCGGAAATCGACTCTAGGATCATTGAATGGCTTTTTGAAACCGGATTAAAAAATTTAAAAAAGCATGCAAACGCATCCAAAAACCAGCTAGTATCGCTGATTCTATTGGCCCGTTTGTTGACGAGATCAGATACTGGGGATAAGTTGCATTATTACTTCACCAAAGTGGTAGAGCCAGAATGGAAAAACCTTAACAAGCACAAAGAATCGGTCAAACTTGGACACCTCATGACTATCAACAAGATTCTCAAACGGCCTGAAATAGAAATGACAGAACCCTATATTGACTTAATCTATGAATTGATCAGCATAGATTTGCTTCGATTGCGAGAAGCGCCAGATTCAGTGAACAATCTAAACATCACATATTTCATAAAGGTACTCGGAAAGCTCTCAAATTTTTTCATCAGGATGGAAAATTACACTAAAGTTGAAGCTATCTTCAATAACTTATTACACGATATTATGAACTTGCTTGTGAATAAGTTTGACACTACTATTCGATACGCCATGGCGAAGTCATTGAGTGGGATGAATCATAACTTATCTCAGCCGGCAGCAAATTACCAGCACCAATTAATAGAGTATTTGATCGATCAGCTTGACCTACAACTAAGCATAAATAGATTTTCCTGCGATGTTGTAATCAATGCTGATAATGTTCTCATTTCAAAATACCACACTATATTACTATTTTTCGGATATATTGCATTGAACAAATCGTTGCCTATTGATTTGGTTCCCGTGGTTTTAAGTGTGGTCCATAGGACACTATTTATACGGCAACGTCGTTTGACTTCTGTTCTTGGTAGCCAATTGAGAGACACCTCATGCTTCGTTGTTTGGGCTATAAGTCGAATGCTCAAACCATCCCAATTGCAAGAGTTGAACAGCAATAATATGATGCAAATTATTCTTCTTGATTTAATCAAGGTCACCATATTTGATGATGAGCTCATTATTAGAAGATGTGGAATAGCAGTGATACAGGAGTTCGTTGGTAGGTTCAGTTCCGAATTATTTGCTGCCTTTAAACAGGAGGATGCCCGAGGTGAGTTCACTATTAGATTTGTTGAACTCTTCAACAACCAGACCATCAAATCAATTAATGAATCCTTCAAGTTGATTGAGGAGCTCGTGAAGATAGGACTTGACAGAAACTTGTTTATGGAGAACTTGATTGACAATGCTGTAAACGATTCTAATTCATTCGAAGTAAAGAAACTCAGTGCGAAACATTTGCGCCGGCTAATCCACTTGCCAGAAGTTCATGTTCTACCAATAGGGCCCACTACAAATGAATACACATTGCCTGCAATCACAGAGCAGCTTTTCCATTCTGGTAATATCTTTTTAGTCTGTGAATTATTAGAGGGCCAAAATATTGGGTTATACAAAGAACAGCTTCAAAACATATGTGCATCGTTTTCCTTCGACTATCACCGTGATTCTCTTGAACGTGCTGAAGGATATTTAAAGCTCTTAAACTTGCTTCTGTCGGAATTAAACTATATTGTGGGAGAAGCTGAATGGGTCCAGTTATTAAATATTGCGAGAATGACAAATGGATCAGATCAATTGATACGGGGTTTTCAATTGTTGTTTCGCAATGAAAATTTCCGAATCCCAGATGATGTTTGTAATAGAATCCTTTATTTTATTGAGAATAACAATCAGGTCCTTCCGCAGGTTGTATTTTGCTACCAACACTTTCCTCAAGAACAGTCTCGATCACTCATCAACTTAACGAAATCAGCCAAGATTAGCTGTGAAATCCGGTCTAGTTTAGTCTATTGTTTGGCGGAGACTTTTAGCAGGTCTTCCTATGCAAAGGATGTGCCCACTTTGAGTGAATTGTTGGATTTGTTGGATGATTATACTATTACGAATCAAGGAGATGTCGGCTCGAAGCTTCGTATAGCCATGTTGAAGATGGTAAGTACACATTATAATAATTTTGCATCCAACCCTGATGTTAAGTATAAATTAGAATTGAAGTTGGTACGGTTAGCTGGTGAGCTACTTGATAAGATTCGAGTCGAAGCTTTCATTTTGTTGAATCGGTTGCATGGAATTTACTACAATGAGGATCACCATGACTTCTCAATTTATTATGGCAAACTAATGTCTTACTACAACTCTTACGTGCTTGGTAGAGAAGCTAACGAACTCTCATTAGAATTCTGGCGGGGTTTATGCTTCACTCTTGGAGCAAAAACAGCAAACAGATTAATAATTAATGAATCTTTTACGCAATTCCTTAAGTATCTCGAACTGATTAGCGTTGAAGAGCAGAAGAAAGCTCTATTGGATTTAGTGAGATTACTCAGAGTAAAAGATACACCTCTGCCACGAGAATTGAAAAGTTGCATCCTGGTACTTTACGTTTTTCTCAAGTTATTCGAAAGTAACTTCAGCTTCCCAGAGGACTTTAACTTTGAAGCTCTTTATATCAGATGTTACAATTTGCATATCAATACGAGTAACATGGTCCGAATTGGAGTAGTTCTACAGGTATTCCTACAGATATCATTGTCCCCAAGAGTATCCTCCCCTTTGCGATTGAAGGCAAAGAAGCGATTACTCTGGGTTGCTGGATGCCATAAAGTATCCAAGGTCAGAGTATTGGCTAGCGAAATCTTATACGAAATGAGCAATGAGCTCGCAAAAGAGAAAGCCATAAACTTGATTGACAGTATTAAGTGGGATCAGCTGCCAATCAAATTGAAGTCGGCTATACAAGAGTTGGAGCTGCTACTCATGTCTAAATCATGAGTTATCGCACATTTTGAATACAGTGGTAACCATCAAATCCCAATAAATTTTATATTAACTAATTTTTTTGTATACATATTTTAGACATAGATTTATCATTAACCGTAATTCATGAAGTCTGACATAACAGACATAACCCCAAAGATCCAGAATACTGGACAGTATACTTCTAGCACCACTAGAAGCTTAAATTTCGTGCTTGATCGGATCCATAACCGCAAGCAACAGCAGTAACCATAAAATTTCGATCCAATACGTGGCTCAAATAATCTTACAACCCAACCACCAAATTGTCCGAAGACATATAATACTTATCCTGGTTCACGAGATTGGTCATAGCAGGATTGGTCTTGTGATCGTCGACATCGACGTCCTTAGTCGATGCAGGAGAAGTGGACTCCGTGATAGTTTCTGTGGGGATAACCTCATCCTGCTTTGGTTCCTCAGTAGTTGGGGAGTGGCTGAAGATGTCTGAGAAAGAAAGATGGCGGCCCATAGTGTGTAATTAGAAAGTAGATAGTAAAAATAGATAACTTAATGCAATAATAAGAAGAAATCGATAATCCCCAAAAAATCGTAATTCAAGATAGAAAAAATCCATCTAATTTTATACTGCCAAAACGTCGAAGCTCCTATCAGCGATAACAAAAATAACTATATGATCACCCACTGGTGTCTTGTTCCATGACGAAATAGCTGCAGTATCTGTGGTGTACCTGATGGAGAAAAAAGGAGGAGACAGCGAGATACTGTGGCACGGGTGTTGATGTAGTGTTGATGGGGAACAGATTTGCAACTATGGGGTAAAGGTTAATCTGTGCATGGAGAAGTGTATCCGAAAAGGAATCATGCATGCGGCATGGATGACTTTTCTGTTTCAGCGTGCGCTGGACAATGAAGTCTGGGGTCATGGGGTGTGCTGTGGTGATGCTGAGATCACTCAGGTTAGGCCCTGAGGCTAAGTAAACGTATGGTTGTTGATGTATAGCGTAAGATATCGTATCATTTCCATGCGAAACGCGTTAGGGTTTCAGCCAGTAGGGGCATTTTGCATGTGTTTGTTGCATAGGATAGGAGCTACCTGAAATTTATGGTTAGCACTCCCCCCATACGAATAGGGGTGTTTCGCGGCTGTGCTCACTGTTACTCATGTGAAGAATTCGGCCAGAAATCGCCAGCCAGACATTCTCAGAAATACGCCACTGGATTGAGGAAGTTAGAGTGTTTTCGGGTCCACACAAACGGTGGCACCCGAGGAATGGGATCGGCGTTCTCAAACCGTGAGACAAAGTAATTGATAGTTTAATTTTTGCATCTGGAGTACTTTTCACCTGTACCGGCTCCGTATTAAGGTAAAAGCTGTTTTGTATTGGACCCATATTTCACCTAAAGACAGCTTTCCTATTTACCTTTTGCAGTGGTAGACCCGTTGGCTTCTTGCTATCTATCTCTTCAAAACTGTAGAAATTATTCACTTCCGTAACCATTTAGCCGGCCCTTTTTCTTAATTGGGAGCGCAGTCCTAATGATACCGACCAAAACGATATATTCCACCAAAAGTTCAGTTTTCATCTTGTCCATCCATCTTCTACGATATTGTCCGTTTGCTCGGTCTCTTTCGTTGCTCTCTCGGTCTTGCTGCTCTCTTGTGCTTGCACAGGCTCTATCTGGGTGGACTCTCACGACCACTCCCGTGTATACCCTTGGAACCAGAACCTTAATGCCAGAATATTTTTTTCATCCCTTGACCCGATGCAGGCATCATGGCTAACTCTGGGGAAAGTTTGCAAATTCCCAATCATCCGGAATCAAAATATTTAAACAATCACGATCGCTAATTCGAGTAATTCTAAGCAGCACGCCTAAAACAGAGTCCAAAATCCAGTCGTCGATTGTGCTGAATCATTGAGGCTAACAGACAACGTCATATTTTTCATAGCATCACGCGAGACTAGGGAATAGTATCTTCGTTACAAGACACAGTGAAACAGCGAAACAACGAAAACAGTGAGACTGTGAGACCCTTTGTTTACAGGTTATATCACTACACTTTGCCCGTTGCTCAAGCTCCTAGATCCGTAACAGCATATCGGACATAACCTCTTTGGATGCGTTACCAAATATTATCTTCTGTGCTGCAAGTTATCGTTATACCTTAGACATATATATTTTCTGTGTCCCACTATCTTCGAACCTAGAATCGGAACTAGCTATACTAGCAGCAGACTTTGGCGAGCTCGGAGTTTAAACACGAGTCGAGATTATTCCAGTCGGGCTTATTTTGTATTTTGTGCTGTGTCAATCACTGAACAGTCCAGTTTAGTTGCTTATTGTTTCCATCATACAAAAGATCGTATCAAGTGAAAAGCGAAGTTACACCAAACATGGTAAAAACAGAGAACTCCGATAAATCGTCCAAGGACAAATCCGCATCCAACTTCAAGTTGATCACAACCACTACGGGAATTCGTGTGTCCCAGGCATGCGACCGATGCCGTATAAAGAAAATCAAGTGTGACGGCCAATATCCGTGCCTCAACTGTAAGAAAATCGGGTTTGAATGTAAGACCAGCGACAAGTTGACAAGAAGAGCCTTCCCCAAAGGTTACACGGAAAATTTGGAAAGAAAGTTGAAGGAGCTCGAAGATGAGAACCAGATGTTGAAGGAGAAGTACGGACTTGAGGAAGATGGTGAAAGTAAGGCCAACGCCAATAACGACACAGTTGTCTCCACCAGTTTAAATACCCCCACTGGTTCCTTCACCCCAACGACTACTACAGTTCAAAACACTAATGCAGACGGCAAGGTTCTCCTCACCACAACAAATCAAACTGTTCAAATTAATAATCCCATCGACCAGATCTTCAATCTTGATAATAAGGGTATAATCATCGGTAATGACAATCTTAATTTCGAATCGCAATTCAACCATTTGTTGATTAACTTGAATCTCCCATTCCTTAAGATTACCAACTCCCACAACTTTCTTCTCGATGATCCCAATAGCTATTTATATCACCCCCTGTACAACAACTACAATCAGTTTCACAACAAAGACTTGGATGTCATATATAATCCGTTGACCGGAAATAATTTAAATGAATTCAGTCTTGTGAACAACCAGCTTCCAACTGATATCTATGACTTGTTCATAAAGCTCATCAACAACTTCAAGAAGTTGTTTAATAATAAGAAAGAATTGGATAACCAGATTATTCAATTTTTCCTCAATTATAACATCATTTTGCCTATTTTTGACTATAAGCAGTTTATGGAATCTTATGATGCATTTCATACAATGTATCCGTTCATTTTCACATATGATGATTCAACTATAAACGGGTTCAACCTCTCTAACAACAATGATTATCAAATTGTTAATGAATATCTAATGACGATCATTCAGATATACGCCATGATCTCCATGAATAACCCTACTATCAACTTAAACTTGCTTTTGAATCACTCCGACCCAAATTATTCATTTCATAAGAAGGCTCCAAAGGACAATTCACCCAGTGTCATTAAGTCAATGTATGACTTTTTGCCATATTTCAATGCATTTCATGTATCTGTCAACCAGTTACAAACTTATTTATTATTCTTGTACTATTCGCTTTTGACAAACAACAAAGAAAAGTCGCTCATCTTGTCCTCGTTGATTAACTCTTTCATTGGTATTCTTGGCATCAACCTCAACTCCAAGAACTTATTTTTTAACGACTTATCACTCAATACTCGTCAGAGAAGAAATAGAGTGAAGAATTTCTGGGTTTATAAAGTGCTTCTCAAATGTTTCAACTTGAAATTTGGGTTTAAGCCTAGTTTGAATACTACCGTTATTAACCCAGTTACAATTGATAGATACTTCCAATTGACCCCTGAGAAATTAAGCTCCCTACTCGAAGACAATGATGACTTATTCGATACATTGTTAAAGCCTAGCATTGAGTTCTTGAACCTTATGAATATCATTATCCCTTCATCATTTGCTCCCAACTACTATGAGTATCTTAAAAGAAAAAAGAAAAAGAAGGACAATCCTAACCATCATAACAAGCATTTAGACTGGATTCTAAATGAAGATGATGGTGAGGGAAATGACGGTAACTTAAACTACAATTTTAGTCAGTTCTTAACTATTGACAAGAACTTGTCAAATTGGAGAAACTCTTTGAAGACTAAGAAGTTGAATTTATTGCCTCTACAAACAGAAATGGGTCTACCAAATATCTTGGACATCACTACAAATGACCTCTACCATGATTTGAGGAGCACACAAATCTCATCAGGTATTACTCACGAGGGTTTAATCAATTACTTTACTACTGGTATCCCAGATATTCACACGGTATCCCAATTGATCAAGATCCAATTGAATTTTCACTATATTTTAATTAGATCCATGAACTACCTTAACTTCATTGTTGATAAGGAATTAAAATTTACTTATTACGTCGAAATATCAGGTATCTCTCGTGAAGTTTTGAATTATTTCCTATTGATTTTTGACCACATTAACAAATCTACGGAGAAGATTATCGAACCTGTCCCCTCGTCGTCTAACATTGTTATGGAAAGTTTAGGGCTTGATGTAGACGAAGACGGTTTCGTCATAAATGATTTTTCTGTCAAAAGAAGAAGAACATCTAACTCGAACAACGCAAATATCGCCAAAAGAATTACAAAGGAAATCCCTGCTTCACCTTTCAATTACATGTTAAATGGTTTATCGATGACCATCATCAATTTCAAGAAGTCAATCATTTTGCAAATGTTGTATCTTCTCATTTGCCAATTAAAATTTTTTAAGCGCAACGAATTAGCCCTAATCAGTGACTCCATTCCATTACTACATAAGAGTGTAGATCTTTTTATTAAGATCTTCATAAATTATAAAGTCGGCGTCAATAGGAAGGATCCTAAGAAGGTTAAAGAAGATAAGTTATATGAGAAATTGATGAATGACGAATTGAGAGATGAAATTTTGAAATACCAAGAAGATAGTGACTATGAAGATGATGATGACGTCTCCAATATTTATAATACCATAGATTGGGACGATGAAGAAATGGATGAAGACTTAAAATACTTAAAAATTCTCAAATTCATCAAGTATAAGAGTAATGATGTCTTAAACAAAATCGTCCAGAAGAATGCTAGTGGGATACCACTACCAACCCACGTTACCCATCACCACCACCCTGCTCAATCATTACAACGTCCTCAACAGCAAAGCCAGTCTGAAAGTGATCACCCTACAGTTGCAAAGAGTATGATTCCTCCATCTTTGCCTCCGCCTGGAATCGGTAATTTTTATTCGAATTCTCCAGGAGCTGGATCACCTACCATGAATTCGTTTAACAAAGTGCCATCAATGTCGAAATTTGATTTCTTGATGGGCGAAGGCGACTACAACAAATCCACTTCGTTAACACCGCAAGATGATGAGCTAGCTAAAAAAGAGAAGTTGGTTATCAATGATTTGATGAGTTTGCGTCATGGGTCACAAGGTACCAATAAAATCTATCCCGGACCAACACTGGCAAGTAATTGGAGCCATGGTAATTCTGGGTCAGTCAATACCAATGCATATGGTACTCAAGATCAATGAAGACCTATTTAATATTTATTACTGTACTATAGTTAGAAAAGTTTCATGATATCATGATTGTATATTTAATAAAATAATATGATTTATTGGAATGATAGAGTTCATAGTATTATAGAAATATCAATGTTTACAAGAAAACTTCTAAAATCTAATAAAAATATGATAAACATGCAATATTCAAAATCTGGCTATACAGGTGGGTAGGATGAGACTTAAAACCTTGATATTCTATACAATAAGTTAGAAAGAACGGAACGATGCCAACAGTATGAAATAAAAGGGAGTCTTCATGTGGTAAAGGTAATATAATAGTGAAAATAAACAATTTAAATTAGGGGGTGTTAGGGGGTTTAATTGGATACGCGCTTTTTTGCGGCCATCCTGCATACAAAATTCGATCACGCGGGAAAATCAGCCTAAAAGTACATTTTACAACAAATAGCCTGGTTAGCTCAATCGGTAGAGCGTTTGACTCTTAAATAGGATATCAAAAGGTTGCGGGTTCGACCCCCGCATCGGGCTTATTTTTTTTATTTTGCTTCAAACACCATGATTACAGAGTATACAACGGCAGTAGCTTCTGAAGGTGCATAGACAAGGTAACTCAGGTACTGTGAACGGATCGTATTGTGAATGGATCGCGAAGCTCTCAATACTACAATTTTCTGTAGCTATGTTCTTTCCTTCACTACATACTAATTAGAGCAAAGCTTATGAACGCAGAAAGAACGGCATACCGGACGTGAATACCATATCCCTCTCTAAGTTCCTTCTTCATATATAACAAGCTGAGCTTAACCTAACATTATCATGGTATAGTCATTCAAGAAGCAGACCCTGTCTCTCAAATGATATTCATAGTTAGTTTCCGATCACATGATCTGTATGTAGTGAATACGTGAGAATCCGAAACTCCAGTGCCGCAGTACATATGAGGGCGTAATGACCTATTGATTTAAGATTTGTTAGCAAAAATTTGTAAAAACCCCAATATAAGAAATTACCATATTATAAGTAGTTAAAGAGAGCTCTAATAGCAGGTGAGTAGTCAGTCTTTCATCAAATCGAACAAACATTCAGGATAGAGTTTTAAGAGGAATGATGCTTTTCGAGTTTTTGAGACTTAGAAACTGAAAACAAGAGGGTAAAAAGGTGTTGTTTACATGATGGAAACAGTCAAAATGGCTGCAAATGTTGCCGTATGAATGTTCTGGGCAGTATTGTGCGTAGAAAGTGGCAACAATTGAGGATTATGTATATTATTCAGTGACTAACAAGTGGAAGGATCCAAAAATTGACCTTTTTGAGTCCAAATAATGGTTCAGCCCGATACTTGCAAGTCCGATACTTGCAACCACGATAGATTGGAACGAAAGAAAAGAAACACAATCACATTGCTACATAGTTCGCTTCATCCTGAAAAGTTCTTTAGTATTGTACAGATATAATTAACAAATCAGCCGAGAAATGCTTGCATGCTTGCATTTCCTGGTTTTAGTTACACCATTTGGTTGCAAATACCTACAAACTTAATTTAGTGAACTCGGGGGCCATCAATCCCACACAACTTCCTCATTAGACACGACAATAACGTTCCAGCTTCTGAATCAGGTCCGCAACTTTCTGTCACCCAATCAATCATGTCTATATAAAAAACGGTGATGGTGGGCTTGCAGTGTCAAGTTCATCCGGTGTTTTTCCGAAAATGTCGAAATATGGCGCTTGCACGCTTTAAGATAACTTTTGAAGCAAGAAAGTTATGAAGCTAGAACAAAGTTGATTCTGTTGACCAGATCTAATAGTACGTACTTGCAAGCAGTTTGAGGTGCTGGTGATAAGTGGTGGAGCGGTAGCAAACAGTTTACCTCGTGCATATTGCGAAAATGGCCAAAATGCGCAAAACATGCTTGATGATAACTTCACCATCCTATCACTTACGAACAAACAGGAAGTACCATTCGATTCAGCCATCCGAGTTGTACAGGCTTGCAGTTTTTGATAAACTATGGAGCTTGTTTGGTGCCTGTACAGTTACTTGAAGGCAGATTTTATACTGTTGTATATCTTTGCGAAACGCGCTTCTTTGGAGAGTCGAAAGGTATCATTCTCGAGAGCTACTACAACAGTAGCGGTTTGCATTTCGTTCCCAGCTCTGGCTATAAAGGGGCGCTCAGGAATTCATGGTTTAGTTTACGATTTTCCGACTTTGGGCCTACTTTCTCGACGAACTAAAGAGATCCACGCTTTGGTAATAACGGATCCGAGTTCAGCAATGCTAGTTCTATAAGGTGCTACAATTTCAGGTCCATCAGACAAGATTTTCAAAAAATTTAAAAAAATCCCGAATCAACATGTTTGACTAACAAAAAGTTGAGGATTTTCGAGACTTCAAGTTTCAATTGTGGACCACACAAAAGACTTGAGTAGCCGATTATCCATTGCCTCGGTCAGCCAGCTGGGAGAACCTAATGAACGCATAAAAACGATAGGTTTACTACTAAATTAAAAAGTCGACAATTTTGAATGCTTAACTATAGGCGGCTAAAGTATGGGCAGCTTAACTATGGGCAGCTTAACTATGTAAAATATTTTGCCCTCGCACGACTTTTGATTGTATGATTTATTAGCTTAATGATCGATTTTTGTTATCTGTCTTGTTTTAGGTCTGATAAATATCCAATTTAATAGAGCGGTTTTAAGATTTACAATACAAGATGGAGCGTGCGCAGCTTCGCCGTACTCACAATTTCGCTCCAGAAAACCTCCCAGGAACCTGCTGATACCGCCGATAGTACTCCTGGGAGGAATTACATCTTTCTGAGCTCATAATACCTTGGACAAAGTGTTCGCAAGGAGTTCTACCATATTGGCACTTGTGCTGAGCGGCTATACTGGAGCGTGCGCAGCTTCGCCGTACTCACAATTTCGCTCCAGAAAACCTCCCAGGAACCTGCTGATACCGCCGATAGTACTCCTGGGAGGAATTGCATCTTCTGAGCTCACATCATCCTAGAAAACCTGTTAGTATAAAAATAATTTTTGGGTTATTAACCAACCCAAGGTGGTCACTATAGTTGATATGGAATTGGAAAGCAGACCACTACATTCATGCTCTCCCTACACGCTAAGTACACCTATGTGCATGCTAAAGATATATAAACTTGCTAGCAATTTTGTAGATGCGATTTGATGGATGAATAGTTGAAGAAGCTGGCGAGAATGGATGGAATAATGGCTATACTTTTGAGTAAGTGCACCAGCGGACGAACGAAGTGAATCGGCACTCCAGAACTATACATTGTCTTCATCTATATGAAAATAAGACAGAAGAGAATCCGCACACAGTTCGGAGAACGGCAAAGGTGCCACAAACAGAACTAAAGAATATTGACATCAGCTACAACCATGTTTCTTGGCCTGGTATACACAGAGGTGATTACCGTCGAGCGAGTACAATTATTAAATGTTCTAAAACTGTATCATGTCCGGTGCAAATGTCAAAGGACCACCGATAGAATCAATGACCACGCCTTATCAAACTATTTTCATAGTCCGGTGGAGTCAGGTGCTGGTCATGCAGCAACCATGGACCTATCTAGACAAGGCTAATGATCATTGGAATCGAGGACATCATTTGAACGAATTAGTCGCAATATAATATGGACAAGATTGTCATCACCAAGCGGAATAGGAGTGAGAAAATTCACTTTCTGAAATGTTTGTGTTTTCTTGACTTGGTAATCAGAATAGTACCATTGAGGTAGTCCAATGTTGAGTCTAGTAAAACCGGTAAACATTGCCATACGAAAGAATGAATCAATGATCACGACTTATCAAACTATTTCCATAGTCCGGTGGAGTCATGGTGCTGGTCATGCAGCAACCATGGACCTATCTAGACAAATCTAATGACCATGAATCTATTCGAATCAATGATGTGGAGGCATCGAGCTCGTCATGCATACGACCAGATGTGAAGGAGGTAGTTATGATAGGGTACTAGCGAGTGATAGACAAAGACACCCTTTTCAGCTGCCACAGGACAACGACCATTCCCTCTCTCTTTTCTTTCTTCTCGCCACAGAGAGCAAAGGTTATATTATCACGCTTGTGGTAGCATACCGTGATCTCGTATTTGAACATCAGCGTCTCTTGTAATACCTGAGCGTCTAAAATAAAGCAAGGAGAAGACCATTTCCGTTTAAACCTTATATTGTGGAATGCAATTGGCCATCTAGAAGCGAACCTACTTCTAAGTTTTCTTATGCCCCATCAAAGGTATATTGTTACGTGTAACGCTGTATGTGGGTTTCTTTACAACTCTACCTTCAAAGAATTCTGCTTAGGTGATATTCTTTTAGAGCTAAGTACTAGCGACCATCTACTATAGTATACAGGAGCACAATGTGGTTGCAAAAACATGATCAGATAGTGATCACGTGATCGAATTTACCTAATTCAGTATCTTGTAGTTGCAACTCGGCCCTCATCTGGACTGGTTCATTGTTTGCAATATACTTGTACAGTAATACTATAGAACTACTGTAATTATTACTTGGACTATGGTTCAAGGGACTCACTAGAATTTAGATCTTTAATATTCACACTATACATGAAACAAGGATACATAAAATTTTTCTATCATATTGTACACATATTACAATATTGTTTAAAAAGGTGACCATATCGGAGTTTTCGTAGAATTCTTCTATTCAAAACTTTATAACCTATCCGTATGAAAAATAGGTTGGAGATCTTATCATTTGGAATAGTATAACAGTATACCAAAGCAAGCAAACTGAAATTGTCAGTCGTTTCCTTCATCTATAGTGCCTTTAGGCAGTGCTTTAGAGTTGATAGCATTATCAGAGTGATGGTCATTCAATAGTCAGTTAGAGATATAGCGAGATAATAGGAAGATTAATCCTAGGACAGTACTGTTCTAATCTACATAACATGATTAATAATTTAAACTAATATGTATTTTTAAAACCAATATTGTAACTATTTTTGTGTTTTTAAAATAAATTGGACGCTATTATACAATCCAACTAACAAAAATCAAATGAGGGTCCAAGCGACTTTTCAGTAGCTGTGTTGGGTGCAAAAGAATTGAAGGAAAGCAATAAATACTGAAACCCCACATCTTAACTTTGTAAAACGACAAGGAGGAAAGCAACCATGTAAAAATATGAATATGATGTCCTGAATGACATAACAAGACCGTGCTTAAGGGAAATTAAATGTACAAGAGTTATTAGACTGGCCGCACTCCCTAGTGCTTTCCACCAGTTCTCTCTTTTCTTAATTGGTTTTGTTGGTTTTCAGTCTCAGCATCCCAGAGAATGAAGTCATCCAATGCACTACCAGCTGGAACCATAGGTAAGACTGGCACCTTTTTCTCTACAATAACCTCCAATAAGACTGGTCTGGTGGCATCCAAGAAGGCCTTGATTCCAGATTTCAATTCTTCCTGAGTAGAGATTCTAATACCCTGGACACCCATGGCATCAGCCAACTTCATGAAATCAGGGTTGGACTGATGAGTGTGAGAGTATCTGTGTTCGTAGAAGAGAGATTGCCATTGGGTCACCATACCTTGTTCTTCGTTGTTCAAGACACAAATCTTGACAGGGGCATTAGCTTGAACGGCAGATGACAATTCCATAAGGGTCATGTTGAAAGAAGCGTCACCATCAATATCAATGACGATGGCGTCTGGCTTGGCAATCTGGGCACCGATAGCAGATGGTAAACCAAAACCCATAGTACCCAAACCACCGGAGGTAATCATAGTTCTTGGCTTGGTCCAAGTGAAATGCTGAGCAGCCCACATTTGATGTTGACCGACACCGGTAGTGACAATGACTTCCTTACCGTAGGTAGAAGACTGTTCAGAGATCTCCTTAATCAAGGTCTGAGGTTTAATTAAAGAACCTGGAGTCTCGACTTGGTAAGCGTATGGGTACTTCTCTTTCCACTCGTTGACCTTGGAGAGCCATTCCTTTCTCTCCTTAACTTCCTTGACTAATGGGATGAAAGAACGCAAGTTAGCGGTCAAGTCACCTTCAACAGCCTCAGTGGCCTCTACAACCTTGTTGATGTTCTTAGGGGAAATTTCGAAGTGAATGATACCACCTCTTCCTTCCAGAGCAGCCAACTTGGCAACTGGCGCGAACTTGGCGATGTTACCAGTGACTCTGTCGTCGAATCTGGCACCAAGAGCAATGATACAATCAGCAGCTTGCATGGCAGTGTTAGCAGCAGCATGTCCGTGCATACCTAACATGTCCAACGACTTAGGATCTCTTTGGTCGAAAGCACCTAAACCTTGTAAGGTGGTGGTAACTGGGATGTTAGCCTTGTCAGCCAACTCCTTGAGAAGCTTAGGACCATCTTCGTGGTTCAAGACACCCGCACCGGCGTAGATGATAGGCTTCTTGGCGACGTTTAACAAGTCAGCGGAACGGGCAATAGCGTCCATAGTGAATTCAGATTGAGCCTTCTTTGTGATTTGCTGCAAGGCGTTAGATGGAAGAGTGGAGTTGATTGGAATAGCTTCTCTTAAGATGGCACCGGTAACGTCCTTTGGTAAATCAACCAAGACAGGACCTGGTCTTCCGGAAGTGGCGATCTCGAAGGCCTCGTTAATTCTTCTAGGTAACTCAGCAACGTTTTTCACCATGACGTTCCACTTGGTACAACTACGAGAGATACCAATGACATCAGCCTCTTGGAAAGCATCGGTACCGATAGCGGTTGTTGGAACTTGACCAGAGAACACCACCAATGGAACACCGTCCATCAAGGCATCGGCCAAAGGAGTAATGACGTTAGTGGCACCAGGACCTGAGGTGACCAAAACAACACCTGGCTTACCACTGGCCTTGGCGTAACCTTCAGCCATGTGACCAGCACCTTGCTCGTGTCTTGGAAGGACAAACTTGAATTTGTCGGAGTTGTAGATAGCATCGAAGACTGGAAGAATAGCACCACCAGCGTAACCGAACACAGTGTCGACGTTGTGTCTAAGCATCATTTCGTGGAAGATCTCACCACCGGTAAGACCAATGAACGAGTCATCCATGACTTGCTTGTGTCTGACGTTGGGGTTGGTCGAGTTTTTAGGCTCGGTCTGAGGTATTCTTGAGATTTCGGCGTTGAAGGAAGGCGCTGGAGTGGGCCTTGTGGTAGCGGACATGGTGGCATTTTGCAAGTTGGTTTTGGTGATGGTTCTCACGGAACTTTTCATCATTCTGGAGACCATCAAGGCTCTTTGCGACGCTCTAAAACTGCGAGAGATCATTTCGGCTGATATACGCAAGACGAGGGGGATAGCGGCGGCAGAAGGTAATGCTGTTAAAAGATAAGAAGCAAAAAAAAAGACTACTCGATCGTGGAAAAGAAAACAACTTGCAACAGTTAAAAATTCACTGCTCACCTCCAAGTCTGGAGTATTTGATCAAATGAGTCAAGATTTTTCACTCTACGAAGAACCAACAGAAGAGACCGTTTCCGGATTGAGACGAAGTGCACAGAGAGCGGTGAAGGACCCGCTCGAACGGGAGCATGATATTTGTAGTGAAGCGGTAGACAGGAAAGAGGGTGGGAGAGAGAAGGCATAGACAGGAGGAGCGGAGGAGGATGACGAGGAGGATGAGAGAGATATAGACAGGAATCGTGTATAGTGGGTGTATAGTGTATTGATCAGTATATAGGTGGGTAGTATATAGAGGGTGTATAGTTTAGAGTGATAGTGTGAATGTAGTTTGAATGTAGTGTGAATGTAGTGTAAATGTAGTGGTGGAAATGGATAGAATGGCAAAATGAAACGGAGATTATAGTGGGTGAGAAGAATAGAGAATTGTAGTGGTGATGAAATGAAAATATTACTGTTGGTGGAGTGAGTAATAGTGTGATGGGTAATATGGAAAGTGAGTAATAGTTCCAGGAGTGGACTGAGACAGAGACGGAATTTAGAGGGAGAGAAAGCCTTTTAATGAGTAGCTTGAAATGTCGATTATATGTTAATATTGCCCATTCAACTGAAGAATAACGTTTTTAAGGTCAATATGGCCTCGGCGATTACATTACAACCCGAATATATACACATACACGGATGGGGTTACCTATTAACTTATTGGCGGAATCTAGTGAATTCTATTCCGCAAGTTTGGCCAATCCCCAGGGTTGTATATTTGATCACATCGTTCCAGTACAATTAAACGCTCTGCTGTGTTCTGTTGCGTTGTCTTGTATTGTGTCGCATGTTTCCATTACGTAAGTCTCTTAGACAACCGACATGTCATCTCTAACTCTCCTCTAAAGTCATCTTGTTGACAATGACGTGGTGCACATCGCAGCTGCAAAATCGACAAATCCCAAAGACGTGAGCTGATCCCCACCCATTGGTACACTCTTGCCAGGCCCGAAATTTCCTCTGCTCACCGGTCTAGTCTTGCGAATCATCGCAAGACCGCAGCAAGGGCTTCCAGGCGCGATATGTTACTTCTTTCGCCTGTACGAAGGATCCCAATGGTCCTAACCTCATAATTCCTTGTTTCAGGGCTCAGTTCCGGCGATGAGAATGCCTTGAAAAATTTATTCTCATCATGTGATAGATGGATTCAGTCACGTGAAAACCTTCACTTCTGTATGCTATGCTATGTATGGATTGGCAGAATAGTGATTTTGCACCCGATAGGCTGAATGTGTAGTAAGTAGATTGGTTTGTTTGATGCTTTGGAGACCACTTTGACGTCCCACACTGTATTATAGAAGAAAGCGTTCACTCCAAAAATTGGAACTAGTATGTCTCCTCTCTGGTAAGAACAATGGTAACAGTGCGAGACGGCGGATATACAAACTTGCCCCACACGTAGTCATAAAGATTTAAACTATTCTTGGACATTCAGATTTCTTGTAAGGAAAATGAACATCGAATCAGATTAGAGAGGAATAAAGGGATCAAAATGAACTCGAATTCCACTTGAATAGTATTTCTGGAGACTGATCTTCTTGAACATACGCCATAATAAGACAATGAAGAGACCATCGAGATCATATTTCTACAAAGTACTCCAAAAGATGCATACCTTTTTACTAAGAGATAAGAATACTCGATTTAATTGCACCAGAAATCCATAATTTCTATTCAATGTGCTCCAGAGAGTTGTTTCCCTGAACTAACAGTAGTTACTGTTCATTACTATCTCGCACGGCACCAATACAATGTCTGTATCCCCAATCCTACAATCATTCATATCTCTCTTAGTTTCTGTGTTTTTATTTCTATACTTTTAATCTAGTGTTTTATTAGTCGTCCTTGCTGGGTTCTGGCGTCTGCGGGTGATCAGCCTGGTGATGTATTCTCTCCTTGGAAAGCTTTTCACGCATCATATCTTCACTGTCATCAGCATGATGAGCGGTGGAGTTGTTAGAAGAATCATTCACAGCTTGGTATATTTCAGTTGCAGAAGTTGGCTCACCTGGATAGTCCTTTTCTTCGATTCTGCTCAAGGTTTGTTGCAAGTTAGGGTTCACATTTGGGTTGCCCCAGTCCAAGAAGTCACGTCTGACCTCAACATAGTCGTAGGCGAACTCACCGATCTGGTCCTCATCAACACCAACTTCTTCGGCATTATAGTCAATTCTCAAGTGCAAACCTGGGATTTTGTTGATAACGAAACACAAGATTGCTGTGACGGCAGCAGAGTATGCGGTTGTTGCCAAGATGTAGACGATTTGGATATACAACTGCTTCCAGTTGTGGTCAAGCCATCCACCTTCGTGGACAGTGAAGTTGTCGTACCCAATGACAGTGGCACTACCGAATAAACCGTTGAAAAGTAATCCTACTACACCGGCCATTCCGTGCTCTGCCATAACATCTAGGGAATCATCGACTCTAAGAAGGTACTTGATCTTGGTACACAAGTTACAAACGATACCGGCAGTTATTCCCAAAATGACAGAAGCCCATAATGGGATCATACCTGATGATGGAGTAGCAGCCACAAGTCCTGAAATACAACCAGAACACACAGCAACCATGGACCACTTGTTCTCCAAACGGAAATCAAGTAAACACCATGCAAGAGCACCGAAAGCACCACAAATATGAGTGTTCATCATCGAATATGGAACCTTAAGCGAAGCATTGGCACAAGAGAAACCGTTGAAAAACAACCATCCTACGTACAAAAGCGAAGTTCCCAAGAAGATGGTAGAGATGTTGTGGGGACGGTAGTTGATCATCAACGTCTCGTTTCTTCTACCCAAAAAGGCAGAGTATACGAATGCAGATACACCACTAAGGATTTCGACCGGTCCTCCTCCAGCATAGTCCAACACTCCGGACTTGTACTTAGCGGCCCAGCCACCACCCCAGATCCAGAAGACCACAGGACAGTAGACCACTGTAGCCCAGCAGAAGAGAAACACCATGCAGGGTAAGAAACGACCTCTTTCAGCTATACAGCCACCGGCCAAAATAGCCAAGGTCACAAGCAAGAACTGGAGCTGGAAAATGGCAAATGCAATTTGGGGGTAGTCAGATTCCGGACTAGATCTACCCAAGAGGTTTTGGAACCCGAAAAAGTGGAGGTCTCCGATGAAGCTGTTGGATGATGTTGTTGAAAAAGCAAGTGAATAACCCCAGAAGTACCATTGGAACACACCAATGAATGAAGACATGATACAAATCCATATCATGGAAAGGGCGGACTTTCTACGAGCCAAACCTGAATAGAGAAACGCCAAACCGGGTATCATGATCCAGATCATGGATGAGGCCACGGTGAACACGAGCACTTCGGCGTCGTTGTAGTCCTCATCTTCAGCGAAGAGCTTTCTTCTAGCTAGCCCTTGTACCACAGCAGACATATTATGTGAGTATTAGATGTGAAATGTAATGAGCCGATGAGCAAATTAGAATGAAGAAGGCCACCGAGAGTGGGTTCTTGATGAGTGTCAATATCTAGACTTGTAGCGGAATGCTAGAGTATTATGAATGAAATGAGACCACACACAACGAGTTAACTAGGGTCAGGAGACGCTAGATGCAACAAACTGGAGGTAGGCCTGGCAAATGAAGCAAACTGGCTGCTATGAATTAAAAATGAAATGAAACGGAAATGCTACGCTAGTTGCTTCCCGCGATGAACAAAACAAAGATAGCAAGCGATATATATAACTTTATACTGATTCTACTCTGGCTGTGAAAAAACACTACTATACTGGATGAGTAGAAAAGCCAAAAAGCCAGAAAAAATTAGCCTACAGGGGAAATATAATTTGGTATATATAGAAAACCCTCTGGTCGTAATGTACATCAGAGCTAAGCCTGGGACACTATGGTCGCAATCTGCATGGGAGCATCCTGCTAATAAACAGGCACACAATTAATTATATTAACAGATTCTGACTCTACAATCATCCCAGGCCTGGGACAGCTAATGCAATCCACGCAAGATTTTTCTAGTAGTACTCTGCCAGCCAATAATTCGCAGTAGGTGTAGGTACAAGAAAAAAAAAGCAAAACCGGCGGTGGGAGGATGCATATGGGCGCGAGACGTCAAAGCGGGTGCAGGATCGGCCGTTTTGGAGTGATTGCAATTTGGGCAATCGGCCAATGAGCGCGCGGGATGATATCAACGGATTGCAGGTTGGAATATTAGGCGTTCGTGAAATTAGCAGTCTTATCAGACAATTGAGCGGAGGAGGAAACCAATTATTGGAGTTAATTGAGAGAAGGAGAGGGTTTAACATGCAATTATTGGGGTGGTGGAGGTGGATTAGGGGCAGCGGTGGGTGGATGGGGTAATTTGCGAGCTATCGCATGGTGTAAGCAGGTCCAGGAATTGCCAGAATGCTGCTTTATCTATTACCGAGTGACGTTCCTCCCACAGGAACACAGTCTGGGGTAACATGGTAAACCGACAAGTGAGTTTCGGTTAATGGCACGAGCTGGGGGGCTTTGACTCTGGCGCAATTGTTCTTTTAACCTGGTTTGCTTCTGTTGTGGCCTCCATTTTGCTCTTGGTTCCCTACTTGCAACCTGCGATCTCCTACCATCACCGGAACTTTCCTGCAACAGCCGTTCTTATCAGTCCAATGAGGTTGCATTAGTCACGTGTAAGATGAGTCGCCCTGAGACTCACATCGCGGACGGAATAGGAAGCTTGCACACTGCATATTTCTTTTTATTTCTTTTCCCGCTTTGCACCTTAGATGGAGATCCAGTTCCATATGGAACAACCTGCAATCTCGCCTGTGAGATTTCGTATTACTGAGTCATGTGTGTACATTGTAATTTCTATATATCCGTGGTAGTTATATGCATTGCTTTTAGTATGGAATTCAAAGGAGCGCTGTTCCACTACAATATTGTCACTAGAAGCGATAACAACGGGAGCAAAAAGATCGTCATTATCTTGGTATGATCAATACTTGCTGTGGCAAACAACCCTGAGGCTGCGGAGCCTTCGTAAGGAGAGAAAATAGAAATTTCAGTGTGTTTTGGAGACGACGACGGGGTGGAGACAGAGGGCAATTGACCAGAGACAGAACACGACGAACAGATTGCAGTAATTACAATTCGATGCGTTTTTCCCGTAGTAATTGTAGAGATTGTAGTATCAGAGCAGGATGGACCGAAACTCACACTAGATCTAATCGTTTCAGCATCAGGAACGGCTCCCGTATTCTGTATTCCACTAGATATCTCAGTTCTTCTAGAAGAAGCAGTCGAGGCGCTCGTATCAGGTGGAACTGACCCTTCCGGTGACAAAGTAACTGGTGAAGAGGCACCGAAATAATTGCTTGGTAGCATCTGTTTGTATTGCTGCGGAGGTGGTTCCGTATTATTGTTATCTTTAAAATTAGAATTGGCTTCACTCGCATTTATATCCGAATTGGGTATGAAACTAATTTGTTCGTTATCAGAAGAAATAGATGTGGTTGCAAAATTAGGTTTATTGGACAGCACGGTATCTTCTATTATGGAAGTGGCTGGGGGCTTAGCAGTAGGCGGGCTCGTTAAACACGAAGCGGTCTGTGTTACGTTGTTGGAGTCAGAGGTTGATGCTGTGGTGATGGTGTTTGTGGTGATGGGGGTTGAACTGGACATTGGATGGGTGGTTTTCAAGTTATCGGGACAAGAGGTGGTGTATATGGTTTGAGTGTTGGTAATGGTATCGGTGGTGTCAATTGTTATTGATACTACGGATTCACTTGTCTCGAGGTAATAGGAGGAAGTTGAAATTGGTAACAGAGTGGTGTTGGTAGAATCGCACTTTGCTGAAGAAGTGGGAATAGAGAATTCCGAGGAAGTAGATGAAGTAGATGGCAATGTCAATGACGAGTGCAATGACAGTTCAAACGACAGTTCAAGGGACAGTTCAAGGGACAGTTCAAGTGACAGTATAATAGACAGAGGACTTAATTGACTAGACGCAGTAATTGAGTCAGATCTAGATTCTGTTTGCACATAGCTTGAGATTATGGTCGAAGAAGAAGCCGAAGATATGTCCCGTATACTAGTAGCGGGTGAAGAAAACATGGTTTCTGAACTACTTGAAGCTTCCGTATTTGATTGATTTGTCTCGACGCAGCTTGAACTTTCGGTAGTCGACACAACTAGAGATATAACATCTGAAGTGGAAGAATCTGCAGTGGTTGAGGTTTCCGACGAGATTTCAATAGAAGGCATGCTTGCAGATTCGGAGACAGAAGATTCGGAAGATACATTCACAGACGACTCAATGGATGTATTTTCTAAGGAGCTTGAATGTTTCAATGTACAACCTCCATGACATGAAATAACAGTAATAATAGTAGTACCTTTGAGAGTGAGTGTTGAGGTATAACTAGAAATATCGCTGGAGCTTTCGAATATGGAATTACTCGGACTGGAAGACAGAGCCAGTAATAGAGTGGAGAAAACTGTCGATTCTATTGAAGAATTGGCTTCTGAGTTGGTTGATGAATCAGATGATGAATCAGATGATGTTGGCAAAGATGATGCTGACGATGGCATAGAAATAGGTACCGATAATGATTCAGGCGATGTCAATTGTTGTGTCGTTTCAGATGGCGACAACGATGAACCAGATGTTGATAACGGAAATGAAGATAATTCAGGCGCTGGCACTTGCTGTGTCGTTTCAGAGGGTAACAACGACGATGAATTGGATGTTGGAAATGGAAGCGATGAAGATGGAAGCGAGGATATTTCAGGTGATGACAATGGTTTTGTCGTTTCAAATGGTAACAACAATGATGAACCGGATGGAAGTGATAATAACTCAGATGACGACAGTGAGGGTATCGTTTCCAGTAAAAGTGATGATAATGGAAGGGACGATAATTCAGATGACAACAGTAGGGGTTCCTTTTGCGGTGAAAATGATAATGGAAGTGATGATAATTCAGGTGATGACAATGGCTGTGTGGTTTCAGCTGGTAACAGCGATGATGAACCTGGTGAAGATAATAGAAGTGATGATGAAGGAAGTGATGATAAATTAGATGACAATGAGGGTGCCTTTTCCAGTGACAGAGATGATAATGGGAGTGACGATAACGGAAGTGATGATAATGGAAGTGATGATGATGAACAGGATGTTGATAATGGCAGTGATGATAATTCAGTTGGCGACAGTGAAGGTACCGTTTCCAGTGAAAGTGATGATAATGGAAGTGATGATGACGATCCAGGCGTTGATAATGTTTGTGTCGTTTCAGAGGGTAACAACGATGATGAACAGGATAGTGATGATAATGGTAGTGATGATAATGGTAGTGATGATAATGGTAGTGATGATAATGGTAGTGATGATAATGGTAGTGATGATAATGGTAGTGATGATAATGGTAGTGATGATAATGGTAATGATGATAATGACAGTGATGGTAATGACATTGATGAACCGGATGTTGATAATGGCAGTGATGTTAAGTCAGATGTCGATGGTACCGTTGATGAAATAGGTGACATAGATGACAATTCAGTCGATAATGAGAAAGAGGAGCCATTTGCTGGGCCCGTAACTGAACTTGACGAGGTATCTGCCACTGAACTTTCCGATATGGTCTCTAAAAGTGAATATGATGGAACTATTGATGGAACGGAGGAAGGAGGTAATAAATCAGAAGATGTATAAGGTACTGAGTCTGACGATACCAAAGATGAACCTAGCAAAGAACTCAAAGAACTTGGTAAACAACTCAAGGGAGAACTTGACGAAGAAATTGATGACAATTCAGATGAAACAACAGGACCTGTCGATGACTCAGATAAGATGGAGGATAGAGTCGATAAAACAGACAGTTGACTTGAAGAGCTGTTATAGAAAAGCGACTGAGTTAAGGGTGCAATTGAGGATGTGAAATGCAGAGAATCAGATTCAAATAGAGATTCAGATTCACTGGATGACTCTGTGGTAGTAGGAATATCACTTGATGCGTTTGAAAGAGTTGTGCTCTCAGAAAGCAGGGAAACGGTAGATATTTCTTCTGTTGAGGAGACAGTCGAGGAAAGAACACTTTCAGAAGACAGTTCAGACGACGGCATTTCCGATGATGACTCTGCAGAAGTTGTCAATTCAGAAGAGCTCTCTAGAACTGATACTGTGGCAGAAGAAGAAGGTCCCTTGACAACTTCACAATTTAGACAAATCACAGTGTCTGATATAACGGAGCTATCTGAGCTCGGTATGTCAGATGAAGGGTAAACAGAGGTTGCTTCGATACTGCTTGAGCCTTGAATGCTAGTACTTTCTATTGAGGAAGTTGCTGAAGGGAAATCACTTGACGACGGGATAGGTGTCTCCACAACTACCGTCACAATAGTGCAATTCGTACATGGAAGAGTCGTCGTCGAAACGAAGCTTTCAGACCATTCCGTCGTAGTAGTGGTAGTAGTAGTATTTATGTCTGTATTTGGCACTTGCACTAAGACGGTTGTAGTACAACCTGCCTTTGAGCATGGAATCGTAATAGTAGAAGTGAATGTCTCTGTCCAAGTTTCCGTAGTACAGACTGCTTGGTTGTCTGTTCCATTACTATCAAAGGTTCCATCGATAACCACAAATCCTTGATTTGTCCTCAGGGAGAATTTACTTCCATCTCCACATTTCAAGCTGTAAGCAAACACATGATTGACAACATTGCTGTTTTCTGGGAACGTCTCAAGCCCCTGTAAGAAAACTCTATACCCGGTATTGACGGTATTGAAATTAAATACAACACTTTGGCTACTACATTGTGTTGTTGAGCCGATATTGATATAACTCTTCGGTAAAAGGAAATCATTCAACTCATCTGTGGCCAAGACATTGAATTTTGAACAATCAAGGCTATCATCAGTTGTGATTCCTATTTGACCAGAAATAATGCCACCCTGACACTCACCAGCTAAGAAATAGATTTGCTCATACCCTTGAGGTGTCGATCTGGAGTAGTAAACAATTTCATGGGGTTCATTGACCGGAGCAAAAAATGGACCGGAATCAATATTCACGGTTGTTTGCAAGCCACTCCAATTTATTTGGTTATCACCAGCAACAACATGGCTTGCTCCAGCAAGATCAGCTATGTAAGAAGAGCCACCGGCATTAAACACGAAATCAAATGAAAGTGTTCCTTCTGCGCTGAGGAAGTCTGCCCCTAAAACAGCATTGGTAGTCTTGCAACTTAAGTAGGACTTACTTTCAAGGTAGGAGCCATCGTAGACATCACAGCTAGCGTATATAGCTGAATCAGCTATAAGGTTCACCTGGGAGCCTTGAAATTTTGTTCTGAACACATAGGGCATATCCAAGAAGAAGACATCGCCTTCAATAGCGTCTCCTTTTGCGATTTTCCATGTAAGCGTAGCAGTTCTAATATCCTGAGCACGGTTATGCGGAGAAGAGTTCGTAATTTCCAAGGTCTGAAAGACACTTGTTAAAGTTTTTGCAAAGCTGCTCAACGGAAGCGAAAATAAGAAAAGAAAATATAATTTCATTGTAAACGATTGTATGTAGTTGGAATGTACTGATAGCACTCACAAGTCAAAAGAAATCCGGAAATATTAGCTTATTTAAGTAGCTCAGGTTGTTTCAGATCAGCTCATCTGAAACAAGAGAATATTCTTACCCCAATTGCATCCTTCCATATACCATCTATTTGACTGTGAAAAATTGTGTTTATTTGCTGCAAAATATTATGTTTGATGAGAGCCTTTGCAACCTCAATTCGGAAAATTTTGATTTTTCGCAACCACAATTTGTTTGCAACCTTTTCTCGTCTACGTAGTTAATGATGGTGACCAATACAGAAGTTGAAACAGATGGTATAGGTGGTGTATGTTGATGGATCTATTTACAGGTATATACAGTTAATAAGGTTAGACGAAGCTAAAAATAGCTACTCTTCATGCTTGGCCTTTGAATCGGAGTACCTTTCGTAAAAGTGAAACGTCTCAAAGCAAACCTCTACCATGATTAAGATGATAATGATCCATTCTAGACGGGTTGATTTCTTCTCGTTTAGCACTCCAAGGAAGGCACGTTGCTCCTCGGTGGCGTAGTCCAACTTTCGATTGAGAATGGAGATTCTAGAATTGATATCCAAGATCCTCGACACGGAATCATAAATCTTTTCCAAAGTCGGTTCACTCCAGTACAAATCCGGCGTTTCAATTAATTCACTGTACAAGTTCAACTTTCCTCTGAGAAGGAATAGCCGCCCGGTAGACTTCAAAAAGTCTGACTCTGATGTAGTGATTCTCTTGCCCTTTGACAACAACTCTGTGTTCTTTTTGGTCAATAAGAGATGCTCTTCAAGAGCATTTTCTAAGATAGACAATCTAGTAGATCTTGACAAACCAATCGCAAAGGCAGCTTTATCAAGGTCTCGTTTATCCTTTGTACTTCCTTGCACAACCATGATCTCTCCTTGTAGATATGAGTTACCATTATTAAGAGGGTTTGTTGGTAAAGAATTGAGTTCTATCCAGTCCATTTCGTCCGACTCAAATTCATATTTTTCAACAATAGCGTCCTCCACCAATGGAAGGAAATGTCTGATTATCACATCTTCTTCAAGATCCCATCCCACTAATGTTCCGTTGGAGAGTATCATCAAATCTTTGCCATTAAAGTTGATGCTGATTACCTCATCAGGTATAAGGATTCTATAATCATATCCTTTTATAGACGGAAGTAATGCTTCAAAATCTACGGATTCACCTACTGTGACTGAAGTGACGATCGATAGATACTTTTCAAGGGATTTGGATGCTGCTGGAAACGTGGGGGAACTGTTATCGTTGAGTAGGGAGAGGATATAGGTTGTAGATTCAGATTGAAAATTAGGATCTGTTCTACGGAGTTTTTGGATGTTTGTTTTCTTCTTGACGTTGTGTTTTACCTTGGTATTCTTCAGTATTAGCTTCCGCAATTCTGTTTCAGGAGTACCTTCGGTAGAGATTGTACTATTGAATCTGGAGAAGACGGGACCCACTATTTTCGGTATCGATGTGGGCGAAATTCTTGGAAGAAGCGATCTTGAGGGAGCTGCGAGCGCTCGCACCGCCGATCTGGAAATTATATACATCTGAGGAGTTATTGTTGACGTTAAAGGATGTAGTTTATAGCATCGATTGCATCTCACTATTTTATCAACTAGCAAACCTATCTATATTTCAGTACCATATTTACGCGTGAGAAGCCACTTCCGCAGTAAATACAGATATAGAGAATCGGCTCACGAATCATGAATCATACATCATGTCATAAATGTATCATGTGACAATACATCATGTGATCAACTATCACATGATATTTTGATTCATCGCGTAGAAAACAGAAGAAACCAAAGAAAACCATACTTCTCAGTTAGGCAAAATTGACACAGCGAAGTGCAGTCTCGTGAGTTTACGGTGTCAATTCCAGGACGCGATATACGAATGTCGAATAATCCAGGGTAAGAGGGTGTCGTGGTTCTGGAACTGCCAGGGACACTGGACACGGAGAGGGGGGAGTTTGTATACGGCGAAAACAGCAAGAAAATACAGTGGATGTAGGAACAATAGGAAATAATATGGTGTGAATTAAAGAGCGAGTGAAAATATTGGTGATGCCAGGGATGAAGAACCCTTCAGAAGACAGTGAGCAATGAGAAGCTTAAATCGTTACCCACTGCAGATTCTATCAGGAGTGGAACCTTATTTGCAGCAGATAAATGGAAATAGCAGAATCTGCTACGATTCGGGAACGAGGACGTTCTCTACAGGTGACCCACGGAATAGCAGATTCCAAAGAAACCATATATTCCTTGTTATGTGCTTGATAGTGCTATTTTTGGCGAGGTGCTATTTTTAGCTCGCCTAAAAAAGAAGCCATATCCAAACCAGGAGTGACTGATTGTTGAGAACAAGAGGCAGTTCCGCAAGAACCTTTGCCTGCGACTCTGTGCATTTAGCGAGATCGAAGCAAGGTTCGCCAGATGTTTACAAGACGGTTACGAATATATATAGATCCATGTGTTATTGTTGTTAGGAACTGATTTGAGAGGTGGCACGGAGCTTCTTCCCTTCCATTGTTCTAATTTTTGCATCCTATTACCATGGCTCCCTCGTGTAGTAAGACCCAGAGAGATTTCTATCATTTATACGACGTAGCTGCAAATAATGAACTCCACAGTCTAACTCCTCTCCCCCTCCCGTTAATATGAGTTGAAAATTACTGCTTCGTCCATATAATTCTATTTCAAGGTAAAACGACATTATGCTTGATCAGGGCATCAGCGCAGGGCCATGCTATCCTGGTGATTTTTGGTGTCAGCCATCGCTCCCAATGTAGAAACAGAATGTAGTCGTTTACCACAAGACCCTCTCTCTAACCCGTAGTCAGCTTCACATTTCCACCCACCACAAATATAACCCAATTAACTGATACACACCCAAAATGGGCCGTGGAGAATTTTTCATTTTCCATTCTTGCCCATTTTGCATTTTCAATTTCTCTGCCAACGCCTAAGCCCTCGGGTTAGGAAGCTCGCATAGTGAAACGGGACATAATATTTCCGAACCATTAATAGACCATTAGCACCGACATGCATTCAAAACATAACAACTGCCAACTGCCATGCCCCCACCTACGCTAGGAGATCATGTATGGAACAATACTGCTATAGCCTAGCAGCATTCTGGTAAGGAGAGGTTTGGAACGTGACCACGATGATCGCCAAAAAAAAGTCCGTTTGGGAATGTTTACATTTTGCAGTTTTGGGAAATCTTATTGCGATCCTGATTAGAGAGGTGCGGGACTGTTCCAGGTGCCAGACAGCGAGAACAGCGACAACGAGGCATAGAAAGACTGCAATAAAGGTGATTCAAAACAGTCTATTAAGCTCAAAAACTCAAAAAAATGGTATCTAAAGATTGCTCCAGCCTCCCACTACCATTCCACCAACTTTCACCCAACTCGCTCCCAAACCCACCGATTTACACGTCTCCATACAGCCCCTTCTTACAAGCTTATCACCCCAAATCCATCCCTGCAGACACCTCCAAATCAGTCTCTACGCTTCTCCCGTTAACACAGAGTTACAACGCCCACTGACAATTTTTTGTTCATTCGGTGAGTTTTGATGACTTCTTAAAGCCAGCCTTCAAGAAGTATTTATATGTCTTCTTTTCTTCCTGATTATCATCACAGGAACAAACCAGTAGTTATCCATATTACAGTAATCACATTCCCCCCCACAGAAATACCCGCTTTTGCCTCGCCCCCACCACCCTGGCAATTTCCCAGTATTCTGAATCGTTGTTCTTCTGCTCTCCATTTCTCCCTGAAATCTCCTAGCAGCTCACCAACCTGAGCTCGAAATAGACACAGAATAACACCCTCCACGTTTGCCCAGCATCGTTCGTTTGTGCCTCCAGCATCCGATTACAGTCCTAACAAGCATATAAAGCCGTGTCATTTACACGCTGCTGCAAAATACTTGAGTATTAAATCAACCAAAACTTCGAATATTAATAAATAGTTACCATGTGGTACGTATAATCACTACGAGAATGAATATCGTAAAAATAGCACGAAAAGAAAGTTGAAAGAGCCGATTCAGGCAAGAGAAGACTCAGTGAGTTGTCTAACACTACGAGTACTTAACCGCCGTGACTATTCTACCGGTTGACCACTGATTTGTCGGCTCAAGAGAGAAGAATCGTTTCAGGTCCATTTGGCTGCCAAACGCCTTTGTCAAGTTATTCTAATTTACGGCTCAATTGACGTGTTATATTATCGATATCATTCATCGAAGATCGAAATCAGGAAAATCCCTTACTAACATCCTTCTAGTGGAATTTTTGGCTACGTCAATTTCCTCGTCGACAAGACCCGTGGCGAGATCATGGACAACCTTATTGAAGGTCTCCAGCGTTTGGAATACAGAGGTTACGACTCTTCCGGTATTGCCATCGATGGTGACAACAAGGATGAAACCATCATCGTTAAGTGCCCAGGTAAAGTTAAGGTCCTTAAGCAAAGAATAATCGATGAAAAGGTCGAAAGACTGACAGTTTTTGACAACCACGTTGGTATTGCCCACACCAGATGGGCTACCCACGGTCAACCAATGGTTCAAAACTGTCACCCTCACAGATCTGACCCTACGGGTGAGTTTGTGATTGTTCACAACGGTATTATCACCAACTACAAAGCTCTTAAGACCCTTTTGATAGCTAAGGGTTTCAAATTCGAGTCCGAAACCGATACTGAGTGTATTGCTAAGTTGTTCAAGCACATCTATGACACCAACCTCAAGGCCGGTATCTCCCTGGACTTGAACGAGTTGACCAAGCAGGTCTTGTACGAACTTGAGGGTTCTTACGGTTTGTTGGTTAGATCCACACACTACCCAGGTGAAGTCTGTGGTACCAGAAAGGGTTCTCCTCTTCTTGTCGGTGTCAAGACTGAGAGAAAGTTGAAGGTTGATTTCGTTGACGTTGAGTTCCCAGACCAAGAACCAGTCGTTAACCACAATGCTGGCGCTAACAACGAGCTCGGTTTACTCCCAGTTGCTGCTGGTGAGCTGAACTTGAGAACTTCTCAATCCAGAGCTTTCTTGTCCGAGGACAACATCCCTATGCCAGTTGAATTTTTCTTGTCTTCTGATCCAGCTTCTGTTATTCAACACACCAAGAAGGTCCTTTTCCTTGAAGATGACGATATTGCACACATCTACGACGGTGAATTACATATTCACAGAGCCAACAAGAAGAATGCTGGTGAATCTACTATCAGACAAATCCAAACCTTGGAGATGGAATTGAACGAAATCATGAAGGGTCCATACAAGCACTTTATGCAAAAGGAAATTTTCGAACAACCAGACTCTACCTTCAACACTATGAGAGGTAGAATCGATTTCGACACCAACACCATCACTCTTGGTGGTTTGAAATCGTGGCTTCCAACAGTCAGAAGATGTCGTAGAATTATTATGATTGCATGTGGTACTTCTTATCACTCGTGTCTCGCTACAAGATCCATTTTTGAGGAGCTTACTGAAATTCCTGTTAGTGTGGAGCTTGCTTCAGACTTCCTTGACAGAAGATCTCCAGTCTTCAGAGACGACACCTGTGTGTTCGTTTCTCAGTCTGGTGAGACCGCTGATTCTATCTTAGCTCTTCAATACTGTTTGGAGAGAGGTGCCTTGACTGTTGGTATAGTCAACTCTGTTGGTTCTTCTATGTCCAGACAAACCCATTGTGGTGTTCATATCAACGCTGGTCCAGAAATCGGTGTTGCATCTACTAAAGCTTACACTTCCCAATACATTGCTCTTGTGATGTTTGCTCTTTCCTTGTCTAACGACTCTGTTTCTAAGCTTCCAAGACACAAAGAGATCATTCAAGGTCTTCAAAAAATCCCAGAACAGATCAAGAAGGTCTTGTTACTTGAGGATAAGATCAAAGAGTTATGTGACACTAAATTGAACAACCAAAAGTCTATGTTGTTGCTTGGTAGAGGATACCAATTCGCTACTGCTTTGGAAGGTGCCCTTAAGATCAAGGAAATCTCATACATGCACTCAGAAGGTGTGTTAGCCGGTGAGTTGAAGCATGGTGTTTTGGCCTTAGTCGATGACAAGCTCCCAATTATTGCATTTGCTACTAAAGACTCCTTATTCCCTAAGGTGATGTCTGCCTTTGAACAAGTTACTGCCAGAGATGGTAGACCAATTGTTATCTGTAACGAAGGTGATGAAATTATCTCCAGTGACAAGGTTCTTGCTACCTTGGAAGTTCCAGAGACAGTTGACTGTTTGCAAGGTTTATTGAATGTCATTCCATTACAATTGATGAGTTACTGGTTGGCCGTAAACAAGGGTGAAGACGTCGACTTTCCTAGAAACTTGGCTAAGTCCGTTACTGTGGAGTAAGCGACTTATTAGTTCTCCTTCTCAGTTATACCTCCCTGTGGACTAACGTCTACATTCTACTACCACTACTAATATAATTTCTTCTTGTTTTTGGGTTTTTATTGTTGTCACATTGCGCTTTATAGTTATACATATTTATCCCGGGATGCCCGATGAATGTACATTAATAAAATTAACTTGGTCGCCATTTATATTCAGATTTGATATCAACTTGCTGTAATGTAGATTGCCTCTAATGCAGATGAGATACTTGAACAGTATAGCGATAAAAAATTACATTTATGTTTGAATAAGTTTAGTTATCATTGCAATTATAAACAGATATCACAGTAAAATAGTCTTTGTACAAAGTAGGGCTAACAGTTAGCCAAGCATAAATAAACTCCTAAAAGGAAAGGAGGGAATCATAACAAAATTCGAAAAAACCTCTGAATAGCAAAGGCCAAAGCTATCCTCTCCGCGTATTAAGGAATAGTAGCTATATATATTAGAGCGAAGTTGTACAGCCTGGGTTTTTGATGCCTATTCTCATATTCAATGACCCGATAAACGGGACAAAAGTCACCAACAAATCACCATAGATAGACAATTTTGCGAGGGAGCATCCTTTGATTCCTCATTTGATTCTTTAATTTACTTTCTGGTGAAGTAATCGGAAGAGCTGAAGAAGGCAGAAGTGAAATCAAATACCTTTTCACCAACACCCAAATACTTTGCAGAGTAGTATCTGACAGATTCGTTGTCGACTTTGTCGAGATCAACGGTTAAGCCCGTATTGCGCTTTACACCTGCCAAGAAGGCGGAAACCAAGACTAAATCAACACCAAGATGAACTGCTTTTCCAATCTAAAGAAAGAGTCTCTTGTACTTCTAGAGAAGAAGTGCCAAATCAATGAACCGAGAAGATGAAATGCAACTAATTTTTGGGGGCAAAAAAACCATAGAAATGCCACGATCTTGGGAATTGACCGTTCCAAAGCCTTTCTTTTGCTACCACCGGTTTCCGTCTCATTTCTTGCTTCTGTTTCATCAATAAATACTGAATTTTGGCCCTGATCTCGGAAGTACAGGGCATTCAGCCCCAGAGGCTCGAAGTTAGTTGTCAATTCTCATAATTAAGTGCTTTTTTCGGGAATTCTGCAATTCGCAGTTTACCCCAGCGTTCTACCATCACTTATACCTCGTTCCGTTACTCACCATTGTCATTACTATTGCTAACGTGTCCAAAGAGTCAGAAAGAAAGTGGTGTCTAATCTTACTGTCTTGCCACAAAAGACAATTTCTTTATCTGTAAACAGAGAATGCAGACACAGAAAAAATATGGAATTCACAGGTGTGTTCTGTGCAGAAGATGCACTGGATCGGGATTGGGTAATGGAGGTGGGAGTTGGGTTAGTTGAGGTGAGGCTGAACTGTGGGGTGGTAGTGGTAGTGGTAGTGGTAGTGTAGTATGAATTGGTGAGTAAGTTCAATGGGATGTGTGTTTAGGGCGGATAGAAATGGGATGAGAGTACTGGTGAGGTGTATTACATTAGTGAATAGAAATTAGAAATGAAGAAAAATTAGGTAGAACTACAATATATGTAGTGCATTGAAATGGCTGCAATAGTGAGAAGAATGTTCAGATACTGGAATGTAACGTAGGTTCCCCATACCATTGATTTGGTATATAACTAAGCATTATTCACATTGGAATTTAATGCTAATTTGCTTACACTACTATTGGTTCATTCTTTTACTTTAAAATGACTACTTTAACAATACTACGTAAACATTCATGAATTAAGCACCTCCTAAGTATACGATTTTGCTAGTTGGGTCAATTCCCAACCGCCCACAATCTTGACAATTGGTCCCTTCTCGACATCGTACTCCTCCTGTGCCAAGCTTACAGCGACTTTGCCCAATTCCTCCCCATATATAGCATAGGTAAGACGGGAAAGGAATGTCCCATGGGTCAACGTCATAGTTGAAGTCAATAATTCGATCAATGTACCACGAGACTTCCCTTCTCTTTCTCCAATTAAGGCCCCAGGGCGCAAGATAATAGTCCTCTCAAACTTCAAGGCAATTATATCCTTTTCTAACCGACCCTTGGTTTTAAAGTACAAGAAACGTGAATTCTCATTTGCTCCTGTTGATGACACTAAAACACAAGTCTTCATTCCAGCATCTTTGGCAGCCTTTGCACATTCGTAGTTGACGCCATAATCGATTTCAACGAATTTTTCACCTGAGCCCGAAGCCCTCTGAGTTGTACCGAAGGCAGAGAAATAAACGGTAGAATCCAAGGTCGAAATAAACGAGGGCCATTTGGAAGAATCCGGTTCTATCTTTGCAACTAGGTTTGATGCCGTCAATTGAGGATTTCTTCGGCTTATGGTGGTAACATTGTCATAGGCACGAGCTGAGTGTGCTAGAATTTCCTTGCCAACCAAGCCAGTTGATCCTAGAACGAATGCAGAAGTCATTCAAAAATATAGCTTTACTTAATCAATTGAGGTAAAATAACTGACTAATTAATATAAATAAGAGTCAGTGAATAGAAGTAGCATACAAATAATTATACACCTTGCTCCTAAATATACTGATATAATAATAGGAAACTAAATTTATATATTATTTTCAAATCCGGATAAAACAAGTGGAAATTGCTCCACTAAATTCGAGTCCTCCTTAATGACCGATTACTCTTCAAGGACCGATTCCGCCGAGATGCTATTACTCGTCAATTCTTAGATTCCTATGTTAAGGGGCAAAGCAGACCATAAAGCGAATACTAAAAATAATACGGAACCACACTTGATCATCTCCCTTATAATACTTTATCGCTGGATACAGGCTGGCTTGTTTGGGTGCGTGATACGATGGATGGCAATCTCCATTGGAGTTGTGTGTGGGGTATGGATAATGTGAAAAGGGATTCCTTTCCTGGTGAAGTGTATCCACTGAGTTGAATGAAGTTATTTGGGAAGCATTATTGGGGAATATGTGAATGAAAAAGAAGAAAGTTGGGAGAGAAGGAAGTATGAGTAGATATGGCTGCAAATGATATGGGCTATTATGTACCCATTCTCTCTACTACACTCCACATATTTCTTCTACTTTCTACATTCCACGCTCTTAAACTCAAAATAGCGATTTCATAGGATTTCAGCAACAACTTAAGAAATTCAATAACCAACCCACAAAAGATCACTTCTGTAGAAATATCAATCTTTAATAGTACATGCTGTTTGTTCCACATCAGTAACACTTATCCCTCCACTAGAACTCATAAATCATGCGACATTCTAGGACATACAAATGTCTCACACACCATTACCCGGACAACTACCGAATTTCGTGGTTTTTTGGAATTTTCCTCGTCTTTGATTTCTGGCCTTACAACCACCAGGTGATCCGTTAACACACTGGGTTGGTCATGTTGTATGTAGAGAAGATGTCCATCAATCGTGAAATGGGCTAGATACGGCACTCCAGAAAAGTATCCATAAAAATTAGGATTCATCAGCACAGAATATGTGCTTGTACTCCTCGTTATGTTGTTCTTGAGGTGTAACCAAAGTAGTATTGAAATTGCTGGTAATGGCATTTCTGGACAAAGAATCACAGCCAAGAGCCTTGTAAAATGGCGATAACAGTGGAAATTCAGTAACCATCATGTCTTACACGATCCAATGCGCCAGAGTCATTATATACAGATGGATTGCTCCTAGGTGAGCAGATATATGTAGAAACAACAGGTTTTAGGTCAATTCTGGAGGTGACAACATCACTTCAGCAGCAAAAAGACCGAAGGATTCGAATGTAAGGAGTCACAGCAAGAAGCATCTCCTTCATATCATCAGATAACATCAAAAAGATAGTGGTGTTGCAGATTGCTCCCTATTTTCCATGGCCAGTCACAAAATGGCACTGATACCATTACCAATTGGATCAAAAATTAACGAAACAAAAAGCCTATGTTACTGTTGATATCACCTTCGGATACATTCGCTCACTGCCGCCTCAAAGGCAGAACAACACTACAACTACGTTCAAAGATATCTACTAGGTACAGCCTGCCGTTTTGCGTATGACCTCGGTTCTGCGTTCCACGTCTGGCTCTACGCTCTCATCTCTTCTTGTAAGCTTTTCTAAACCTCCGGTCTCCAATGAGGACTTACCAGGCCGTCGTCGCCTACCACTAGAGTACGTTTACCACGTTAACCAGTTATCTAAAACCACGAAGGTTCCCTTGACACTGTGATAGACTTGGCGGTGCCAGGTCCGGGTAACCCCAGGATTTTTTCTGAGACGAACGAAAAATCTCAAAGCAACGAAAAGCCATTGTTAATGGGAGGAAGTGAGTTAGTGTAAACCAGTTTTGGAGCAAGAATTCGTTGTTTGAAGAGGTAGGAACAACGGGAGTGTAATTGAATTGTGCTAAAATTTGTGACCAAGGCTTTTTCCGGGGATTTTCACGTCAATTCAGCGATTTGTGCGGAGTTCAATCACTGTCTAGCACTAGTTATAACAGTTAAATCCTTAGTAGGTGATAGCTTATAGGAGAATTTCAACACGAAAGAGAGAATTATATCTCGAAGAGCATTAGAACATATACAAAATGTCTGATAGGTATAGGCCTCCGCCTCCACCTCCCAAGAAACCTAATCGTGACTATCAGAAACTGTCTGGACAAGCAGGCTCAAGTTCAGGTCCCTATAGGTCTTCGTTTGGGGGCGATCCATATAAGTCTTCAGGTAGAAGACGTCCAGATGTATATAGACCCAGGAATGATACGTATACGCCCGGTCAATCAGGAGGGCGCCCTGAGTATAGAGAATCTGAATACAGAGGAGACGAAGATGGTGGTCCATCGATTGGAGCCAAGAGAAGCTTTTCTGGTGCACCATCTGGACCAAGAGGAAATCGAAAGAAGAATAGACAAGCTCCAGATGGAGAAAGAAGCCTCGAAGATAGAGAACGAGATAGGCAATATGACCGTTCACAGGATGAAAACGTACACAACGAAGCAAGAGAGCCTAAAGAAACACGAGAACGTAATGATGCGAGAGACCTTAAAGAAGACATAGAAAATAGAGCTCCTAGAGGCCCCCGCGGTCCGCGAGACGACAGACCTGGTAGGGGAGGGCACGAATCGAGAAGAGGAGATAGAAATGACCGAGAAGGTAGAGGTGGAAGAGGTGGATTCAAAGAAGAAAGAGGTGCAAGACGAGGTGGTAGAGGTGATAGTAGAGGAGGAAGAGGCGATATTCGAGGAGGCAGAGGAGATCTCAGAGGTGGAAGAGGAGGAAGAGGAGATCTCAGGGGCGGCAGAGGAGGAAGAGGAGATCTAAGAGGTGGTAGAGATGGAAGAGGAAGCGACAGAGGTGGCAGAGGGAGTGATAGAGGTGGAAGGGACGCCAGTTTCAGGGGCCAAAAGTTCCAAAACGGAGGAGCAAATTCTAATAGTAATAAAATTCCGCCTGCTCCCTCGGGTGCACCCAACAGAGAAGTCCTAGCCAGAAGCCAATTATATGCCATACAAGTAACAAGAACCTCAAGAATATACCAAAGGGTCCAACAGGTTGGAGAGGGAACCTACGGTAAGGTGTATAAGGCAAAAAATACCATTACAGACGAGTATGTTGCACTCAAGAAACTTCGTCTCGAATCAGAAAGGGAAGGTTTCCCCATCACAGCTATGCGAGAAATTAAGCTCTTACAGTCCTTTGATCATGAAAATATTATCGGTTTATTAGAGATGATGGTTGAACATAACCAGATCTATATGATATTTGATTATTTGGATCACGACTTGACAGGTTTGTTGACTCATCCCGATTTAGTGTTGGAAGAGTCTCATCGCAAATATATATTCAAACAGCTCATGGAGGGATTGAGCTATTTGCACAAAAAGCGTGTCATTCACAGAGACATAAAGGGCTCAAACATTCTCTTGAACAGCACAGGAGGATTGAAAATTGCAGACTTCGGTCTTGCGAGAACAATGAAAATAGTAAACGACGGTGAGAGCCCCGACTATACCAATAGAGTTATCACTATATGGTATAGGCCACCTGAATTGCTCCTAGGAGCAACAGACTATGGAAGAGAAGTGGATATATGGGGTGTAGGCTGTCTTTTGATAGAGTTATACTCCAAAGTAGCCGCTTTCCAAGGTTTTGATGAAGTAGGACAATTGTGTAAAATCTACAATGTCATGGGTACCCCATCTTTGGAGGACTGGCCAAACATCCAGAATTTACCATGGTTCGAGATGCTAAAACCGAAGGTGAATACTGCATCCAAATTTAAACATATCTACGAGAACATAATGTCTCCTGATAGTTATGATTTGGCCTTAAAGTTACTTGCATTAGACCCCAGAAAGAGATTGAATGCTGATGAAGCGTTGGAGCATGACTACTTCAGAAAGGATCCTCAGCCAGAACCATTGACATTCTTGAAGGACGTTGAGGGTGAATGGCATGAATTCGAGACCAAGAAGAGAAGAAGACAAGAACGTAAACGATTACACGACGAGGCAAGAGCCAATAAATCGACTGCAGCTCGCACACAAGAACAAGCAGACACAGACCAGGTTGACAGGTCTGTGATTAAGTCTGTTCTGGAAGTTCCGGCCGATGACGTGGCAGACACATTACCAGGTAGTATTGCTAGTCTTGCCCCACCGTCTCTTTCTTCGGTGCCAAAATCCGTTCCTGAATCGGAAGCTAGACAAGATATCTAATTGAGTTGTATATAGAAAAGGAATCGAGTATATGTATTAATAAAGTCATCTGCATAATATTATGAGAATCGCATTGTAAAACCATGAGAACCAAATGGAAAATAAGAAGTTATGAGAAGAGATCTCTTAGCGCTAATATTTATACATGCCATTAAACAAGGTATCTACTCAAATGAAGTTTTTCCAACTACTTCAGGCACTACTGGTCCTTATTCCAACTGTCTGGGCTTTAATTCAACATGGCTCTGAAACCCAATTGCCAAGGTCACTATCTCAAATAGGTGCAAATCCCATTTTGCACCCAAAAATCGTTCCCGATAACTACCACATAGTCACCAAGAATGACACCACCAGCATTATCCGTAGAAATGGTACCCATGAAGATACTATGCCCATTACAAGCAAGGATTTTGGCTGTTCTCTAGCCAGTGTATATGGTGGAGGGTTCAATGAAGACTTCGTCAAGTGCATGAGAAGGGTAGAGTCTACAAACGCCATGTATTCTCTTTGCATCCCATTCTTAGAAACCGGTGATATTGAATGCTTCTTTATGCACCAAGTTGTCATAGAATGTAGCCATATTCCCCATGATGATTCCTTACTTGATTTTGCGTTTATTATGGCATGCTCTCTTTACCCGCTAGATGAGAAGCAAAGAACTAAACCATCAAGAGACGGGAAAGAAACGACATTGATTACGGAAGATATTGGAGAGCGTAAAGTTGTTACTACTGGAGATACAAATTGTTCAATTGCAGAGAAGTATTCGTCCGGTCAAGGTGAAGATTTCACGAAGTGTCTTCACAGTGTTGAACAGTCTAATTTGGAGTATTCCCAGTGCAATTGGTATTACGAAGAGGATGCAAAAACTGAATGTAACTTCCTTCAACAGGTTTCCCGGGATTGCGGGCATATAAAGCACAATGACTCAAGCCACAATTCCAATGTCATCCTTGCTTGTGGTCCAGACTCGTCAATCCAGCAGTATCATGACGGTGACCCCAGTTTGCAACTACAAAAAAGAGACGGCTCACTCCAAACGCCTGATAATGCACGTCAATACGGATTAGACGCAGCCAAAACCATTGACTTTGAGAGCTTCTACGACAAGAAAGAGCCCAATGCTATGACAGTCGACTGTGGGCTTGTTAGTGTGCTCAAGAGTAAGGTTCATACGGAGGACCGGTTCATGACGAAGTACATTTCCGCGGTGGTTTTAACGGATGCACGCAGACCCAGACCACTGAAATGGAAGTCATTCAAGTTGTCACTGGTGTAGGAGCGGCAGCCGGTCATAACCAGAAACGACATGCAAGAGCCGATCTAGTGCAAGGCTTGGAGGGTTTGCCCGTCAATGATGCAAAACAGTCCAAGTCCAGTCATTGGCAAGGCACAGACGAGATTAAGAATGGGCCTCCCGACCAGGAGAGGTTTTTCGTCTACATAAACCGGGCGGTAATTTTCGGTGATTGTGTGCTCTTAATGCTCATCATCGGGGCAGCCTACCTAGAGGTACACGGAACCTAGGGAGAAGTGGGGGAGAATCCTAGAGCTAGAGATAGAGTATAAGGAAGAGACGACGACTACGATGATGTCAAAATCCCATTGTGAGGGGTCCATTGCAGCAATTCCATTTGGGGCTGCGACACCCTTGCGGGATCAGGATTGCTGAGGAATTGCTATTTAGTGTGGTTTACTATGAGATGGATACTATCTAGTAGCATTGATGTATGAATCTGTATGGTTTGTATATATGCTTGATAGTTGAGCAATTCAGGGTATTTTATACCCGATCTATTAATACACGGTACGAATCTTGATTCTCCCTTGCTAGCCACATTTCCTGTCAATACCCGGCCGTCTCTACCCTCTTACTCGCTAGCTATTACTCTACACGCCTATCCTAACACCTGGTGCCCCTCTCGCTGTGTGCAGGCTGGACGAAACGCCGAAAAAACGCACCATAAAATTTCCATGTCTCAATAATATTAAATAATACTAGCAGAGGAATAATAAAATATCCATCCCATGAAATAATAATGGCAATAATATTTGATGTGAAGACCAATACGATAGTGTATGGAATCAAAGATCAGGTGTCGTTGTGGTGTGGGAAGAGAAGGGAGTAAGTATACCCGTAGAGCTAAGGAACGAGACAGCAAGGAGCAATTACGACGACAAACCGCTTCAGTGTTCATTTGCACCGTGGAACAGCAATTTCGGTCCCATTGCAGGATTTTTTTCTCGTTCCGATATCGCCGTCGTGGTGTCAGTACATTTTTCACAGCGACACCGTTCTAGCGGTAGAACGACTAGGGTTTATTGATCGGTAGAATAAGGAATATTATTTGTAGTTTCCAGCGTAGAGTAGCTTAGCTTCTAATTCATAGAAGTATAGTTGTTGGCATCTCTACTACGATATATACACTAATTCCTCACCCTTGACTCTTATTAGTATTATTATTATTAATGTTAATCTTGTTACCACCATGAATATTATTTCTATTTCTACTTGTACTCAAGTCTGGTGCTCTGGGTCCATCCGATTCCTGTTCCGATTTCTGTTCCACTTCCTATTCTCGTGGTGGAACAGTAATACGATCGCAGCGGAATATCCGCTCTGAGCACAATACTACAATAGAGCGTATACGTATTATATGTATGTATGAATGTATGAATGTAGGAATGATTGTAGGAATGAATGTAGATGTATGTATATATGTATATAAAGCAAATGTACATGTATATGTATATGTATATGTATCTGTCTATGTCTATACTCTATATATATATATAATACTATATATATAGTTCTGTAGTATTATAATTTTCTACACTCCAAGATTTGTACATTTAAATTTAAATTTATATTTATATTTATATTTATATTCATATATATATATATATATATATATATAAGTCGCTATATCTTTTATATTTCTGTATATTTCTTGATTCATAATTTTACGTATATTTATTTATATTCCTATTATTCTGATTCATTCTTCTTCTACTTACATTTCTTCTTGATTCTTAATCTAATTTATTCTTGTGGTTCTACTGATCATACCATATACTACACATCACATACGGTATCTCCATACTGTTTGCTACTGCTTGCTATAGTGTTGGTTTCTACTAAACCAGATATTAGTGATCTTTCCAGAAAACAACCCAGTGTACCTCATCCATCGTGACGATTGGCCTATACTGTCCTATTCCCGTTGTACTGCTTCTTCCTACACTATACCTGTTCCACACGCTCATCCCTATCGTGTTAGATTGTCACTGTCTGTCTTCTGAGGTGACGTCTTACATACCCACAATAACAGCCCAGGTGAAGCCATACACCCTACACAGAACAGGGTTTCCAGGCTAATCTGATATTACAAGATTGACAGCAGCGACGCCGTACTATCCCGTGGTACCAACGAATTCGTCGCCATCACGCCTTTTCGTCCATCTGCTTAAACATCCCAACAAGCACTTGTCCATCGTCATCGCATCAGTGTCGTTCCACTTCACCATCATCTAGTATTATCCATTACCCCATTTCCTTCGGTCACAAGTAGCTCGTTCCTAATAACCCCCTTCTCGGCTACTACATTCCATTATTTATTCACTTCCTTGTAACATCATCACATCAACATGGGCTCGTGCACTTCAAAAGACCCAACGCCAAGTCAGCCCTCTGCCGGCAACACTCAAGCCCGCCGTGAGGGACAAAGACAAGCACTCAATAGCGGCTCCGGTAGAACTACAACCACCCTGCAAAATAACAACTCCACGGATTCATCCAACGAAGTAGAGAAACCACCTGTTACGTCGTCCAGTAACGCCGTAGATGCCGCTACTCAATCAGACCCCAACAAGGAAAGCAAGGTTTTGTTACTCGGATCCGGAGAAAGTGGTAAGTCCACCATCGTAAAACAAATGAAAATATTGCATCAGAACGGTTACACCAAAGAAGAGCTCTACGAATTCAAGCCATTCGTGTACAAGAACATCTTGGACTGTATCAAAAACATCATTAATGCCATCATTGACCTCCAGCCATCATTGATCAACAAAGAGGGTCAACTCACAATCACAGAAAACGGAACTGCAGACCACGCCAATAATACTGAAGAAGAAGTCCCAGAGACAGCCGATACTGCTGTTCATGAGTTCCAGGGAGAAACCTATAGAAAGCACATTCTTGACTACGATGACTTGAATGAAGTCTTGGATTACGAGTTCTCAATTGACTCTGAGGAAGTTTTCAACCCCCAAATTGCCAAGAAGATTAAACAGATATACAACACCCCAGAAGTCAAGAACTTCATTAAGCACCAACAGGCCAACTTCTACTTGATTGACTCCACACTGTATTTCTTGTCGGACATTGACAGAATAACCAACCCCAAATACATTCCTTCCGTAAACGATATCTTGCGTACACGTAAGAAAACCTCCGGTATCTTTGATTTCAAGTTCCAAATGAGTGGAGGTTTGAACATACACATGTACGATGTTGGTGGACAAAGATCAGAGAGAAAGAAGTGGATCCATTGCTTTGACAACGTGACCTTAATCATCTTCTGTGTCGCCTTGTCGGAATACGACCAAGTCTTGCTTGAAGAGAACTCACAGAACCGTTTGGAAGAGTCATTGGCTCTCTTCGACTCTGTTGTCAATTCCAGATGGTTTGCAAGGACTTCCATTGTCTTGTTCTTGAACAAAATCGATGTCTTTGCCGACAAGTTGGCCTACTCGCCATTGGAGAAACAATTCCCAGATTACACTGGAGGCAACAACATCAACAAGGCTGCTAAGTACATCTTGTGGAGATTTACCCAAGTAAACAGATCGGGCTTGAATATATATCCCCACGTCACCCAGGCCACGGACACTTCCAACATTCAGTTGGTGATGGCTGCCGTCAAGGAAACAATCTTAGAGAACTCTTTAAGAGATACAGGTATCTTACAGACTTGAGCGAGCTCGGCGAAGTGGCGTCTCGAATATTTATTAGTTGACATTGTGTTAAACGTTAACGATTAACAATAAAATAACTTATAATGTGTTTATATTATCTATTATGTATTTATCTAGGAGAGCAATGGAGCTATTTTTCCTTCCCTTTTGTTGGACTTGTAGCCATTAACATGGATTATCATTGATCGTTACTGACTTATGCACTTATATTATTCTGAAATTTTGTACCCTCAATAGTTAACCTTACACTTAACAACAAACTACGTATCTATACAATAAAGGCTTTTCATGAGTCTACTTTCGCTTCATCAGAAGGCTTGCTTCTAACATAATGGAGGTTAAAGTTTCCTCTAACCGAGCCCCTACCTCTGGTTCCAGTACCCGTTCCTCTTGGTCCTCTTGAGGATGAACCACCTCTACCTCCTCTGCCTCTACCCCTGCCCCTTCCTCTTCCTCTAAAAGAGCTCGACTTTCCTTCATCTTGCTCTGTTCCTTCAGTCACTTGTTCTGTTGTGTTCTTGTCAGTCTCATGGACAGAGGGCACAGCATCTGAAGATACGGGTGGAGCGACAGATATAGTCTTGTCTTCTTGAACGGTCTCGGAAGTTGCACGGGTCTCCTTTGAAGGAGATACCTTACGAGGAGAACGTGGAGGCCTGTCTTCGTTTACTCTAGCTTCCTTTGGTGGAGTTGTCGTGCTAGCAGCTCCGTTGGTTGCTGTAGTATCGTCGTGACTTATCTTTGGAGCTTCTGATAAACTTTCACCAGTAACAGGTTCCGATCTATTAGAACTATTGAAAACCTTGCTCTTATTCTTGATTGGGGATTTTGATCTGAATCGTTCGTAAGTGGCATTAGGTTGACGTGGTTGACGTGATCTGCGGCTTGTACCAGGAACTGCATCTTCAGAGTTTGCTGAAGGTACTCTGCTTGTGTCACTCTTCACTTCGCCGCCTTGGCCATTTGGATATCCATTACTGCCTGAACTATTGAACCGTCTATTGTTATGGAAACTACCCCCACGATCACTGCGATCACCACGGTAAAATCCAAAGTTGTCTCTGGGGCGTTTCTCCTTAGGCACATAAGGCTTCTTGACTAGCTCATTCAAGTGCTTCTTAAAGTCTGGACGGTCATCATCTTGTTCTCTCTCTCTCTCTCTTTCTCTTAAAATAGCCTGCGCTTGAGCCAGAGGTTGCTGTTTTGGTGTGATTACCTGTGCCACAGGCTTAGTTTCTTCTTTCTCGATTGGTTCTTTGGTTGAGTCCGTATCTTTGGTCTTGGAAGGCAACTCGACCTCTTTAGGTTTGATGATCTCAGTTTTCTCTTCTAAATTCAACTCCTTCACACGAGGTGTAATATCCTCTACGGTGTTCTTTGCAACCTCTTCTTGGCGTATGTACTCGCTTTCTTTCACAGTTAAATCAACCTTTGGTAATACAGGGCTGGAAGTACTTACCTTCTTTTTCAATATGACTGGTTTTACTATAGCGGGCTTCGGGGACTGCTTAGCCCTGTGAGGGGTGTTTCTTCCTCCTGATGAAATGCCAGGAAGATGGTCATCGTTTGGATCCGTAAGCATTTCTGCGAGTGACTTGCCACCCGCACCGTTGGATGGATATACTGAAGTGGGGACTGGTGCTGGGGTGTACTTTGAAGCGTTTTCGGTAACTGCGGTAGTAGCTTTGCTAACAGTGGTCTTGACAGTACTTGGTGTCGGAGTTTTAGAAGCGGTAACTGGTGCAGGTTTGGCTGTACTGTCGGTGGTTGATTCAGATACCGCCGAGTTTTCTGAGGCGGGAGTGTTAGAGGGAATTGGACTTTCCAGTGTTATGGAAGGTCTCTTCAATATCGAAACTGACGATCTTCTACCCTCAGTAGAGAGTCTTCTCCCAGAATTGATGGAGGTTCTTCTAAGACGAGGAGAGGCACTCTCATGGAACTGTTTGATAGTATTCTCTACGTCTATAGCTTCACCGTCGGGCCCTAAGGTTTGTACAGTTGTCTTATTAAGATTAATAAGCTTTTTCTCGATTTCCTGTTGTTTTGAGAGCACATCGACTGGTTTAGCCGCACCAAATGGATTTGACTTAGGCTTATGAGGCTGTGGCGGGTTGTTAGCCGGTTGAGGAGCTGTTGCTGTTGGTGTGTTGCGGTCTTCTCCTAATGCGGGGAGGTGTCTTAATGGGTTTAATGGTTGGTGAGTTTTTACTGGCGATCTAGTGAAAGGATTAGGTCTAGCACCAGGATGCACATGAGTATCACCCTGCAATCTAGAGTGTGGGTGGAAATCCTCCATTTTGTCAAGAAGAGCCATATAGTGTGGATGGGCGTGTTGTTCTTGTTGTTGATTCTTTCCGGCCACAAAGTCCTCTTGAATCTGCTGTATTTCTTCAAAATGCTCTTGATTGAACTGAATACAATGCTGAAAGTCACCAAAATCAGCCGGCTCCACGACCACTTTTCTATTTCCCTTGTAATACAAGTCGTGCCATTTCAAGACCTTTTGAAAATCCAGGTTTGATGATAACTCCACGAAGGCTACTTTCTTGATCACATGAGTCTCCAAGATATTCGACAGTGGATCTGCTACGATTTTGAACTTTACGAAAGTAGTATATCTGCTCTGGAAAAGATCGTCGATGAAAGAGTCATTAGCAGTCACCGGCAAATTAAGAAGCTTCACAATATATGGAGGTCCACTATCGAAAGAGCCACCGCCGCCGCCGCCGCTTCTTTGGCCGTAGCCGTGATTGGAATATCCGCCTCCAAAGGAGTCACCTCCACCGGAGTATGATCCATAGTGTGAATGACGTTCTAGGGGGACTGAGATCGATGCCATATCGATGTCGTCGTCTGCCCAGGAGCCTCCAAACGCTAGAATGATGTTAGTATATGTTGAAACTTGAATTTTATATAATAGGAAGGACAGTGGATAATTAATAGTCTCAAGGAAAAGTTGGTGATGAAGTGGTATGACAATAGCATTAATTCAATGTGAAATAGATAGCGATTAAACAGTCAGACCTTACCAGATTTGGCAGTCTTTTTTTGATGATTTTGAACTTGAGTGACGTTCTTCTTTGAAAGTGGATCTCTCTAAATACAATGGACGCTTTTGTCCCTCTATCTTGGAGTTAATGCATCAAAAATGAACTGTAGAAATACATTTCCAGGTCCTCTTAATTCCAAGTATTATAAGGAATTCACCTCGAGAAGAACATCACTCGAGTACCAATTCGGTTCGTCTTTCGTGTCTCTATTCTTCGCTTTCAATTGGTACCGATTTCTCTCGGGTATTGCTATTCATCAATATCTAATGATTCTGGCTTTTTGATCCATGAGCTTTCAATATGACTATTGAAACCAGGATTTTGTGCATTAATTCTGCTTCATTTTATACTTATAACTCTACTACTTCTTCTATCCTTTCTCGATCGCTATCTATCCAATTCCATGGAATCATTGTTACGTCATCCCTTCGATCAGTACCCCATATCATCATATTAACAGTTCAAATGTGAGCTCATAGCGGCTCCAATGCCAAACGTGCAATTCATCCAATTTCTGTCTTCCCATACTTCCTCAAAGCCATACGTACATTGGTCGCTGAAGAACTCCTGCAAGCTCATCTTCTTTGGTGGAGCTACACTGTGTTAGTACGATTGTTATACATCATCATTGTTGTTAGTGGGGAGACGATCAGAGCCCGATCTTACTCGATTCTGGGCGGAAATTCGCCGCCAAAAACCCAATTCCCCTGGAACAGAACACTTACCCATGGTCTTCCGTTTCTTGAATGCTTCAAATTGCGCCTGCGGTGTGTCAATTGATGGACTATACGTATTGGCTGATTGCTTAACTGTTCCTCAATTCATAGACGACTCTTTTGTTTGGAGACGTCACATGACCATCTCAATAGGTGGCTTCCCGTTTGGGAAATTGTGTCCCGTTGGGCAGAGGTGTGGTGGAGAGTTGAGATGCAGGAGCGGTGTGACGGAATGGTGGGGATGGAGGTGGTGGTGGTATTATAGGGTATGGTTGGATGGATCTAGAGATGATGATGGTGAAACGCAACTATGAACGAAATACATGGACATACGGAAAAAAACCTACGAATGAAGTCTCACCAAAAAGCTACTCCTACACCACTCTTCACCTTCACAATGTCTATATTTAGTGCTATTAAAGTGGTTCGAGTAGAAGAGGGGTGACAGAAAAAATAGAAAGCGAGTGTATGGTAGCGCTGCCGAATTATATGGATTATGGATAATGGATTATGGCATTTATGGTGATTGCAAGTGCAAGGGTCGTTTGTGGATTAGAGTGTTGTAAGGGGATAAAGAAGGGTTGACGATTATTGTAAATTAAAACTGGATGTGGCTGTTAAGATGCTGAGATGAAAGATGTACTTAGTGATTCTTTTATTATTTTGGGTAGTTTTGTACAATCCATACACTGTAGTAAGCTTCTACGATGTAATGAATTCTTCTAATTTAAATTAATATGGTACTACCATGTAATATCCTACATTAATTACTCTCTACATCAACTACATTCCTGAATTAAGGTTTTGGAACTTCTCGCCTCATAGTACTGTTTATTTTAAGCGGAAAACGATCTAATGCATGTCTACAAGTCGGTGTAGTTGTCGTATGTCTTTCTCCAGTTGGCAAAGAATCCAGCAAAGAACTTCACACCCAAACCAATGTCCTTGGTACCAACAGTGGCTCTGATCGAGTGCATAGAAAGCTGTGGGATTCCCAAGTCAATAGTTCTGGCACCAGTTTGCAACGAAATCGATGGTCCAATGGTACCACCGGATCTAGAATCGTTTCTAATCTGGAAGTATTGCACTGGATCGTTGTTGATTCTGGCCAATTCCTCTACGAGCGCCAAACCAGTGGAGTCCGTAGCCATGTGGCCGTTAGGGTCCAAAGCAATAGTAATACCGGCATTTGGAACTGGCTTGTGGTGTTCCAAGTAGACACTGCTGAAGTTAGGGTTGAGCAAGTGGTTGACGTCGGCGGACAAGATGATGGTGTTAGAGTAGGTCAATCTAATTTGCTCTTGAACGTCGTAAGACTCAGGATTGAAGAATGAGGTAGAAAGCACTCTGCTGACAACCAGCTCTATCAATCCACCCTTAATACCTTGTCTCGTGGCAGATCCAATCTCCTCATTGTCGAACAAACCAACTAACGAGAAAGAGTCTGACTTGAGAAGGTCATCTTCATCTGCTTCAAGCAAAGCGTAAATGGCTGTGAAAGAACACACTCTATCGTCGATTCTGGGTGCAAAAACGAACTCCTTGTTCAAACCACCCTTGGTACCCTTCTGGATGTCGTACAATTGCAAATCCCATTGAACGATGTCTGATAATTTGACACCAGCGGTCTTTGAGATGTATCTCAAGAAGTTCAACGAATGCTTTCCGTATAATGGAGCGCTCTTTTCCTCATCGGTTGGCTCAGAAGCCTCCTCGGTGGAGAAACCAATGACTGGAACAGCTTGAGTCTCTTTGTTGAAAGGACCAATTGCTGGAGCACCAAAGTGGGGTGCCAAGGTAGGAATATGGGCGATTGGGTTAGGAGTCGAGTCAACAAGCTTAGGGCTGACCTTTCCAGTATGTGGGTCCTTAACCAACAATCTTCCACCGACACCCAAGTCTCTGTCCCACCAGACGTCGCCCAAGGTGCCAGCATAAGGAGCAACTCCCAAGAGCTCGTATCCCTCGACCTTTTCCTTGGTAGAGTTAGGCTTCAAGATGACAGTCAAAGCATCGATGTGAGAGCCGATGATACCAACACCCTTTTCTGGAGTCCAGTCCTTGCCAACAATGAAAGCAGCAAGCGACGAGTTTCTGACAGTGAAGTACTTTCCTGGAGTAAGACTCTCCCAAGAGTCCTTCTCGGAAACGAACTTGAAGCCCTTGTTGGACAACTTCTTGGAGAAGTAGTCGATGACGTGGTAGATGGTAGGAGAGGCGTAGGTGAAGTCGATGTACTCATCAGCGTGTTTGTTGAAGTACTTGTCTGAGTACTTGGAGGAGTCAACAGTAGAGGCTTCTGGGGAAGCGGAGGAAGACGACGATGGCGATAAGATAGAAGAAGACGAAGGAGCAGAGTCTTGTCTGTTCTTCAAGACGCCGGCAATGGCATTGATGATGTCATGAAGTTCCTTATCGGAGGAAGCTGGGGAGACTGGGGAAGCTGAGGAAGACATGGTGATACGGAAGGTACTCTTTACGGGAATTCGATTGAAGTGCTGGTAGCAGTATGAAGAGTATGGTGATGAGTGAAGGCGCTTTAACGGGATGTCAATTGAGCCAACGGAGCGATTGCTAGATGGAGAAGTAGTATAGATTTGGGTTCTATAACTGTAATTGGGGATATACCGATGAAGGAGAAGTCAAACTGAACTTTTGTGGGTATCTAAGTGTTGTAGTGATAGATATTGATATAATTAATACAATGTTAATATAAATGGATACTAATATTAATGGATACTGATATCAATGGGTAGTACTAGATACTAGATACTGATGTACTAATTGATATTAATAGATAATGTCCTAACACACAGCAGATGGTATATAATTTATATATATATATATATATAAATATAAATAAATACTTAAATAAATACTTCAATACTTATATAAATACTATATACACCCACCACAAGAACATTACTAATTCTGGCTCCAACTATCACCATGTTGCACTTTCCACTTCCACTTCCACTTCCAGTCTCCAGATGCTATCTCACTACTAGCCGCTGCCGGCCACACTGGCGGTTAACTGTGGAGCCGACAGCCAGCCAGCCAGCCATAGTGTCCTAATCGGTGCAAGACTGAGCCCGAACGGGCGCGCGTAGTGGGGGAGATATGAGTAGGAGTATGAGTATGGAGAGTTACAATATGAAGAGAGATGCAATATGGGGAGTGTGAGTATGGAGAGTGAGGTTGAGTGGGCGAGGGTGGTATATGGAGAGATTGAGATGGTGAGAAGCAGAGATAGAAACAGAGAGAGAGAAACAGACGGTGCAACAGAGAAAGATACTCTAACGGGAGATTGACTACAACTGGGAATGAAATAGAGTGAGTATGTATGATTGACTTACTGACTTACTGACTCATTGACCCACTGACTTCACTCTATAACTCGGTATGAAAACGATCACCTCAATGAGTAACACAAGACAGACTCAACGACTCAACGACTCAACCACTCACCGTCCAACTCGTCGATGAAACGGAATACGTCCACGTCCATCTGATACAACAATGACTCTTCTTATCGCACCTGTACAATGAGGTCATAGAAAGAGCCGTAGCATCGAGTGGCCATGGAAAGAGAATGAGACGAGAGACTGAGACGAGAGGCTGAAAGACTGGATGACAGTAGAGACTGAAGATATGTAATTTATGGAAGCTAAACACGGTATCAACTCACAGATACAAACAGATATTGTAATGTATTAGATTGTATATTGTATTAGTGAAACCAGTGCTGCTTCCTTATTACTCACTTTCTCATTATCCATTCCATCAATTTTGCATCCTTTTCCTTTTAAAGTTTAGTTTAGTGGATGCTTGCTTCTGCTGGAATTAAATCGTTTTAGTTGCAAAGAAGATGGTTTCACCGGACGCCATTCACATGCTTGAAATTGACAATTGAGACGTGATAAATGAAGTATGTGTCCGCCATATACCCTCTACTTTATCTTCTCTACAAGACCTTCCATATTTGATGTAAACTTCTATTTCTTCTTTATCAGCTGCTTCTTCAACTGCTTATATTGAAGTTTGATCTTGTTAATATGATATGGTAGCGCTGTACTTTACATTGCTCAGTTGAAGAGCTGTCTATTGAAGCAATCCATTAACCATGGAACAACCATGGAACCCTTCATTATATGACTTGATACTGCTGCTACCTGACTACTGGAACCTTGATATCTACTCATGAACCAAAAAATAGTCCCGATTTCAAGCTACACTTACACATCTGTTTAGCTGCAAATTCTCAATGATTGCAAAAAACATGAAATGTCTTCCCCTCTACAACACACAGTATCCATTCTATGCATTAAAGGAGTGAACTATCTACCCCTGCTTGCTATATACAATATCCCACATTTAGCTGCTCTTTGGCTTCTCAGCTGCAAAAGTAGCGGCAACGATCAATGGGAAGACAACACTGACATCAGCGTAAACCTTAACTGACTTAGCCTCGGCCTTGATCTTACCCCAACTAACGGCCTCATCGGGTCTAGCACCAGCATCAGAACCGTCAAACTCTTGTCCAGTGTTGATGTAAACGGCATAATCAGCACCGTTTCTCATCAAACATGCGTTACAAATGTGATGCTTGATCAAACCACCACCCAAGATAATCATACCGGCGTGCGAGGCAGCCATGGACATAGAGTTGATCTTTCTGATATCAGCCACAATGTCTAATCTTAAGTGCTGTGGTGAAGCCTTGAAGGTGTGGAAGAATAACATGTCACCGATGGAACCATCGGTAAGTGCTGGGCAGAAGATAGGAATCTGGTTCTTGTGTGCCCAGTATAAGACGGAAGTCTCGTCATTGATCTCCTTACCGAATCTGTCAATCAATTTCGATGGAGTCCATACAGCAGCAGAGTCGGCGTTCATGCCCTCCGAGCCTAATTCCTTCATGGCATCTTCTTGTTCCTCTAAACATTTGTCCAAGACTGGAACGATCCACTCTTCGAATTTACAATAGTTATCGTTAGGCACTAAAAGGTTACCAATTCTGTTCATACCTTGGTCTCTCAAACCTTTACCTGGCAAACTGAATTCTCCCATGTAGGTTGGAGCCAAACATTTGATCAAATCTTCCTCGATACCACCAGCAGATGCTACAATGGCACTGACCATCTTGTGTTGCACCAAAAATCTTAAAGTGTCTCTTAAACCAGAAGAGATCAAGTTAGAGGTGAATCCCATGAAAATGGTACTCTTTTGGCGTCCTTCTTCGTCGAATTCTCCGGTTCTTTCGTGTTCTGGCAACTCATCCTTGTGCTTACCTCTCCATGCTCTCATGCTATTGATGATCTCACAAGCCTGGGACACAGACGAGGCCTGGAAACCCATGGTTCTCATAGAGTCGATCAAGTCCACAGCTCTCATATTGAAGGCCGAGTCCTTGGAGTAGTCGATACCCTTGACCTCCTCGAAGTCTTCTGGCACTGGAGCCGATTTCATCAACACGGCATCGGATGCCAATTCTGGCAATTTTCCACTGGCGCTCATTCTACGTATAATTAGGCTTGTTTTTGCGGTTTTTTTAGTAACTAGACTACACTAACTATATCAGTCCAATTCTGGAATTCTGGTTAGTTATACAATACCTCGACAAGCAGCTTCTCTATTAACAAAATAATAACAAAATCACTAATACAATCATACAAAGATAAATGGTTCCAGCTGAAAATTTTTGTCACTGCACATACTGAAAAGTTTTGAGCCGCATGCAACTACTATAAAGAGAATGGATGAGTGGGCAGATGATAGAGTGCTGTAGAGGAAGATATTGGTGAAGAGAGTAGGAGAGGGTTGGTAGATGTGGGGGGAGTTCGTTGGAGTTGATGCTTCGTGTGGATCGGGAAAAAAATCGGTGTTTCTACGGGTTCAATTGCTGTTTCTGTGTGAATATAGATGTATTCTACTAAGCTAAAATATACAAAATGTAACTTGAAGACCAAAAACCGGTGAAAAGTCAGTGGTAAGAATCAAATTATGTACTCGTCTTGGGCTTGTTTATGGGCCCTGAGATTCGTTAAATAGGCATGCTGCCTCTGGAGCAAAGTTTTACCGCAGAAACAGCCATGAATGCAAGAAAGAAGGCCGAAAAGTCATTTCCACGGTGATTGTTGGGCCAAAGATCGTATTTGGATGATTATATTTGAATATGGATCGTCCTTATTAGAATTGTGGATGCTCCAATACAATTCTACGCTGTTACGTATCGATTTTGTTACGTATCAATTCCGTGGTTATTCAGGGAGTCAAACGGCTTGGACTTAGACTCTCTCCTTGACTTCTGGAACCCAAGTGGCAAACTTAGGCTTGGCAGTGTTGTAGGTGACAAAAGCGCCAGTGGTGTTGGTCAAGTTAGGCTTGTGCTTCTCTGGAAGTGGGTAAGCTCTGACGACCTTCTCGTCGCCCTTTAAGTTAGGAGGTATGGTGTTGGTACCATATCCTAACCAGTAATGCCAACCTGGCTCGACCTTGGAGATATCAATTTGAGTCCATCTGTCGTTGTATTCCACCCATCTTGTTCTCAAGTGGATTTCTTCCGCGTTGTCGGTCTCGTAGTACTTGTTACCGTAGTCATCCTCACCAACTAACCAACCGGACTTGGTATCATTGTGAGTCTGGATTTGCCAAGCGGCTCTCTTTATTCCGGACTTGTAGATGTTCTTGAGCGTACGAACAATCGAGGTAGACATCTTGTACTGAGGCTTTGGATCGTATCGTCTCTATCTTCTACTCTATTAACTGCTTTCTTTGCTGTTCTCGAATTCTTATTATTTTTACGAGTTGGTGATTGGGTGGGAGAGAGGTCACGTGAAAATCGACAAAATTGTTGTGCACGTGATGTGGATGCAAATTGGTGGTGGTGGTATATTGAGTGTAAGTGTAATGGTCTGGAGGAGTGTTGATTGAAGGGTGTGTTGGTTTGTTGTGTGATGTTGTAGTTGTAGTTGTGGTGGTAGCGGTAGTTGTAGTTATACTGTGTATTTTTTTTTTTTATTCTTTTCTCTTACTGTTACAAATCATTGTTTCCAATTGAATCTTCGTATATTTCATAGGAGGAGGTCAAAAGAGAAAAAATTTGTTTTTTTGGTTTTTCTGATAAATGGGTGTTAATAAAGTCTATATATTTTAAAGGCGCCGTGTAGTGGTCGGGAGACCATGTGTAGCTAATACACAGCCAAAGAACCACAGAAATGAGCAGCTTCACAAAAAACCAGGAATTGAATAAAAACAGTGATGGTTGAATGGGGGGCTACCGCGGCATCAGCAAAGTTAGCATTTAGACAATAGTGCATCTGTTTGGAATAGCACCACCGTTGCCTGTGTTGAAGGATTGGTTGTCCTTGTTACCAGCGGATTGGGTCTTAGTTTGAGTAGAAGTAGTAGTTTGAGCGGCCATTTTGTATTGTGTGTGTGTGATGAGGATAAGGTAAATGAAATATGCAATTACAGAAGACGAAAGCATCCACTTATATATGAAATTCTTTGGTTAGATCGGATAGGAAGGTCGACAAACACCATTGACAAGAAGTATAAGTCTAGGGTAAGACAGAGATCTTTTTCGTTTTTGTAATCTTTTGCATCCGACGTTGATATTATTTCTTTGTATCAATAGAATTGGGAGTTTCCTATTTGGGCCCTCTCAATGGAACCAATGTGGCAGGGAGCATTATTTTTGATAAAGGCACCTAGGAACAAGGATTTGGGCTTATGACGGCTGTTTCAGATTGTAGACGACGGCTCTTATTCTGCTCCTTCGGCGGGGGTAATGTTTCAGTACTAAAATGGGACTTTCCCGATGAAGACATGTACAATGGAGATTTTGCAATCATTAATTACTATCCTCACAGATAAGACTAAATGTGCAATGCAACGGACCACGTTTGAGGGGTATTTGTTTCAACACTTCTATCTTTGAGTTAAGATAGTGAATTAATCTAATTCTATACATAGCTCTCCACTTTCTAACTACCCCATGTGGTTAAATCAATCTAATAATTAATGAACCCTATCGTCCCTCAGTTAACCTGAAATCCTCGGAGTGTACCAAAACGGAAATGGTGAAAAATCGCGGTTAACAATTTGGAGAACTGTGATGTTTAGGTTATGTGAAGCTATTTCTTATGCCTTGGAGGTTAGATAGCAAGTGAAGAGTAGGCTGATACCATGGCATCGGAACAGGAACAGAAGGAAATAGACGGGTACCAGTCTCAAATAGAAAACTTGAGGAAAACACGGTCCGTGCTTCAAGCAGTGAAGGTGGCTACAAATAAAATACACCAAGACATATATAAGGTCCACAAGGAAAACAACCCCCAGTTGTTGGAGGAGTCGGTCAAGCTCCAGAAAGTGCTTGAAAAGTTGGAGTGATGCTGAAATGAAATGTATGGGGCGTTTTAGCTGGGAATTACGTACTTAACTCTAGTACTTAATACGATGCAATGTAAAAGCACGATTTGTAACTCTTTGGATTGTCAGCGTTGACCTTTGAAGTGAGAGATGATGAAGTCGTTGTACTATCGCCCATGTTCCAATAGATCTCATATTACTGGTTAATTAAGGAATGGAAACTATAACATATACGTTTTGTAAATATTAAGGATATAAAGTACTAAAAAGTTTAAACGATCTACCATTGTATACTATCATCTACTAATGTACATGTTATGAAACTACTATAGTATATACATGCTCTATCTATGTGGAAAGCTTTTCAATGCTAATGCGAGGGAAATATTTATGATAGCCCTTTGTAATTTTGGCGTTATAATGCTGGGTATTAATTTGAGAAAGATCATCCTTATGCTCTTCCAATATCTTACTCAAGTTCGTGAACTCGAGTGAATAGCTGATGATGGACTTCACGATATCATCGTACCATTTTAGAACAGTAGCGTGTTCGTTGAGTATAAATTGCGAGCTTATATTCTCATTTTCTTTGATGTCATTGATCAATTGCTTGAATTGTGCCTTACTGGCTTGTAGGCGCTCCTGGACAATTGCAATCAACCCCTTGGTTTGCAAATACTTGTTAGGGGCCGAGTCCAAGCCGAGGTGGCCAAATGATGCTTCGTATTGCGCGTATGTTGGTACGCTAGGGACTCCGATTGAAGAGAATGGCTTCATTCTTAAATTAAAGATATTCTCCATTGAAGTCAATGAGTTTGCAGGTCCCTTACGGAAGTCCATTAAACCAAAAGATGAAAGCATAACCAAGTAAACTCCAACTGCTTCCAAGAATCCATTCAATGCCACGAGTGAGTTAACTTGGTACAATTGGGTGTAGTCCTTTGTTTGTATTAAATGTGGGAGAACGTCGGTTTGATAATATTGTTGTAATTGCTTAAGCTGTTCCTTTTTAGGGCCAGCTTTGAGCTTTTTTATCTTCTTTGGATGGGTCTTTTCGATATAGTTAATCTTTCCATTGATGACTTCCACCATTCTGCCTCCTGCGTGCTCACATATCAATTGGATAATGTAAGACAGATACCAGTAAATCATGTATAGTTCGTAGTCTTTATATATGTCCAAAGATATTCCAGTGAGGGCATACTCCAACATTTGCAGCAACTTGGAAAAGTAGATATACGAGCTTACACTCATACTCAAGTCTCCGCTTGGTAATTCGTCTCCAATGTTGCACAATTGAAAGCATTCCACTTCAAAAGACTCCCAAGCTGCCTGTAGAGTGTCCCAAAGTAATAAATTCTTCGACGTCAATTGCTGTTGACGGCATGGATTGCTACCGTATATGGTGAGATTGTGGTACAAGCAGCTTTCTAAATCCATCATTAAGCTCTGGAACTTCTGGTTGAGTCCTTCTCTGATCTCAGGCTTGACGCTAGATAACTGCAAGTCATCAAATGAGAGAATACTGGTATTTCTACCAGAAATGTTCTCTATGCTTTCAATACAAAAATCTCCGAGGCTGACCGTCTGAGCCCCGAAGATACGACGGTCGTCACGAATCAAGTACAATTGGAAGATTCCTCTTGCTATGACATTTGAACCACTCATGGACTGTCCGATATCGAATTTGAGGAAATTAAGCAACTGGTTAAAGTTCACAACATTATGCGCTTGGGTTGTGAACTTGTCAACCAGCTCAAATAAGTTGTGCAAACTAGCCCATGCATCCTTCTGGTCGATCTCATAAATTTCATAAGGAATAGTCTTGTTCTCTCTATCCAATTGTATGAACTTGGAGAAGGCTCCTTCAGGAGTAGGATAGGTATATGATAATGCCGAGAGTTTCTCAATTTGACCCAAGCCATGTACAAGAAAGTCAAGGTAAGCAGGACGTCTCTTGTAGGTAGACCCCTGTGAATCGTGAAACAATGGGACTTCCATTTCTATTACGTCTTCTAGTTGGTTCAACAGCTGGATCAATTTTAACTGGGCGATCAACACATCGGCACCTTCTTCAATATTACTGGCCAAAATCCACTCTATTGTATGGTTTAATTCATCTATAACTGCCATCGAAGGAACCTCGGTAAGAAAGTCGAGACTCATTGTTCTAGTTGTTACATCTTCCTCTTCGTACAACACAGTGGTAGCTACATTGAGCGAGAATCCAATGAACTTGCACAAACCGATGATAAAAGCCTTCAACACTTTATGCACCAACTGATGTTCTATTGAATCGTCGCTTTTTGGTTCGCTCTCATCGACAGCCAAGCGACGATCTACAAGGGAACAGCGCTGCAGTAAAGAACCATCTTGATAATAGAAGAAGTTCTCTAGTATTGTTTGCACATATCTGCAACTAAGCACAGTAACTGGAAGCGAGCTATTGTTGAGCCAACTTGGCAAAAGACGCAAAAGTCTATTCTGAATTGCAATCACGGACTGAATCAGTTGGGGGTCACCGGTGTTGAATTGCAACTCTTTCTTCAGAAGAGTGATAAGACCGGTGTCTAGCTGCTTGTTTAGCACCTCGACGGCTCTTGTTCCTTCCAACAACTGAAAAAGAGGTGACATCACGACCTTGTTGTTGGATATGTGGTCCAACAGGCCGAAAATCTCGGCTGTTATATCGACAAATCCTTCATCTGAATCGGAATCTATGTTCAATTGATCTGAAAAGATCGATGTTAGTACGCTGAAGGGGGTGAAAAATCGAGCTTTTGCTCCCAAAAACCGCAAAAAGAGTGACTCGCTGCGAAGGTCTGCTGCTTCTGGTACATACCTAAAGATATCATTGTCTGAGGACCGCAACTCGCTGTAAACGACTCCGTCTTCTACCACAATATATCAACTTCAATCGTTATAGTTAAAAATTAGACGCCCAATTTGGACATGAGTTTCGTGCCTGTGTATAGAGCTGTCTTCTGACAAAAGGCATTTGCGACAACATTTTAGACACAGTTTAGACATGAGTATGCGACAGATCAGATGATACGAGACACAGGAAAATGGAAATGGAATAAATGGAGGAGTGAAATGCAGGAATGTAAGGTTGTGTAGAGATAGCAGTGTACTGTACTGTAGTGTCAGTTCTCTTCTAGGGGGTCTTTAAGGTACTTATTACCCTTACCAATGATTCTCATCTCTTAGTAGTTGGTGTTCAATTGCAGCAATATGTGATACTATAGAAATATACTCCACCTTGAAAAAAGAGGAGCAGTAGTGGGTAGTGGTAGTATTCTTAGTTGTAATAAATTTTGTAGTAGTATATTTTATAGTAGTATATTTTATAGTAGTGTACTTTGTAGAAGCACTTTTTGTAGCAGCACTTTTTGCAGTTATCGGGTAAGATACTGGAAACGGACAATGGGTGGCTGTGTAGTAGTGGCTCGTGTTACGAGTCGGGTAAGAAGTTGGGTTTCTGGGGTGAGTTTTGATGGTGGTAGAGAGTTGGGATTTGCCGGGGTCGAATAAGAAGAGGTTTATGCTGGTGGGGAGCTTTTGAATTTTGGCTTTAAGGTTTAGGTAGGAATTCAATGCCGATATGGTGTTTCTATATGAGTAGGTTATCGTAATTGGTATCTTCAAATTTGGAGTTCTGTGATCGATCTTCTGTTGGACCACCGATATCTCCTTGAACAATAGATATCTCGGGAAAGTGGGGATAAGAATGCCCTGTCAAGTGATGGTACAACCGGAGTCCAAACTCAGATTCGAATAATTCCGTTTCTTTCCCAATTGAGCTGGCTGGAGGAAGATCCCCGTAGTCGCAGTTCGATGGTTTGGAAGCGAAGTCAATAATGGTAACCCCTCTTTGAAGTGGCACTGTACTAGAGCGTTCAGACATTGCTGGATAAAACAATGAAAGGGCGTATTCTACATATACTGAAGTTAATTTCTATGGATAGCTTAACCACTGTTGTTTTCTGGGAGAAAGAAGAGGGGATGTGGGGCCGGCGCCGAGATGGAGCCTGATTTATTTTAGTTCTTTGAAGCAGCCCTGTTCATTGTTCTAAAAATCTGGAGAAAGTACTAAGATTCAATTCAAAGACATACTTTATGCTTTGATCTTGAATGTAGACAGATAATTGCATAGTTTCGAAACACTCTGGTTGCCTGAATAAAGGGCAAGAGTAGCAAGAGTGATCCCCAAGGCATTGTAAATTTCTGACTAGGGCACCTTATTTTGCACATTATTTTTGCACCTCGATAGCCTAATCTCTACAAGTAGTGAAACACCAGTGTAGCCACAACGAATCTCTTTTTCATTTGAAGCAACTAGAAGAGGTGACCGTTGAAAGAGAAACAATGAATAAAAAAATAGACTATCTATAGAAGAATGGAACCTGGTAAAAAGAAACTGGAGAGTTATAATCGAAATGAAAGCCTAGAACGCAAAGACTAATTGCTTCTTGATGAGCCACTGTTACTGCTTGGAGTTTTGGTCATTCTCTTCTCGCTCGAGCCTTTACAGACTGTATAAGTCGATATTATGGACACAATCTCTGGAATGAACGTGAAATAGTGTTCTTCTTAACTGTTTTCCACAACGTTTTGCTTCATGCTGACAAATAATATTGTGCCAAGGAGAACAAGATTGAGCGCAAGATCGAGTTCCGGGGTTACGGTCGAAATTGGGTTTTTTCCGTATAGTGAGGGGGTAGAAAATAACTATGATAAAACGAGCTGAACTGGAACATATTTCGGAGTGGGACTATCTATGGCATGGATCCAATAATAACGATCATCTGCAAGGAAGGAAGTTTAAGGTAAACATGGTGGCAAATTCTGAATGGGAAAGGGTTGCGTGGTTTTTGTGAATTTAACGTTTCCAGGACTGAAGGTAAAGCCTGATCAAATTAAGGTTTTATTGTAGGAAATTGAATAATAGGATGATGGGAGCTGTGGGTTAACTGTCTAGTTATATGAATTTTCATTTTCAATGAGTGGCTTCATGGGGATCATGAATGAAAGCAATTGCATTTATCTGTCGATGAATTCTCAGTGAAAAATGAGTGCAAAAATAGGGGTTCGAATTGGGGGCCCCCTCATTATCTATTAAATCTATACGATGCTATTACTTCCAAATGAGATTGTACATCCTAGACATTGAACCATTTGCACTTCAGAGTTCAGGTCTAATCGAAATATAATATTTGCAGACCCAAAAATGTGTGTAATTTTGGACAATACGTATCCGACGCTGATCCGGAGAACTAGCACAAAGAGAAATGCTACTCTTAAACCTTGTTTTAGCCTTTGCAAGCATGAAACGAGTTTACGTTGGAGTTTTCATGACTCATTAGTAGCTTCGCTTGAAAATAATTCGTGCTGGGCCTTGCTATCCGAAACAACGGTTTTAAAGGAGAGGAGTATTCGAGGCTGTAACGAGTTATATAATTCAAAGTCCGCGGGGCAGAGCCTTTGAATGAAAAGCTGAGAAGCTACAATTAAACAATTTTGTGAGGAGAAGACTACACTACACTCCAATGTATACCTAGACTCCATATGCTTGCTAGCTGACAGGCATAGCATAGACATTAGCATAAATCGGGGTCTGAAAGTACATCGAAACGGGAGCGATCCGAGGCCGGACTCGGACTATTTGACTCTGCTGGTACTAAACTGCGATAGATAGGAGCCGTACCTTTCGCAAGTCCATATACGACGGCTAGGTCTCGCAGACTCCTATTCGCTACAGAGGACAATAACCGATCGCTGGCACTGGGATCGATGACAGCCTTCATGTAACTGTTTCGGGGTTGCCTGTTTGATAACGGGCATCGGATAGCCACAGTGGGAGATGCCGTATTGAGAAATTAAACCCCAGTGGAGCGGGTTCACAGGATGATCCGTAAATAGATCCGTATTAGTGGAGGCATGTATGGCTGTATGCAGTGTGTCTGACAGGGATATTTTCTATGCACTAGCAGCCATGTCCCCGGATTTGCGGTCGGAACTGGTACACTTGCTGCGGAACTCATCTAAGCGCGGTATAAATTCAAGGGGATTCCCTGGATTCGGTAGATGGTTTCCACAAGGTATATTTCAGCCGTTTGTTGAGCCAATTGTTCACCATTGTTGTACTTCAAGTGTATAGGACTACGTAGTAATAACAAAGTGTTTTTGACAACCATAGACTAAAACAAACACCATAGAATTTATCCTAGATACGCGGTGTTCTACACACGTCCCCTATTATCCAACACTATTTCCCATTAGCTTCTCCTAATAAACGGTAGTACCAACTGTACTTCTAGCTACTACCCGACTAAATCCCTGACCCGTACTGCTTGGATCTGTATTAACAATTTCAGAAATTAGAAATTAGAAATCAATCCTAAAATACAGTAACAACAACAGTAACTACCTATAAAATACTGTATTTCTACAAAGAGCCACTCCTACTGAGAAATACTGTACTACTAAACGAACAGTAACAAATAGAGTAACAATACAGTAACAGGAAACAATCTTAGTATTACCACCACCAATAATAATAATACTATCAGTGTCATCCTACCCACAGTAATACCAGTATTCCAGTATTCAGTATTCCAGTATTCAGTAACACCAGTAACACCATTAATATACTGCTGCAACTACTGTACTCCTACTACTACTACTACTACTACTACTACTCCTACTCCTACTACTGTACCTACTCCTAATAGCACTACTACTGACTCCTAATAGCACTATCTATTATATCCCGCACGCTCCTGTACACGTCTCAGCCCACTGACGCCGTCTCCAGATTTTCCCATCCCCTGTGCACTTCTGCAGTCACTTCCACTCGCACTTCCCTTTCCTTTTCTTCTGTGGTGTTCCTTCCCACTAAGTGCACTCCGTCACTAACAAATCAAAAAGAAATTTAATCGCTCGTGCGTGCGTGCCGCTGCCAAAAAGAATTCCCCGTTACCCGGACTCCCAAACCCCATTGCTGATTACTAATAACAGCACCAGTTGATACAAGTATATATCATCTTGTTCTTGTCCCTGTTAGCTGCCAGCGTGTATTTGAGCAGTAAAGGCCGTTCAGATCCCGATAATTCGTCGTAGCAGACGCATCCCTCGAAGCAAGCCAGATTTCGGTGCCGTTTTTCCTCCCGGAACCCCACCGTTGCAACCAGTTTTTTCACTGTCTCCCCTATCTTAGAGCTCTACAGAACCGTCCATAGTGCCTGTAAAAGCTCCAGAAATTGACCGTTTTACGTGAAATTGACCCCTAGCCGATTAAACACAACTTACATCAGAACCTCGCAACCCCCGCTACAAATGACCGACGTCAAGAGAAACTACTCGGAGACTCTCTCCGCAGACTCACCGTTGGCAGACTCTCCAGACGCCCATGATGACAAGAAGCTTCACACCAAGCCAGGCCGTAAGCCAATAGATACAGAGCCCAAGCTGAAGCGTACGGCCCAGAACAGAGCCGCTCAGAGAGCTTACAGAGAACGTAAGGAAAGAAAAATGAAGGACTTGGAAGATAAAGTCAAGTCGTTAGAAGACGAGAACATCAAGGCCACCACGGAAGCCGATTTCCTCAAGGCTCAGGTGGATATGTTGAAGAATGAACTCGCCAGGTATAGAGGACATGCCGACTTCACTGACTTGAATTTACCCACCAAAGTTGGTCGCTTGTCCAACCCTAACAACCACAAGACTTCTACTTCTTCATCTCAAGGTAACTACGTTCCATACTTTGACTCTACGTCGTCCACAGCATCTCTGGCCAAGTCCAGTCGCTCTGTTCATAACGCGTCGACCCTGCTGTCGCTGGTGAATAACGATAGCCTGCCCAACCAGTTCTCTGTGGACTTCCCATGGTCTAAGAACAACTTGATGAGTCTAAAGGACAACCTCAACAACAACAGTAACAACCTTGATAGTAACATCTTGGGTGGTAACTCCAACAACTTCGGTAATGTTCCTGACCTTGTTTCTGGCTCTTCGTCGTCCACTTCTCCTCTCAATGACAATATACTTGTATCGCCGGACTCTTCTGTGTCCTCGGCTTCTAACCCAATCAACCTCAACACCAACTTGGACTTCACATCAACTTTTGACGAGCAAGTGGATCCATTCTGCGTGAAGTTGAATGAAGCCTGTGGTACCAAGCAGTGCCCAGTGCCCAAGTACAAGAGAAGTGACTCTAGAGTCTCTGCTAGTTCTATACCCCAGCAGTTCAACTCGCCGTTTTCCAACCTTGTGACTCCAGCCTCTAACAACTTGAATGATGTGGATTATTTAAATGATCCATTTTTCAGTCAAGTTGGAGACGCCTTCAACTTGGACTTGTCGAACACCGAGAACTCTACCAACACCAACAACAACAACAATACCGCCCTCAGTAGCAACGTATCCAACAATACCATCAACACAAACTCAGCAGTACCTCCATCTTCTAATAACACATCCATAGCCACTCCAGCAAATGCCAGTGATCCACTCTCGTTTTTGAACGACAACAACTTCGATGTGTCTTTGGCATTTGGAGATCCTAACCCTAGGCAGCCTAAGGATGAATTTGATCCAATAGCTTTGCTTACCACGGAAGAGTCCGTCTACGATCCTTTGAAGGATACTAGCGGCGTCAACGTGAACTTCAACTTCAACGAGTTTGTCAAGAGTTCGCTCCCCTCCGAGGCTACTCCAAAGGAGAGAAACTACACCTTGACTGAGGCGTCTATCCACGAAGAAAGCTTGCAAGAAGAAGACGAAGATGATGATGCCGTAGTGCCTGCTCCAGAACAGACGATACGGTGTAGTGAGATCTGGGATAGAATCACTGCACACCCTAAGTACACTGAGATCGATATTGATGGTCTTTGTAACGAATTGAAGAGCAAAGCCAAGTGTTCTGAAAAGGGTGTTGTTATCAATAGTGCTGATGTTAACCTATTGTTGGAACAGAGTGCTATTTTGAAGCGTTGATCGCAACGTAGCTGAGTGATGTGTTATCCTCCAAGTTATCATGATAAAATAACTACCACAAGCACGGTCGGGTTGCTTATTAGTGACTTTCGATATGACTACAGTGTGTCAGAAGTATCACAGACCTGCTCGTGGATGCTACAGAGTTGACGCTATAATACGTGTAAGTACATTTAGCTCAATAGTAATGTATAATACAGACATATATTCTATTTGCTATCGCTGCTTATGACGTTTGATTTACTCATTTGATGCCATTGTTTGGGTATTTGCAAATGAGAAATTTTTCATATCTTGTTCATATTTATATTATTGTGTACTAGTAAGGTATAAACTGAGAGAAAATAGGAAAAATGCAAAAAAAAAAGTTGATAAGTGTTCAAAGATGTAGACAGTAAAGTTATCAAGCTATTTTGTATTGTAAATCAGGGTTTCTTAAACCTTAGTTATCTTGGTATACATTAACATTAAATTCTATAACATAACATAATCATACATTACTCTTCTTCGCTGATTTCATACTCGACTTCGTCTTCTTGATCTAAAAGGTGGTCTATCTTTTGCAACGACTCGTTGATTTCCTTTTGTCTGGCGTCAACTTCGTCGTTCATGTCTGTGTCGCTTTGTTCTTCGTCATTGTCGCCTTCGTCTTCCTCTTCGTCATCGACATTCTTCTCATCTAATTTTATGTTGTCTTTTGAATCTTCTACGATATCTTTAGCATCTCCCTCTTCATCTTCCTCAAGAGCATTGTCGTTATCATTTTCCAACTTGATATCAATCTCCTCTTTGTCATCGTCTTCTCTGGCGCTTACAAAGCTATCCTCTTTATCAACCAAGTCAACCAAAATAGAGTTGGAACGTGATCTTCGATTCTTCTCTTCGTCTTCTTTCTCTCTTCTCAATGAGATCTCAAGTAAGTCCTTAACTGAAGCCTCAAATGCATCGAAATTCTTCACATTTAACTTGTCAAGAGTATACTCTGGGTCATCCGAATTGTTGTCAATGCATGTTCTTGTTCCTTCTATAGCATCCAATAATCCCTGAAGGACCTTACTCTCCAACTCTTCAGTGAGATAAAACTTATTCAAATTATTAATGATTGCTCTCTTGACCAGTCTTGGAGTATCTTGTTCCACGGCTTGAAGTAAATACACAGATTGCCAGATATGCGAGGTCTGCTGTTTGATGTCAAACTGAGTCAAGTTGACTAAGTTATTAGGATCGCACCAGTGTATAAGTTGCTGAACAACAGTCAGTGGTAACAACCTACTTTGGTGCTTAACAAATTCGCTCTGGTCATTGAACATACGGTAGATACAGTCACCACTGACTGAGGCCAATCTTAACTGATGTTGTGGGTGACTGAAAGAATATACAGGGATACAGAAGGCCAATACTTGTCGTAACTCTTCGTTGGCTTGGGTTAAAGGATGGAAGTAACTGAGAATCAAGGCTTCAAAAAGCTGCTTCTCGCTCTCGTATTCAGTAGTTGAGTCCTCATTATCGTCAGTGGGCTGTTTGCTGTTGTTAAAGATATCTGCTAAAAAGAGCTTGCACAAACCCTCAGCAACGACGCATTGCAACTTCGGCATCTTAAAAGATGTAAGCGACTTGTAGAAGAGTCTGGCGTACATGAACAAGACATTAGGTGCGATGATGGAAGTTCCGTAGTTAGAGAGTATGTCGACGACAGCCTTCATTCCAATGATTCTCACCTCCTCGCCTGACAGCCTCATTTCGTAATAAAGTGTAGCGATGGCATCTCTGGCAGTAGATTTGTCAATTAAAGCGAAGAGACCTAAACAATTCAAACCTAACAAGTGTAGGGTATATTTATCTTTGCAGTTAATGGCATAATTCACCAAACCAGAGTAAATAGAACCAAGGGAAACATGAGACTCTAAGGGCTCTTCGACCAACTCTAACACATGCTGTGTAATAGTCAAACAGCGAACGACAATTTCATCTGGAGGTAACTTAGGCTGCACCTTACGTTTCTTGGACAGGCCATCTCCATCTTCATCTTCTTCTTCCTCCTCATCTTCTTCTTCTTCATCGCCGTCTTCACCAAATCCTGAAATGGCAGAATGAAACGTTTCATCCTCAGTCTCATACGAATCTCTTATATCGGTAATAATTTCAGTACTCATTGTGATGAAATCCTTTTCATTTATAGAAATCTTTCTCAACACTTTTAATGCTACGGAGGTCAACTTCTTGCTGAGTTTGTCTTCGGTCAATGATTTTCTAATGATCTGAAGCATCTTTCTTCTGCCAATTTCGTCACTGAAGTCGAACTCCTTGGCAATAAGCAACAACTGTTCAATGATGAACTCAAGGTCAGTTAGTTGACTCTCATAATTGTCATCTCTTTCCGTGAAACTTGCTATAATACTCTCTTCTTCTTCACGCACTTCCATATATCTATCATGAAGCTGCTTATGCCTAACTTCAAAATCGTAAATTGCTTCTGAAAGCTGCGTTTGTTCCACCCTGGCCCCTTCGATAGTCTCATTTAGCTCGGCGATCTTTTCTTTTAGCTGTTCTACGCTTAGTTCTGCAATTTCCTTGAAGATCTGCTCACTGGTTTCGTCATTAACGAACTTATCAAAAGACTCATCTCCAGCACCCAAGTTGGCAACACGTTTCCTTATGATCTCGAGTGCTTGTTCATAGTATTCTATGTTCTCTCTGGCAGAGTTTAAGTTTTTGTTAGCTGCTTCCGCTTCTAAATTTATGCGGATGATCTGGTTTTCAAGAACAAAGGACTCATCATTTTTACTCTCTAACAGTTCGTGATATGCTTCATAGGCCTTTGCTGTGTCGTTGTCTGTGTAGAAATGGTCGATTCTCAAACGCAAATATTTTTCAAGTGTATTTGCAAGTTCAATTGATTCTGGGAAATTTGTGTCAATCAAGTCATAAAGATTGTTTTCATTGCAGTGATCATAGAAAGTTCTGAGCAAAAAGGCTCTGTCAACGTTTAATTCTTTCCAATAAGCTTCGTCGACAGTCACAGTGGCTAAGTACTCTGGTTTTGCCTTATAGAACTCAGACACCGCTGATTCGGCGATCTTACTTTCCGTCACTCTGAGTCTGGAGACCAAGTTGAGCAAATCTTTATCTTCTGAATCGTACCATACATTCGTAAGCATCTTCACTGCTGCTTTCTGGACGCTTTCATCTCTGTCGTTTAAACCCCATTTTAAGAGAAACTCTCTGTACTCGAAGTCGAGATTGCTCATTCCTCCGATTTCACGAATAATCCTGGAGTAAACAAGTCTTCTATTGATGCTATTGGTGTCGCTGGCTCTTTCTATTATACTTGCGATTGACTTCTGGTCCTTGGCCAAGTTCAAAAGCGCAGCTCTGCGGACCTCAGCATTCTCATCTGTTTCGAGTGATTCTATCAATTGCTCTCGTACGTGCTCTGATCCAATCTTAGTGTAATTGGTGTACTCGAATCCATCCAAGTTGAACTCCTGGAAACGACTTATAGCCACTATCGCCTGAATCCTTACGATGGGTTCTTTGTCTGTGAGCCTTTTCATCAACGAAGTGTACAAAGCTTCAAATAATTCCCTGTCAATTTCACCAATGTAGTGAACAAGGTATGCCAAAAGCTGAACTACTCGGTAGCGGACAGACTTGTCACGAGCCTCTATTCCTCGAAGAAGGTGATGTATAAGGTATTTGACAAAGAGAGACGTATAAGTATCTTCTTCGTCTTCTTCATCATCATCTATAGCCTTCTCTTTTCCTGAAACTGCAGTATCTTCATTATCTTCTTCCTCTTCATCCTCGTCTTCTCCACTATTACTATCTGTACCCTTGTTGGTCTTCTTTTCCTCCTCGAGTTCCTGTTTCTTACTTAACTCGTCTCTGGTCAAGCTAGCTACAAACGCCAGACAGAACTTGGCAATCCGATCGGCCACTTTTTCTCCTTTTTTCAACGGGAGAATCTTATTTACAAGCTTGGTAAAGTACATGGCAAAGAACTCCTCATTTCCGAGCTCAATGGACTTGTTGAAGATGTTCTTCAACACGATCACCAACTTTCTGTGTCCTGAAAGCGAGAGCTGAGCGTCTTGGAACACATGAGACATCGCAGTTCTTAGCTCTTCTGCGGACGTTATGCGCTTGATTGAAGCGAGAGTGGGTTTTGGGGTACTCATTATACGGTCTCAACTTACTTCTATGCGATATCTACCCTCTCAACTACCTGATAACTGAGTCCTTCCACATCACTTCTTCTTCAAACAACGTGAATTCTGATGCTTTCAATGTTTTTGTTTACTGTTTCGCGTGGAATGCATATGGGCCTGGGTGGAGATATGGTGTCTGTTCCTGTATAGTGTGACCCTATAGATGGTGAAGAGTATTAATGAATGAATAACTATTTATTAACTATAGTTGAAGAGAGTGGTGTTAGTGAATAGCTATTCTTGATGGCTATAGTTGAAGACTTGTAGGAGAAAAACTATAGTTGAAGTGTAGTGAATAACTGTAGTTATTCAACTCTATAGATGTACTGGAAGAGAGTAGTGTTAGTGAAGAACTATAGTTGATAACTGTAGTTGATAACTATAATTGAAGATTTGTACTTGAAGAGTTGTAGGTGAAAAAGCATAGTCGTTGAAGAGTGTAGTTAAACACCATATTGGTGTAGCAGTTTTGAAAAAGTGTAGTGGAGTGGTACCATCTATTGAATAACTACTAAATAACTTCCATTAAAGAGTGGTTGAAAACAGCAAATAAGTATACTTAAAGAAAGATAGTCTTATGGAATATATAACTACTAGGGCCCATGTCCTAAAACAACGACGTAATAAACAATTGTTGCTCTTCCTGTCCAATAAATACTTATTACCTTGAAATCCAAAAAAATGAGCGGTACGGGAATCGAACCCGTGTCACCTGCTTGGAAGGCAAATATGTTAACCACTACACCAACCGCCCGATTGGATGTAAAAAATAGCCTACAAGGAGATTTTGAGATGCCAAAATAAATTTTATATGCAGGGCCAATTTTTGAAAAATCCATGCCGCTATAAAAAAGGAGGTCAATTCTAAGGGAGATTCATTAGGTCTTTGGACATTGTCATGATTGATCTTCTAGGTGTCTTAATGGGCAAATCTAAGGTGGTGTACTTGAATAGAGGTAGTGCTAATTGAAATTGAAAAATTCAAGGAATTTCACATTTTCAGAAATTGAAAAAAATTAGTAGAATTATCTAAATACTTTCGGTTCGGCAATACAACTTTGATAAAATGTTGAAGACAATACAGTGGTTTACCGTCAATGGAAAGGATCTATTTCCAAGAAATACCACTTGGATTCCTCGGCCACCACCTCTACTATTGTTTCCGTTTTATCTCGAGTGGTCGTATCGAGTTTACATATTCCTTGCATCTTCGTATACAAAAGATATAGGGGCCATTACAATGAAGTCAATAGCTGCAAATTCTAGAAGGGTAAACGATGATTTCTCGTTCCATGTTTAGCCCCAGCCGGATAAGGTTTTACGTCTCGTACCCCATTATATCTCTCGGCATACATAATTACTTTCATGTAGGCCAGCAGTAGCCAGCAGTAGGAGTTGTAACAATGTATTACTTCGCCCAGAGGAACACTGGCTATGATAACAATTTGCAGCTAATGCTATGATTACGTCACAATACAGGCTATCCAATTAAGAAGTAATCAAAGAAGTTTTCATAGTATTATTTACATCCTTATGATTATCACAGGGGTTCCAGAGTATGTATATCGAAGTTATACGAGCAGGCTTTGATTTTCCTTGTAGTTTCTGGTCTTTGTCACAAGCAGATCATAGGTCTTAAGGTTGCTGAAGTTGTGGTAGCAGCACCGGATCCCATGATCTATGTACAACTTCCAGTGTACTTGCCTTTACGGTTGCTATTTCTGTAAGTTTCATAGTCAAGACATTTGAGTGCTGAATGTACCTTCTCTACGTCATCTCCAAATGTTCAGATAAGAATAATCGATTCCTTGTCTAATCAATCATAACATTCATCGACGTATTTAAAGATTCACAGCCATTGTAACCTCTCAAACTATTGCGGCATGGGCCCCTTACTACACCCATCTAAAATAATTACACAACACACCACTTTTCCACACCCAAAAGTGGTAGTCCAACCACCCACAGCTTCTATCTCGCTGCCCGTGGAGTCGAAGTATAATTAGCACACACCCCAGAGATCATAGATAACATTTAGCCCCCCTCTGACATTATAACACACTACTATACGATAAGACCGTTGCCTGCATATATTACACCTCCATACTAACGCATCACCTTCTTTTCTCTCACCTATACGACGATACGAGCACGGGCTAAACGACAAAGTTCGCTATACGACATTACCGACTGAACGACGAACGTGAACGACGGGTACGATCCTGACACAAACGCGTGTAGTGCATAGTAAATTTTTCACTTTCCTGTTCGTATAGTGTTTACGTTGTTGTTGGTGTCTACATGGCCCATAGTTAAGCGAAGTAACCATGGACGAGGATTCTCAGGGGTTTAAAAAGCGAGCGGATCCGTGAAATTTTCACAGTGGATTTTGTTTGACTTTTCGTTATCGTTATTACAGCTTGTAGTCTTCAATCAACATACCAAAAGCATAGCATTGCACCCGTTAGATTCAACATTCTAGCTCCACAATCAGCCTGAACTCAAGCAAATTCCACATACACTCAACATGCCTGAACAAATCCAATTAAACGAAAAGAACTTCGAGAGAGACGCCAACTTCACCAAGGCCTTGCACGGAGACTCCTACAAGAAGACCGGTATCTCAGCCTTGATGGCCAAGGCCAAGGATGCTTCTTCCGTTGCCAGTGAAGGTTACTTCAAGCACTGGGACGGTGGTGTCACCGACCATGACGAGGAGAAGAGAAAGGGAGACTACTCCCAGTTGACCCATCACTACTACAACTTGGTCACCGACTTCTACGAGTACGGTTGGGGTTCCTCATTCCACTTCTCCAGATACTACAAGGGAGAAGCCTTCAGACAAGCCACTGCCAGACACGAGCACTTCTTGGCTCACAAGATGAACATCACCGAGAACATGAGAGTTTTGGATGTCGGTTGTGGTGTCGGTGGTCCAGGTAGAGAGATCTGTCGTTTCACTGACTGTGAAATTGTCGGATTGAACAACAACGACTACCAGATCGAAAGAGCCAACCATTACGCCAAGAAGTACAATTTGGACCACAAGTTGTCCTACGTTAAGGGTGACTTCATGCAAATGGACTTTGAGCCAGAATCCTTCGATGCTGTCTATGCCATTGAGGCCACTGTCCATGCTCCAGTCTTGGAAGGTGTCTACTCCGAAATCTACAAGGTGTTGAAGCCTGGTGGAACTTTTGGTGTCTACGAGTGGGTCATGACTGACAAGTATGACGAGACCAACGAGGAGCACCGTAAGATCGCCTACGGTATCGAGGTTGGTGACGGTATTGCCAAGATATACAAGAGAGAAGTCGCAGAGCAGGCTCTTAAGAACGTCGGATTCGAGATCGAGTACCAGGCTGACTTGGCCGACAAGGAGGACGAGATCCCATGGTACTATCCATTGAGTGGAGAGATGCAATATTGTCAAACCTTCGGAGACTACTTCACCGTCTTCAGAACTTCCAGAATCGGTCGTTTCATCACCACCGAGGCCTGTGGTATTTTGGAGAAGTTGGGTTTAGCTCCTAAGGGAACCAAGCAAGTCACTTTCGCTTTGGAGGATGCTGCTGTCAACTTAGTTGCTGGAGGAAAGCAGAAGTTGTTCACCCCAATGATGTTGTACATTGTTAAGAAGCCATTGGACGCCAAGAAGTAAATATGCCATGCTTCATAACAACATCGAGACCATTGCACTTCAGTTCTACTCCAGATTTATTCCTTCCCATGCATCTTTTAGAAGAATCCCGGCGTCTTATAGACTTCACCAGTACTGCAATTACTTCACTAACTAATTCTCACTAATACACAGTAATTCAATTGAGATTATAGGAGTAGACGTATTTGTAGATAAGACAATAAGCGAATCTGACTCTCTACACACAAAATCGTTAATAATCACATTTCTTTATCACTATTTTTCTAATACTATAATGTACTAACTATAATTTTTTTCTACACTATAACCCATTCAGTATCTACTACTACACTACTATCTATTAGACATGACTATAGTAGCACATCGATTCTTGTAGAACAGGCTGACCTTTCACCAATTCTCGCTACTTTTAACTACTTCCACCACTACTGTCTACTCGCACCACTATTCACTGATTTCACCTCTACTCACTACTCTAACACCTGTCACCCTTCACCCTCTTATCATTGCCATCATCCACCACCTCCGTCACAGCCCTCTTACCACCCCAACTAAACCTAAAACAGCAACTAAACAGCAACTAACCGACCTCAGAAAATGCGTCAAACATGCATATGCACTACCGCGCAATATTCACCCACAGACAACGTTGTGAATGTCACGTGTGTCATGCTGCATGCGCCCTCATCACTCACCGGCCGGAAAAGAAGGGGTGGACTATATACAGGCCACACAAGCACAATACAAATTTCATTTGAAGTCTGTTTCTCCATAGCAATCCGGTTATCAGTGGTTTTCAGTGAAATTGGTATATATATCTCGCTGCTGGCAGTGTTTTGAACTAGTCTCCTCGAGCCAATTTTGGTTGTACTGCAAATACTCGAGAAAATGACGCTTACCAACCCCAATCTCGAGGGTTATACCGTTGTGCGTAACTTGTGGTTGACCTATTTCAACCCACGGAAAGGTACTTATGTGGGTAAGAACGACGAAAGATTCGTGGTTTGGCCCGTTTCAGTGGCCTCGCAAGCCATCGTCGACGGAGCTCGAATTTACCCCGAATTGAAGCCGTTAGTTGCTCCTGCAATTGACCTTTTCCAGAAGTACAAGAACAACCATCTCAAGGGTTACTCTGCTGCTGAGAACTCGGGTAACGACAAGGATATTTACTACGATGATGATGCCCAGGTGGCCAGTGCCATGTTGACCGCCTACGAAGTTACCGGTGATAAGAAATACTTGGACCAAGGAAGAGAGCTTGTGCGCTTCTTAATGGGAGGTTGGAATGATAATCCCAATGCTGCTACCAAGGGTGGTATGTGCTGGCACGTCAGCAACCACTACTTGAACTCCTGTACCACAGCAGAAGTCGCCAAGGCGTGCTTGCAGATCTCCAAATTTATCCCAGGAGAGGCCAAACACTACGTTGATTTTGCAGCCAAATGTATCGATTGGCAGATCAAGGTGTTACAGGATCCAGGTGACAAGTTGATCAAGGACGGTGTTCAAGACACTTCCACGGACATCAACGACACCAAATGGACATACAACGTTGGTACGACTTTATCTGCTGCTGCTCACTTGTATTCGATCACCAAAGATGCTAAGTGGAAGAAAATTGCTGACGAATTGGCCGAAGCCGGTATCAACAGAGGAGTATTCTTCTACGACAGAGACTACGATAATGAGCACAGATACTGGAGAGATTCCTCGTATTTCGTCCAATTATTGATCGAGGGTTTGGCCGACTACTTATTGTTTGTAGGCAACGATGCTCCTGAAGGTTTACCAGCCAAGATTGAAGAGGAAATCAGAAGACACTTGGTTATCTTCTACGAGTACATGAAAGATCCAAAGGATGGAACTTATATTCAGAGTTTCGAGCCCCACCATACCTACAAGGAGGTCTACGACTCCAAGTACCAGAAGGACTTCGGTGGAAAGAAGGGCTGGGGTTTGAAGGGAGAGGATAAGGACAAGAGCGGAAGCCCTCTGAAGTGCTTGATGGGACAAGGTGCTGCTGCCAGAGTGTTCTTCCAGGGTGCCAGAGTGGTGCCTAAGATCAACTAGAAGGTGTGAAAGAGGATGAAAATGACCATTGGCAAATATATATAATGCTACAGAGTGTATTATGGAAGTGTCTCTATATTAAATATAAATGAAATATATACATATAACCATATATATATCATGGAATGCTAAAGATACAGTATAGAGATGAATGAAAGGGAGCGATGTAGCTGGGGATGTTATACAGATATGAGATGCAATGAAATGTAGGCAAGATCTTGAGATCTTCAGATCTTCAACTTAGGCAAGTTGAATGCTGGGGTGCTTGGAAGCGAGAACTGAGGTCTTTCGATCAAGACAATCTCTTCGTCTCCAAGAACTTCAACCTTGACAATAGGTCTATACTTGGTGGTCAACCAGAAAGGTCTCTTACTGTCACCGTTGCTGATGTTGGACTCGTCATGTTGGATCTTTTGTCTCAAACGGTCGATCTGGTTCTGTTTCAACGAAAGCTCCAAAACCTCGGCATTTTCGTCGAGAATATCGAGGTTTCCGTCGACCTCTTCATCCTCAGCAATGTCCTCATTGATTGTCAAACCGTCTCTGTTTCTCTTCTTCGAGTTAGAGGTGTTCTTGAACTGCTTGTTGATGGGTATGTTCACCGACAAGTCGAAGAATGACAACCACGTTGATCCGTATACCCAGACCTTGGTATCCTTAATGAAAAGTCCTTGAGGCTTATCCTCGAGAGTCAAGAACTGTTGAGGTAAGAACTCGCTGTTTCTCTTGGACCAAGAGGTCAACAAGTTATTGTTGTTATTATTATTGTTATTACTCTTCTTTTCAATGTGGAACTCGTAGATCTTGTTATCTTCCGTCACTATAACTACCTTATTGTCGTCTGAGAACTGCAACAAGTGTGGGTAAGAAGACAACTTGGTGACCAAGTATGGTTCTTCATTGTCGCTGTCTTGCAATGGGTATGCTTCGATCGAACCGTTAAACCTGGAAACAACCAAAGTCTCCAGGTTAGGGGAAACAGTCCAATTGTTAATGCAATCAGAGTACTGCAATTTTCCCTTCTTGGATGAGTCAATCGTCTCAATCTCGTCATCCAAAGAAATGCTGTTTTCTTCCGAATCGATATTGAATTTGTAGATCTCTTCGTTTGGGGTCAAGATCAAGAACTTGGAATTGCTGTAGAACTTGACTTGCTTGGCTCCTTCAATCAACGAGTCGAAGTCTTCATCTCTGAATTTGACCACCTTCAACTTGCCCTTGTCACTCTCGACCAACTTGAATACCTTTACGGAAGTCAATCTTGCGACTACAAGTAAATCTCCCTCTTCATTGATATCAATGCTGGTTATGTTCTCGTCGTCAGCCAAGTTGAGCTTCAAAACGAGCTTGTGCTTACTGTCTTCTTGTTGTATTTTCCATATCTTGACAGTCTGGTCTTGCCATAATGCTATTAACATCTTGTTTTGATTCACAACCACATTGGACTTCTGCTGGTTGATCAAAAGCTTCTTGTACTTACCGTCCTGGAAATGCTGAACTGATTGGATAACGATGGATCTTTCTACACCACCACTAACCAAGAAGTTGTATCCTTTGCTCTCGAAAATCGACATGGAGCGGATATCGTTGGAATGCAATAATCTATTAAAACTGTGAACCCATTTAGACAGGGACGATGCCTTTGATGTAATGAGATTGAACTGGTGGATCTTTCTGTCTACACCAGCAGTGAAGATCTTCTCTTCGTTAACATCATGAGCAATGCTAAGGATATCAGCATCATGGACCTTAAAGCTCTGCAACAACGAGAAGTGCTCGAAGTCCCAGAATTTAACTGATCCAGTAGAGTCTCCACTAACGATTTGCTTCTTGTTTGGTAAGATGGAAATTGCCCAAACCAAGGTACTTTCAGTCTTGGACTTGTCAACTCTCATGGTAGCCAATATTCTACCCTTTGTCTCTCCGCTGGCACTCCAGGATCTTATTCTTCCGTCAGCACAGCCTCCTACAAGAATCTCATTGGCGTACCATTCTATACTCAAGATTCTGGCGTCTTGTCTTTGGCAGATCAAATCGTGCTCTAACGACCCAAGTCCACCAGAAATGTCCACAATGACAACAGAACCATCGTCGCACCCCACTGCGAGCTTGTCTTGCTTAGAATTTATCGCCATGGACCAGATAATACCGGCATTACAGTCGTAGTTGGTTATAGTCTTTCCTGTTGCCAAGTCCCATTCGGTGATGTATGTTGATCCCCCGACGGAAAACAAACGAGGAGTCTCGTTGTCCACCACACTCCAGCACAAGCCCTCGACCGTTCTGCCGCGAGCTCCTGGCAACGTCAATTCGTGGGTCCAGTTGTACTTCGGGTTCCATATTTCGATGTCTCCATTGCTTCTACCCACTGCGAGTCTCAAGTCATTGCTGGTCGCTTTCGACAACGACGACACATGAGAAAACGCGGTCGCGGTGATGGTGTGCGGCGTATAATCCACGAAGCGACAGCGATGTATATCCATGTTTTCTCTGTCTTTACCCGTGCTGTAATCCACCTACAAACTACCCATCTCCTGGTGGTGAATAAATTTATCAAATCTGAAAAACTCATCTCGAAATTTTTCAGTTAGCGTCACGTGACCGCGATAGCGATGGGGAAAGTTGCAGCCATTGGATAGCATGAGTTTGAGGTGGTGGTTTGGGGTGGTTGTGTTGGTATAGTGGAAGAAGAAAGGAGCTGGATGGGTTCAGAAGGTGCTGGGGGTGGTGGCTGAGGTGAAAAAATGGAGAATTTTAGGGTTTTGGTGGAGATAAATTGGGTGGTAGTAGTAGATGCATACGCTGTATAAAGAGGATGAGCATCGGAGAGAAGAATGAGAAATGGGTAGAAAACGTGGGATTTGGGGTTTTGGCAGGTAGGTTGATGATAATGATAATGGTGAGAAGAGTAGTTGTATTTATTGGTGGAGAACGGGGAAAAATACACCTATGTTGTTACAAATTCGTCTTTATACTGAGAGCCATATTTCATTTCGTAAATAGCTGCAAAAATAATACTAATTGCAATAAAAATTCGGAAAATAGACGAGATCCCTGGAAGTCTTTCAAAAAGTCACACTATATCCACAATCCACATCCACAATACACATCCACTTCAACTGTCATGCATCATATTCATTAATTAGGGTATACACAGAGACTAAACAAATCCAACAAAGCTATTTATGAAACTCAATAATCTAATAAACCACTTGTTCTCGTCCGTATTAATCACCATCTTGATGATTAACTCCTTCTTGGTTTTGTTACCGGCAAGTGGCTCCTTGACAAGTGTTCGGTCTACAAGCACATTCTTCTTGGCACACCACATGATGAACAAAATGGCAATAAGACTAATGGAAAAGTTCTTCAAGAAAGAAAGACAATTCTTGCCTATGAATTTAAGAAGATGAAACACTCTGCGCTTCAATATCTCCAACTCATCGCCTTCCTCTTCTTCACTGTGCTCCTCGGTTTCGTGGCGACTGTCATATCTATTCTGTAATTCTCTTCTACTGCTCAATACCTCCCGGGTGAGCTTGCTTATCACCTGATTGACTTCTCCCTGCCAGTTCTTGAACTCCTCAAGAGTAGGATTGGAAACGGGTTGATTTCCGGTCAATGACTGCGTCGCTTGCACAACTCTTGGGGCAACAGGCAACGAATAGATCGAGGCCGTTCCTACACCAGCAATACCTGTATTGTCTCCCCGGTGGTGGTCGTGATGTTCCTGTGCCTGTGATTGCTGCAATCTTTGTTGCTGTACATAGTCGTTGATGGACACCATGGTGCTTCTTCTAGAATGCGAATAGATCTTCTGGAGGTTGTTACGATACTGCTGATTCGGAACAATGCTAGGGGTCATGGATGAGTATCTGTCCGAGTGTGCGTGGCTGAACAGAGGAGAACGCGACGGTAATGGAATGGCATGGTCGTTTTCTTCATCGGACTCGAAATGAATATCCTTGATTTGATCCCATAAGTATTCCAATTCGCTTAAAAGTTCCCTAGCCTCCAAAGTACCACTTGCGTATACTCTCATGGTTTCTATGAGGAAAGATATGTATCGTCTTTTGGCCTCTGTCTTGGAAAGACCCTGTTCACGCTTCCAGGCGTCCCATTTCTTCTTGGCTCCCTCGTCTTCTGGGGTGAACCCCACGGGACGGGGCATAATTCCATCGACATCGCCTTCTGTGGCTTGTTTATAAAGTCCATATAATTTTATGCGGTTTTCTGCTGGTGGACGAGGTAATGATCCATAGTTAGATCTTGTGCTGAGAGCACGTATGGTAGTGATCGCCTTCACGAAGACACGGTCTAGAAGAGGTTAGTAAAAGAATTATGGGAGACTAGTTGAGAAACTGGGTTTCTTCATTCAAGTGGAGTTGTAGTTGTATTTTTGTCGATCTTCCAAGGGATGTAATGAAGTTAAATAGAAAGGTACTACCATGGGAAATACTGGAGTTAAAGTGGAAAGGTAAGTGGTAAGGAAGTACAAGACATGCTTGAAGGGTCATTGAAAAATCTCGTATTTGAATGATTCGTCTTGATCATCCCCATTAAAATAGATCCTATCATGATAGTACCAACACCACGCTGGCAATAGACCTTTCAATTATATCAATCTGATCTATCTGACCTATCTATCCATCTTCCATTGGTCAAGGGAACTCAATTCGTTGTTGATATCGCAATAAACACGATTCAACCAACAGGTAACTTGATACCATCACAACACTCAGATCCCAAACCTTCATCCTTCAAGAAGTACACTTCTTCCCACTAACACCACCACTTCCTATCACTTACACCCCACTCCACCCAACTCAACCATTAAACCCCATGAACACGGCATTTCTTCAAACTCAACGCTTCTTCGACTTCGACTTCAACAACAACAACAATTACAACAACTCCTCTCTTGAATACCCCATTTCTCAGCCAAAAATAGCAGAAAACTTACCAACTGAATCGGACATTCTACCCTGATTGCGTCTCTATCTATCTATCTACTTCTATGCTTGAAAACGGCCCTTCTTTGCCGTCTTTTCTTCGATTCCGTGGCTGAACCCTCTAGCAACTAAACACTGTAAAACCTCTGCAAAATACACCTTTTTACCTCAATACTCCTTCAACAATTACAACAATGCGCTGTTAGTTCGGGCCAAATTTTCGTCCAACCGCTCTACACACTGCCCCGACGATTCTGAAGCACTTTCAACGAAAAACAACAAGTATTAACCCACTAATACCTACTATATCCATAAACATCAACCATTCATCAACCGCTAAATCCCTTTTGCCGTGATTTTGTTAGCGCTGTCTCGGACTGCACACAGACGGGTTTGAGTGGGGGAAACAGCAGCCGAGGGAAAAATCGCGCACGTGAGTTTGTGAGCGAGAAAACATCCGTGCCGCGGAGAGTTTGGACGATGAAACATCCGTGCCGCTGTTGGTTTGTGTTGGTATAACATCCGTACCGCAGTGGAGTAGCATAAAGTAGTAGTGATACAGTGTCATGACGAAGATTGAACTCTGAGTAGTGATATGGACTCAGCTGAATGCAATAGGGCTGTATTGAAGGTTATAATTCATCTAGAATGTGCCTGATAAAAGAGAATTTGAAGAGATCTTTAAACGAAGAAAACTACTATTAATCACGTGATATATAAAGTCCCATAGAGTACCATATCCATTAGAACTACATTTGATACAATATGATTTAAAAACTTTCCGTAAGTGCCCAAGTATGGATCCCAGTAGTCTAGCGAGAAATCTCTTTGCAGCTTTCAAGTTTGGAATTTCAAGGAAATATCAGAACACAAATAAAGCCGATATCTCTGTTATCTAAGATAGTTCAGAACCGGAGTGATCTGATAATGATAACATGGATATTTAGGTCTCTTACTTTCTTACTTCATAGCATTTTCGATAAGGCACGGCTTAAAATCTACGAAATATACGTCTACAACTACATCTCTTCGTGGAACGTGAATTTTCAAGTGATCTTTTGCATTGTGTGATGTCCTGTTCGGATCTTTTCGAATATGATTTCTGATTCTGATTCTGATTCTGATTCTGATACTAATTTTTTTCTGATTTGATATAGATGAAAGCTAATGAAATGGACCGGATCATACCTACGGAGTAAAGGTATAATGGTGAGTAGTCAGCTATAATTGTTCTAGTTTGCACCAAAATAGGAACCAAATATAGCATTATCTATTGCACAAGGCAAAATTATAATGATTCGGCACCAGAGTGTTGGCAAACATTTTTAGAGAAAGCGGTTAATAAAAGGATCAGGAGCGACCAAGGAATCAGTATCATTATAATCTTCATTCACACTCTTCAATCATATTCGTTTCACACAACCACAATTTCCACTCGTATTTTCACGGTTCGTCCACTATAGAGCACTACAATTCAAAGCACATTTGCACTTTGATTGTGGAACTTCCAACAGTCTCTTGAACGTAAAATATCAATTAACCCTATTAAAACACTTTTGTACATAAATTAATTTAGTTTTCTGGAACATCAATTTCACCAGCGTTAATAGCATCGATGATATCGTGTGGGTTTTTACCCTCAACACGACATCCAACGGATTGAGCAGTACCCAAGATCTCCTTGGAAACGGAGGCTAAGGTCTTACCGAAGGACTTCTCCTTCATTTGTCTAGCAATGTCGTAGATCTCTTCCAATGGGATGTTACCAGAGTGCTTGACGTTCTTCTCCTTTTTTCTGTCTCTTGGTGGCTCCTTCAAGGCAGTGATGACTAAAGAAGAGGCAGATGGGACAACGGAGGCAGTGGCTTGTCTGTTTTGGATTCTCAATTGGACAGTGACCTTGATACCCTTGAAGTCCTTGGTGGCCTTGGCGATATCTTCACCGACCTTCTTTGGGGACAAACCCAATGGACCAATCTTTGGGGCCAAAGCGGAGGAAGCACCAACTTCACCACCGACGGCTCTTAAGTAAAGGAACTTAACTTCATTTGGATCGATCTTTGGAGGCATCTTGACGTTTACTTTATTGCTGGTTTATAAAAAGCCTATACAAATCTTTTCTATTTCCCTTATGATAAACTTCAACACTTGTATGAAATTTTTTCCTCCAAACGGTATTCTGGAAATTTTCATTCTTTCAGAGTGTGCCTGTACACAGCGGTATATGCCAAAACGATGCGAAGAGGCGTTAAGTATGTGTCATGTGATCGGAATTGAAAAGAGAGCATTGAGAGAGTGGGAGGTGTGGAAATGGGGTCATGTGGAAGAGGGACGGAGCTAGGGCACAAGCCCTAATATGGGGTAATGTATATGTGGTGAGTGGAGTGGGAGTGGGAGGTGGTGTTATGTAGAGTTATAGTGGATGTTGTTTGAGATGGTCTGTTTCTAGGGAGTGGCTTTGATTAAGGGGTTGAAAAGATGGAGATATGATACAATTATCCGCTGGCGTGGAGAAAAATGTAGCATTTGAACCTGGTATTCTTGTAGTTTGTAGGAATTGGTTGGAGTATGGTAATTAACTAGTAGCTTGTTATATTGGAGAGAGTTCTCCCCCGGTCTTTCGTTGAATGGTTGAAATACTCGACCTTTTGCAATTTGCAGCTACTCCTACTGGGGTGGTTTTGTCTTTCTCGGAGAAGTAGCATTCAAAACAGTTCTTCAAAGGGTTATTACAGTAAGCTAAGGGGCCTTTCTTATCATTTGTTGCAGCCAAACGAGACTTGCAGCATCTGTATGAAGACGTGCATGAGTTTGCAACCAATTCCCCAATGTCTCGTTGAATGTAACCATTTCACGATTAAATCGTTGTCTTAGAAGTAAATAAAGACTCTCATAGTCTGTCTATATCCAAGAGATTTTCTTCTTCTCATAAGGGACCCATGCTTTCAGTCTTACACTCCTAGTGGGTATAGTGCAACACATGGTGGATTGCATGAATATTATTTTGCATGAATATGATTTTGCATCCAATGGATTCATTCAAAAGAGTGTCCTTAGCAATGTATAACAAAGCTGTATTAAATTACCTCCTACGATATATACGGCCCTACAGTCTACAACTCAGATAAACCGAAAATTCTTCTAATACTGTTTTAATGATGTCCTAATTACCCAAGCGAATTAAAATCTAAACTATCCAAAAGTGCCGAATGCTCTAGAGCGTCCCTCCAGGAATGTCACTGCCGATTCTGGAATCTTCATATTCAACACCAGAAGGCTCTTCAGCCATGGTTGTTGCCAATTGTCGCAACATAATGGCAGGATGTTTGCCCATTTCTTGGAGTTCCTTAAATATTACTACTGGTCTTTCGCCCAACTTCAAAATCCGCTCCTTGTCACCGTAGCAAATGACCAACACATACTTGGACCAGTCGTCACGCGGAATATGGTGTCTTTTCATGGCTTGTTGCAAGATTTTCAAGCAAGAATCGTCTGTTGATGCTCTCAATTGCTTGAGTGGTTCGTTTGAAGCTGATTGCGACAAATTACTCTTCCCATGAGAGCCCTGCAGTGATCCTGACCCATACAGCTTTAAAGTTGGCTTTAGGAGTGTAGCTCCTGACAAAGTAGATGAAGGGTTGGTACCGTTTCCGCTGCCGTTCGAACTGTTTATTAACGATGTTATAGTAGGAGCAGCTCCTGACGATTTGGTCTCAACCAAACGAGGTCTTGGTTGAGTGTCCATATTACTGTCACTGACACTTCTATTGGCCAAGGGATTAGGGTTTCTTTGCAATATGAAATCATTCTGAGGTTGCGATGTGAGCTTTGGTATAGTCTGTTGCACCACTTTCGCTGTTCCAGTACTGATAATGGAAGCAGTTGAAAAGCGGTTGGAGTATGTAGGCGAAGGAGCTCCAGAAGGAATACGGGCTGATGTACCATTACTATTACTTCTAGCTACGCCATTTCTAAGCGTAGATATGTTATTAGTGGCGTTTCCATTCGTATTGGAAAGAGCTGTTGTATTATTAGAAATACCGCCGTTGAGAATATCCTTGTTGCTATTAGTACCACTGAAGTAATTGAGAGTACCATCGTCATGATCAGACCCTCCAAATCCATGAATCGGAGACTCATTGGTTGGCGTTGGGAGTGGTTTGGAATCTTTTAAGTGTCGTATCACCGGGATCAAATCAGTCTTCAACTTTATGAAATTATCATTCAACCGTTTAAGATCCATCTGGTGACTTGGTGAAAGAGGCGACAGCACTTCTGATTGTGACTGGAGAGTTTGTTGACGGGCCATAACGCTCATTTTGGTGAACATGTCCTTGACAAGAACGCTTGAAAGAGCTAGTGACTCATGGGATATATAGTTGTTGTTGATGTTAATATTGTTCAAGCGGTACTCTGGATCATTAAGTGTACGGGGCGGGTTCTTTTGGTAGTGGTTGGTTATGAGTTCATTGATTGCTTTCTTTATGAGGAGACGCGTGTGCAAGCTGATTATTCCTAGTTCTTTCAAGTGTTCTGTGGTGAGGAAGGGAAGTAACGAGCCGTCGATGTTGTTATCGAGAAAGAGGGATCCTACGGACCGCTGATCGTCTGAAACCACAGCGTTCACGTACGACGACACTTGGGCTGCATCCCATTGCAAGAACGAGTCGTTGGTAAGAGGGGAAGCCATGCTGGAGATGTGAATAACGAATTCAAATGAGTGACTGGATCGAGTTCGAGATCAAAAAGGGTAAGATCGAGGTGATTTGGACCACGTTAAACGGTATTTATATTGATTTTAGTGTAGAAGAAGCCGTGTAAATGGCTGTCCTATTGTAGTTCTTCCGACTCTAAGATAAGATGCCAATGCCCCTTGGTTAGCGGGTGTACTGCCACCTTTCAGCCTGTAGATGTTTCAGCTGGAACCGGATGCCAATGAGTGATCTGGCAGCTGCAGTAAGGATGTTACAGACGTAAATGCCAATTCAACCAGACAATGGAAGAGCACAATAGGAAGTATAATAGTTGCGGTATTCAGCCGAACAACAGGTCTACTTGTAGTACCGGGGTGGAAGTGGGTTTTACGGCGGAGAACAACAACGATGTAATGATTGTAACGACGTACGAAAGTAATGAACGGAATGAACGTAATGAATGTAACGACGTAACGAACGATTCACTGCTATTGAACGGAACAATAGAACCAGATACAATGATGAACCACGGAAAATAATGGTGATCGTATGTATGTACCGTGGTAATAATAATAACTATGGCCGGTAATAGTAATAGTAATAGTAATAGTAATAATAGTAATAATAGTAATAAAAGTAATAATAATAGTAACACTACTAATGCTAACAATACCAATAATACTAGCACTACTAACACCAATACTAATACTAATACTAATACTACCAATACTAACTAGCAGAACTCACTAATAATAATAATAATACTCTATAATAACGATACTACTACCACTAATACTGATAATAATAATAATATTATACTTCAGTTTCTGTAGCGTAGCACTAAGGAACAATAGACAAGGCAAGACGGGTAATAATAATAATACTAATAATAATACTACTACTACTAACAACTCTCTTCACTATGTCTCTCACTATACTCTCGCTATATGTCTCACTATGATGTCTCACTATCAGGTATGCCACAACACCACGAATAACTTCTAACTTCTAACTTCTAACTTCTAACTTCTAACTTCTAACTTCTAATACTATTTTATTCCTCAATTTCCCACAGGCGACTCCCCTTCATCCCTACTCGATACCCACTCTCCTCGAGGCGTCTTCGTCTGTTGCTGGTGCCTGTGCTCTGTAACCGGCTTCACTATTGCTGCGGTGGTGTTTCAGCTGTGATTGTGCTTGTTTCAGAGTTGACGCGACAAAATACGAGCACGCCGAAAGCGGCGGTAAACCCGAGCGCAATAGCTGGGATGGAGTTGGGTACTCCATGGGAGTTGGGTACTCCATGGGAGTTGGTTTGGCAATCGGGGTAGAGGATGCTGGTGGTTGACTGCACGAAATGGGACTTGGGGTGGGTCCCGCTGTGGAATCGAGTTGACTTGACAATTGAAAGAGAAAATCACGCTCAATTGTCACGGATCAGGTGTGGTTCAATGACATTTCATTGGACCACGCCATAAATGGTAAAAAAGCCAAGAAGGGGGGCCAAATCACCATTAGAGCACCGCTGAATGGCCATTATGGAATATCTACCAATTCCACACTGCTCTCCAACGATCACCAGATCTGTCGAACCTATTTAACTCGATACAGTATCTACCAAGTCACTTCTTCAATTAAGACCACCCAGTGGCTCTCTCTGAATTTCGCATCCAATCGAGCCACAGACTGCAACACTATACCATGAATAGTAGAGTACCACGGTTAATTCTTAACAAAAGAGCTCAAATCGCTGGTAAAATCCTCCTTAATAATTCCATAAGAATTCAATTGTAAAAGTGCTTTTAACTGTGTATTCCATGCGTTCAAGCTACATCGATAACCACACCTTCCTTCTCTATAGAGCTGATCTGTAGATAAGCAATTTGCCAATTGCGTGCCAGACTTTTCAGCCATAGCTCTTTCTCTTCTTTTAGTGAAAAGTCGTTAATTCTTATATAGAAACCGTATCAATGGCATCAGAGTACGTTCTCAGCAAGCCTCAAGTTGGTGTAGTTCACAGCTATGGCCCAAATCTTACAGCATTCGAGTTTACCTCAACTCCTGCGGATCCGGCTCCAAATGTAGTCTTATTTGTGGGGGGACTTGGTAACGGGTTATTAGATGTCCCATATCTTCCACCATTGGCCGAAAGAATACAATCGCTCGAGACCAAAGACGGAAAATGGGCTCTAATCCAAATATTGATCCGTTCATCGTACAATGGCTGGGGAACATCTTCTTTACGTAACGACACTAGAGATATTAGTTCATTGGTCAAGTACTTAAGAAGCACGGTTGGAGGAAATAGGAAGAAGATTATCCTTCATGGACATTCAACGGGATGCCAGGATACGCTAGAATATCTATCAGTTAAGTCTTACGAAACGGATTTTGACCCGACTGCTTCTATTGATGGTGGAATCTTACAAGCTCCGGTCTCGGATCTGGAGGCTTTTAGATCAGTATCTGGGCTTCCAGAAGAGAAGTTTGATAAGCTTGTTCAGTTTGTAGAGGATGAGTATCTTTCTCAAGGGAAGAAGAACGTCATATTACCAGAGAAGTATAGAAAGCTCTCGTTTTCAACCCCAATTTCTGCTTATAGGTTCCATTCTTTGGCCAGTAAGAGAGGAGACGATGACTACTTTTCATCCTATCTCACAGAAGACGACTACAAGAAGTCATTTGGCAAGGTGAAGAAACCACTATTGGTGTTGTACGGTTCCAAAGATGAATTTGTTCCCGATTACGTAGATAGGGAGAAGCTTGTGCTGAATTGGAAGCTGGCTACTGATCCATTATATTGGAGTCCTTTAAGTAAGGTCCTAAAAGGTGCCATTCACAATATCGGTCCTGGTTCAGATGAAGGGGCAGAAGCCGACTTTATCAGCACTGTAGTTTCTTTCATTGAGACGCTATAAACTATGTACTTATTAGTGATCGTCCTCTATTCTATAAACACCAATTAATTTGATTAGACCATCGTAGTATTGTTTTAAGCTTAGTTCATCGGTCATTAAAACATCCGTAGTTGTCTTGCTTTTTTCAGATCTACTGAAGTATTTCAAGAATGACTTATGGTTGCTTGAATGCTCTATGACATGTTCGGGCAAACTGTCTTTTTCTATAGGATTCAACCTTGATATTAGAAATCTTGCTTGAGAATGATTAGTCTGGGTAATTATTATCTTTGAATTCAATTCTCTCTTTTGCTCGTCAAGCAAGGTTCTGATAAACTTCAAGGGTGGCTTCAAAAGTTCGATTGGACTATCCACCATGCTGTCATTATTTGAAGGATGCAAAGTCATCCTCGTATTCTCATCTGTAATAAGAAATACAGTTAACGTGAACGTAGTATCTAATATAAGAAATGTACCCCCAGGATATTCCATACATTTTGTGTCCAATGGTATCTCAATGGAGTCCACATCTGTAACTTTGTATAGTTTAGGTTGAATTGCAGCAATTGATGAAGAATGACTCAACCTAAGAAACCACGAGTGATAGAATGCAGTTTCATCAGGACTCGAGTTAAATACATTTATGAGATTAGTATTCTTCCTTAAGTTATAAACAAGCGAAGGCAAGAACCTAAAGTGCTCGTTAACCTCATAGATCTGCTGCAATCTTAGGTAAGGGTTGGAATCATGGGTGTTGTGATTAACTTTCAACGAAAGCCCACCAAAGTTATACAAGAGCTTGACCATGATCTTGTCCATCAATTTTACCAAATTATCAAACTTGTCGTAACCTAAGGTAGTATCGATTTTATTTATCAAAAGTCTCGTTAGCAACACTACCCAACATTCTTGATCAAAGCTCATTAATAACTCATGCTCTTTCACTATTTCACTCTTTGAGTTGACGATCTTTGACGTTCCATTGGTTAGATGAACGGTATTCTGAAGAAGCACAGAAAGACTTGTTGGCTTCTTCATGGTCGTCACTCTTATTTTCCATTGTCTTTCCTTTATATCCCAATACTTTAGTTGAAACTGAACATACACATCTGTTGTGCCTTTTTCATTTAACTCACGAGATGAACGAGCTGTGTTCATTTCGAAGAACACACTCAACGTATCTTGCGAGGTTAGAGTGTTGAATTGCCATCTATTAGTGAAGTTCTTCTTCGAAACTGCGGAATCGAACCCAGATATGCTGTCAGAAATCTTTTCATTGTGACTGTTGTACAACTTTTGTGCCTTAGAATACGATGAAGGTAAAGAGTAACCACCAGCGAAGATCATTCTAGATAATTTCAAATCCTTTGAAGTCGTAATGGTTAAAGTGCTCTTATACGCATAGTTGTCAACCATTACGCTTGAAAGGAGACTCCTCCTAAAATGTGAGCAATTGAATGTTTCGTACAAGAATATACTTCCCATTGTTTTCTCAGCAAGTGACTTCATTTCATAAATTCCCACTTGGTCCAAAGATCCAGAATACATGTCTATAACCCATCGTGGAGAAGTTACAGGAAGATCATGTTCAGTTGTCTTCGTTGAAGTGCTCCCCGTAATTGAATAAGCCTTTTCTACCGTCTGTCCACAAGCTATATATGACAAGGCTTCGTAGAACCTCAGCGAGGAGGAGAAATGAGGAGCATTGAGGTCCTGGATATCTTGATGTGACCTGATAGTTTCTTTCAACTCAGGATTCACGATTAGTCCAGGATTATTTGTACAAGGACCACTAGAAAGGAAGACCACCTTGCCTAGAAGGTTCTTGTATGAAGCTTGTGATAACAAAACACTGCTGATGAAATGAGCCAAGCCCGAAGATCTCGAAGCCTTGTAAGAATCGGTAAATCTTGGCTTTAAGCGCTTAAATGCTTCAATAATCTTCGGTTTGTTGGTATCGTTGACTTCCATCAAGATATTTTGGCGTACCAATTCACTTTGTCTGTAGTCATAGGGTAAAGAGTTCTCCTTTAGATTTAATCTGCGAAAGATTTGGATTATTGATTCCCTATCAAAAAGGCTCTTGTAATTCTTAGAAGGTCCATTTAGGAAGTCTTTGGGAAAGCTGGTATACCACCCGCTACCAAAGTTCAACACATTCACGCTTTCTTCGTAAGATATCAATCCAACTAGACTATTTTTGGGTAGGCTCTCCACTGCTTCTATTAAGGACTCTACCAACTTTTTGAACGAGTCATCTCCGGCAGAATCTACATGCTCATATACGTCTACCACAAACAAATAGGCAAATGGTAGATCATCTTGGACCTTTTCCAGGATTTCTTCAGGCAATTGGTATTCCAAAGTCGACGATGTCTGTTGCAATTCTAAGGGCCATTGGGAAGTTGCAGCCTTTGCTTCTGGAACCCAGTCTTCTTTGGGCCAGAATGACAACTTCTCACAAAATGGGCACCACCATTTCCTGTTAGCTCTGTCAATCTTGATGTGTGGGCTGATCAAGTTTCCACACGAACCACACGATATTGGCTGAATAACACCGGCACGAGGAATTGGTTGTGAAACGTCACTTCTGATGTGTAAAGGCTGATAGAGACATCCTAAAGGTGTGGATAGCCTCGACGCTTCCAACCTTGTAGACGGAAACAAGTTCCAATTGAATCTCACGCCATCAGTGTCTTCTATTTGCACGAATCTACTACTCATCAGATCCACTACACAGTTGTAGAGTCCACTATTACTCCATTATATCCTTCTTAGTACTGAAGATCTTAATGATAAGAGCCGGTCGTGCGCCAACTGAAAAATTCTGGGCTATCATGATTGCAACAATGGAGACCTGTGGAGGAGGTAAAAAGCCAGGGTTTGATAGAGAAGTAAGAGTAAATCTGTTAGGATGATGTCAAAGCAAGCCAAGCAAGTTTCAGTGGAAATTTCTGTGAAAATTGGGTGGTTTTTGGGTAATTAGTATGGCTTTAATTGGCCCAGTGGAACAATCCAACAGTGCTAATGAGAATACGCAATATGACACCTACCAAGGAGCGATGTTTCAGAGGATCAAAGAAGTGGAGATTTGGAACAATAGCTCCAAAAGAGCAATTGTCAGGTGCAAGCTCATATTTCTGGAAATTAGATCACTATCGACGCCGGTATCACTGTATCACTGCATCGGTCCGGATACCGGACCCCTTTCTCCGAAGACTCATACCAAGAAACCCACTACTCCTCGAAACCAGCTTCCCCTACAACCCATTTTCAACCCACGACTTGCTTCACACAGCGCTCGACTTCTCTCCTCGCTAATGTGGTTTCAACGATGGTATCATCTTAGAATAATTTGATGCATATTTCGTAATGAGCATGAGTATGCCCATGGCTCGGGTGTAAGCCTCCTGAACTGGTGCAACAATGCCAACAATCCACCGCCAACAACCCCAGAAAGAGGCCATTAGTAATCGTCCCCGTCCCAAATCGGGACCTACCGCCGAATATCGAACTATCAGCAGATCCAACCTTAATTTAGTCCTTGTTCCTGTCCACTGTCCCTTCTTCACCTGCCATCGGTTGTGGAGTCAATGCCACAATTGTGAAATGATGCAAAAAAATTCCCACGATAGCGAGGGAATCGCAGCATCAGATAACATGCACGTCGCCCAAATAGGCAGCCATGGTTTTTGCAGTAATTGGTGTGGATGGGAGTTGACATGTATAGATGTGGATGGAGTTGTATAAATATGAATGGGATCGCTGGGGTGAAAAGTTAGTGTTGGATTTGAAATATCACTACCAGAACACGTTCCGCTAGAAACCCCACATTCACAATGGCCCCAGTTCGTTACAGCAACCCAAACACCGTCTACAGTAGAGTCCACGACGAAAACGACGACGAAGGATTCTTGACCGTCTCCAAGGAGTACTCCGCTCAGTCCACCGCCCCAGAGTACTTGCCAACCTGGAGTCAAAAGGAAAAGTACGAGCCTTTGAAGTTCCAGCCTCACATTGACGCTGGTTCCAGAGCCGACCCTAAATTGCCTAACTTGTTCAAGAAGGGTACCAACTACAAGAAGAAGAACATCACCCCTAAGTTGGGAACTGAGGTTTTCGACGTCCAATTATCCCAATTAGACTCCGCCGGTAAGGACGAATTGGCTTTGTTTGTTGCCCAAAGAGGTGTCGTCGTTTTCAGAGACCAAGACCTTTCCAGCAAGGGTCCAGGATTCCAAACCGAGTTCGGAAGACACTTCGGTCCACAACACATTCACCCAACTTCTGGTGCCCCAAAGGGCCACCCAGAGTTGCACATTGTTTACCGTCGTCCAGATGTCAAGGATCTCTTTGAGCACAGAACCAACTTGGTTGGTTTCCACTCTGATGTTACCTACGAGTTGCAGCCACCAGGAACCACTTTCTTAGCTATTGTTGAGGGACCAGAGTCCGGTGGTGACACCCTCTTTGCCGACACTGTTGAAGCTTACAACCGTTTGTCTCCAGCTTTGCAACAAAGATTGGAGGGCTTACACGTCTTGCACAGTGCTGTTGAACAAGCAAACTTCTCTAGAAAGAACGGTGGTGTTGTTAAGAGAGCTCCTGTTCAAAACATCCACCCATTGGTCAGAACCCATCCAGTTACTGGTCAGAAGGCTCTTTTCGTTAACCAAGGTTTCACCAGAAAGATCGTTGAATTGAAGGAAGAGGAGTCCGATGCCTTGTTGACCTTCTTGTTGAACCACATTGGTCACTCCCACGATTTGCAGGCAAGAGCCAAGTGGGAGCCAAACACTGTCGTTGTCTGGGACAACAGAAGAGTTAACCACTCCGCTATCTTGGACTGGGATACCTCTGAATCCAGATTGGGTTACAGAATCACTCCTCAAGCCGAGAGACCAGTCTACGACTTGAAGGACTTGAACAAGCCAGACGAGAACCACTTGTACGACGGCCCAGACTACTCTTAATTTATGTTGAAGTGAATTCCAGGTGAAATCAGCAAAATAATATTTTTCTCTACAGCTTTTCGAATAAACAAGTTTCTTTTAATTATAAGACTAATGTATTTTAAGCTTTAAAAGGTTGGAAGTCGTATGATAGTTTGTGGTCAGCACCTTTCACCAAAGCGCAGCTTCCCATGTCCAATTTGACCGGTTCAGCTTCTGGTCTAATGTCGAAATCAAAGATATCAAGAGGAACACCAAGAGTTGTACACGCATTTGGAACATCTACGATTCCAGCAATATGACCTTCGATTGGGGCACTTGATAATAGTAAGTAGATCTGATAATCCGTGTAACCGTATCTCCTTAAGTATTCAATGGCTCGGATACAAGCTTGTCTGTAGGCTGTTGTAGCACATAAGAACTCCTGCTCTCCCTTCTCATTAACAGAGAATCCTTCGAAAGTCAAGTATCTCGATGGGCCATAGTGGTTCTGTACATCGCCAGGAATGAAAATTGGTGACTTCAAAGCGAGTTTCTCCATTCCTCCAGGAATTATACTAGTTTTGATAGTAAGAACTCCCGCCATTTCAATAGCACCACAGAAGGAAATTTCACCATCACCTTGGGAGAAATGTAAATCTCCTACAGACAACTTGGCACCCTTTACGTAGACTGGGAAGTAGCACTTGGAACCTCTAGAAAGGTTTTTGATATCACAGTTACCTCCATGTTCTGGTCTTCCAGGTATAGTACGTGCACCTTCCTTTGCAATTTTGTCGATCAAATCACCTTCAGCTGAACCACAATGGGCATTGATGGGTTCAGGAAGGTTTGCAACTGAAGTATCATGGGCATGTTGAATAGTGTCTTTCAATTCTCCTTCACGACTATTCCATTCCTTTAATACTGCCGCAGATGGAGCAGTTCCCATGATACCAGGATGAATCAATCCAGTGAATTTGGTGTGTGGGATATGTCTTGAGGTAGCGTGGATTCCTTCGAAGTCAAATATGGCTTTGGCAGCTTCAGGGTAGAATCTATCAAGGAACCCTCCACCGTTGCTCTTGTGGAAGATTCCACAATAACCCCATGGTTGTCTGTCTAGAGGTTGAACATCCTTGATTTCAACGACAAGAACATCACCAGGTTCTGCTCCGGTGATATTGAAGGGGCCTGACAAGTAGTGAATTCTAGTCAAGTCCACATCCTTTATGTCGTCTGCTGAATCATTGTTGCCGATTTGGTTTCCGGTCCAATCCAAGCATTCAATCTTCACTGTTTCACCCGGTTGAATTGTTTCCCAAAACGGAACATCTGGATGCCATCTATTGTGGACCTGAGGCTGTTCATCACCCCGTTTAGTCAAGTCGATTTTAGTGACGTATCTAATAGGATTGGGTGCCATACTTTTAAACTTTTCAGTTAGCTGCAAATTGGGAGCAAATATTATTTAGCAAATGGTTGCAGAAAGAATACCCGCAGAAAATCCTATTAGGAGTGATACTTTATTTAACATATATGTATATATGTATATATGTATATTATTAAATCCTGTGAGTTAAATGTCTTTATATATATATGTTGTTGTTCATACACAACAGAAGGTAAGCAATGTCTCCTCTTATCTCAGAGCCGGCCCTATTGTATGGGCCGTTGTTTCAAACTCCGCACCCCCAATTTCCTATCTTGTAAATGGTGCATTTTAGCGATTCCATGTCGCAGGCACATGGCACTGATAAGAGATTCGACCAATGGAGAAAGTGTAAGAGGGTCCTTCACAAACAATGATGGGTTTTGAGTTGGAAGGAGATCGGACTGGAAAACAGTGACATCCTCCATCCTCCGGGACCACCAGAAATTACTCTTCTGGTGAGTCGTTCTGAGTAAACACTTCCTTTTTAGAGAGAAGTGTGATATTGGAAAGCCGCCAAAAAAGATGATATTTAAGGAGTTCGAGTGGATTAAAACAACAGGTTAACATCCAAGCGAGAATTACGTACAAAATAACCCATTACACCCTCCAATGAATACTTCAATAATAGTATAAAATTCTTCTTTAAGTTACATCAGATTTTTACAAAACGCACGTGACTCAAATCACGTGAATTTGAGTGACCTGGTAATCTCTGGCATTTATATTTCCAGAAATATCCGATATAGTGTAACGGCTAGCACGGTTCGCTTTCACCGAGCAGACCCGGGTTCGACTCCCGGTATCGGAATTCTTTTTTTGATTCATGTTTTGTCGACACCATGCTTAGAACCTGCTAAGCATCAACCAACTCATGGACACACACTTCTCTTTTTGCTACATTGCCGACCCCAGAGATCAAGTGTGGTACCTCAGGAATTTTTCAGTTTCTCAAATCATAGATCACGTGATTTCTACAATGAGCATCGCAGCTTTTTTTCACTTTTAGTTACTATGAACCATAGGATATGGAGATATAAACGTAGCTTTGTTTGATATTATAGAGTTATTATTCTAGTAGAAAGTCGGTATACCTCAAGATGGCACCTAGACAATCACAGACCGCAAAGAGAAACAAGTCTCAGAACAAAACTCGTTCTAGTGAGTCCGAGGTGTTCTCCGACTCCAAGGCTAGAAACTTGTTAGCCAACCAACCTAAATTGACGCCAAAGTCTAAGGTACGGAAGTTGTCTAAAAGTGCAGTGAAAAAGCAACAGTCGAAGATAAGGCTATACGGAGCCAAGAGCGGAAAAGAATACCGTGAAGATCAACTCGAGGTCCCAGCACTTAATATGGCCATTACTCCAGGTGTTCGAGCCAAAAAAGGTAAGAAGGGAAAGAAATTCGTTGCTGACGACGATTCCTTGACTTTATCCAGATTAGTCAAGTCCATTAACGACAAATATGACGTGGTGAATGAGAGTAAGTTGGAAAAATCCAGAAGATTGGAGGAATTACGTGACTTGAAGAGACAAGAAATGGAGAGAAAGGAACAAGAGAAGATAGACAAGTTGGAAGGTAAGAAGGGTGAATTAAAGAGCAAGGCTAATGTAGCCAGAGCAAGCAGAAGAAAGAATGCCAAAGCCACAAGAAAGGCCGAAGAGGAGGCAGAATCTCAACCAAAGGGTAAGAAGAGAAAGGCCGTTTCCTTTGCCTAAGAACTTTGGATTGCTTAGATCCAAACCTGACTAGCCAATTTATTGGTTTCCAGACTGCATTACAATTCTCGTCATTATTGTCTTCACATTACATTAGCATTTCATTTGTATAGTATAATTCGTCTTTTTATATATACATATAGACTTTAGTTCTCATAAAAGAATAAGTACAGTAACAATTTTTTAGAAGCAAACGTATCCAATGTAAGATACTTGTGCAATAGAAGGTATCATTAGCATTCTGTCGTAGATATATCACCTCGCTTCAAGTTGCAACCACAAGACTATGTACAAGAATGTATGGTGGCTATATCTTGTGGTCATATATCTCATAGGTTTAGAACCTGAATAAAGATCTTCTTCTCTGCATTGCTTCCTTTCTCTTCTTGTTGAACCACCAGCCATAGACTAGTCCAACTATTGAGCCTCCAAGATGAGCAGCGTAGTCATAAGTACCCCATCTTAATATGGTTCCAGCAAGGTTCCAGCCACTCAAACCCAAAAACAATGTCCAGGCTCCACCAGGAATAGAAATGAAGAAAAACCCAATTGGCGCATTTGGGAACAAGTAGGAGAATGTACCGATGAGAGCAAAGACAGCACCAGAAGCGCCCAAAGAAGCCACACCCAAGGAAGTTCTCATCAATGTTGGCAATGCTACCGATATAAATGAAGATACTACCGCAGCATTGAGGTACATCACAGCAAAATTGGATACTCCGATAGCGACAGCCAATGAGGTACCAAAGGACTGTAATACAAACATATTCACAAACAAATGCATGAAGCTCTGATGAGAAAAGGCAGATCCCAACATCGCCCAGTTAGTTCCAATGTGGTCCTTAACAAGAAGTCCATATCTACGTACAAATCTGGAGAAGTAAGGACTTTTCCACATGAGGAATACACCACCATTGATGGCGATCAATGCGTAGACGAAAGCTGTTGGGTTTCTCTTGAGGTACGCCAATGGGGTGTAATCGAATAGATACGGAGTAATCACCGTGGTTCCAATACAGAAGAGGGCAGTGAATAGCGCTGGACGTTTAAGTTTATCCCAATTGGTATTGTTGTAGTACCTATTGTACTGCTTCCATGTGTTGTTTCTCGAGTAAGCTCTTTGAAAGATACGGGAAATAGAGCTCTTGGAGAAGACAGCAAGAGATGGTTTTCCCAATGGTAAGAATGACGACTTAAGGATCTCAGTGTTGGATCTCAAGTAGTTGTTGAGCTGATTAGATGCAAACAGCGGAGCTTTTGGATTGTTCTGAAGGGACTTCTTCAGAATGTTCTTGAGCGATAACGAAAGGATGTTTGAGTTGTTGAAGAAGTTGACCTTAGCAAGGGAAGACGACGACACTGAAAAGGGTCGAAGAAGAGTGAGTTTTGACATGGTGGTGGCGTTGATGTGAACTGATATTGAACTGGTTAATGACGTCTAATGTGATGAAAGGTAAAGACAAACTATTTGGAAGTGGTAGAACCGAGATCAACAGAAGGAATATGATTAGTGTGATATCAGGATGGAACCAAGTATTGAATATAATAAACGTAAGCACCAAATATAAATCAGTGTATCAACTATCAACTATCAACTATAATATAAGAACCAATATCAGTAGTCTAAGTATTGGTTATATCAACTATGTGATATATATTACTTATAGTATATGATATAATTAATACAAAAAAACACTACTATAGAATCATATAGTATAACACTGCTAACACTGTATATACAACTCTATAATATATCTATAGGTAAATATTTATATATAAATATAAATATATATACATAATATATATAGTGTAGAACAAATGACGTATAACAGTAAATTCAGTGCCAGTAATTACAGCGCCATCCAATGATTCTATCGCACTAAGTAAGCAGTTCTCACTGAGTCTCTCTCTGTGAACCCTCTCTCTACGCCGCGAGAGACTCATATATTAGTGACGATTGGTGGCAAGTGCCGGTAAATTCGGGCAGATCTTAAGTATTCGCAGGGTGGGATTTGCTTTTTCTGGTGTGAATTCTTTTTTTTGGTGTTAATTGATTTTTTCTGGTGTCAATTGATTTGTGAGAGAGGTGATTTTTTTTTTGCAGCCTCTGAGGAGAAGATAGGCTAATACTTGGGAATTGTTATATTCATGGGAACTCTATCATAATGTTATAGCGGAAGCAGAGTTAACTCGTGAAAAGGAGAGGAAACCAAGTTTTTGAGTAAAATTGTCAAAAAATGAAGGAATACTTAGTGACATAAAACCACTTTGAGTGGTGTTTAACGAAGAAAAGTTCGGGTTCTTGTCAAATTATTGGCCAAATTAGCCAAATTCGGAAGATGTTAACGAAGAGATCAAAAGCTATCAGTACCTAGTAATAAACAACAAAAGCACTCATATCTACCTACAATTACGACGCTGAACAGTAAATATGGAGTGTTTTTAACCATAAAACAATTTGCTGCACCCTTAATTAAGTCTCCCTCAGTATATTTCACTACGTTGTCATATACGAATCCCGATAAGTTATAAATACCTTAGAAGGATATCCATTTCTACCTACGCTCTGTCTTCGCTTCTAGTCTACAGATTTATCAAACGCTGTGAACGCTCTAATATCTTTTAATATCGTCATTTCTAATGTTATTGTACACTAATCTACAAAGCTTCAAACTCGTCCTCCTTCTCTTCTAACTCGATCTTTCCTTTACCAGTCAATCTAGCAGCAGCCAACTGTTGGGTAGCTACTTGCTTTCTAACCTTCTTGGTCATCTTCTCAATCTCTGCTTCGGCATCATCAGCATCTTGTTCAGCAAACTGCATAACCAATCTTCTTCCAAGCAAATGGACACCTTCTAATTGGTTCATAGCATTCTCTGCCTCCTTGAGCAAGTTGAACTCCACAAAGGCAAAACCTCTAGCAGATTTGTCGAATTTCTTTGGAACTCTGACGGATTTCAATTGACCAAAAGCACCAAACAATTCCAAAATGTCCTTTCTGGTAGCTTCGAATGGCAAGTTCTTAATGATAATTTTGCTGGTGGCATTGCCAGACTTTCCAGCCTTTGCGTTGTTGTTACCACTACCTTGTCTGTGAGACAACTTCAATTGCAACTTGTGTCCTGCCAAAACGTGTCCGTCTAAAGCAGAAATGGCAGTGTTAGCTTGCTCTTTGGTTTTGAACTCAGCAAATCCAAAACCCATACTCAATACACCACCAGCATTCTTAGGGTCTGCTTTAGTCTTAACAGTGGCAACCACAAATCCTGAAAGTGGTTTGAAGAGCTCAGTCAATTCTTGCGCGGTGGTCGAAAAGTTCAAGTTCTTCACGAAAATAGAGACTGTTGGTCCCTCAATGGCATCCGCATCTTCTTCATCCTTGGTAGAATCTCCCAAGACGTCACTAGCAGTGACCTTGGCCTCTACTGCAGTCTCGGTTTGTGGTTGTGGTTCGTTTACAGTTTCCTTCGAAGAAGGCTCACGTGTGAATAAGTCTTTTGGACCCTTCTCTAGATATATGATACTCTTCTTGAATCTTCTGTATGCTAACTTTGTAAATGCGGATCTGGCTGATGGGGCATCACGGAACTCAACAATGGCAATTGTACCAGCAGGAGGCATCAACATTCTCTTCAATTCACCATAAGCCGAAAACATCTCACCAATCTCCTCAATAGTTGTTCCGTAAGGAAAGTTCTTCACCAAGATGATTTTGTCATCTCTCTCCTTCTTGTCAAAAGTAGTTAAATCTACACCTCTGTCTTCAAAATACTTTCTGACATCACCAATCACATGAGCTTCGGCCAAGGCTTGCTTCACAGCGGAGTTCGAATTTTGGGGATCTATTAATTGTGATTTGGAAACACCCATATTCGCAGCAACAGACTCCAAGACAGCATCTGAGTTCATGAATAAGGAGTTCCAGCTGAACTGAGTCTTAGAAGCTTGTGCCTTCTTCTTCAATTCACGCTGCTTCTTCAATGGCAAGTTCTTCAAATCGAATTCATCCATTCTATGGTCCTTCTTCTTCTCTCCTGGTAAAATATGCAATAAACGACCCTGGAAGATCTGTTTGTCCAATGCTTCATAAGCAGACACAGCATCGCTACTATTCACAAATTGGACGTAGACAAAACCCTTTGATTTTCCAGTACGGGTGTCTACTGCGATGTGTACTTCCTCAAGAGGTCCATATTTCTCGAATAATTCGCTGAATTCAGCTTCTGTGGATTGGTACAAGATGTTTCTGATGAAAAGACGACCAGTTTCGGCAATCTTGGATGCGGTTTGTTCTTCAAATGATACTTCAGGTTCTACTGGTACTGGAGCGGGACGTCTTCTTGGTGGAGCTGCTGTACTTTCTCCTTCTTTTTGATCGTCTTTGATATGTGAATCATTGTCTTCTTTAGATGCTGGTGCCTGTGATGGACGTTCGCCATTTTCAGCCATACGGATTCTTCTAGACTTCAACCAGTCTAAATCTGAGACATTTTCGTCAGCAGCAGTCTTAGTTTCCTCCGAGTTTTCCTCTCCTTCTTCAGTCTTGTTCAAGGCAGTGAAATCCATCATCTCTTCGTCTTCATCTTCCTCATCACGTTTTGGACCAGCGAAATCATCGTATTCGTCATCACTCTCAGCCTCAAGAGCTTGTTTAACTTCGAATTTTTCAGCCAAGTCGTCTTTAATTCCCCCGTCTTCTCTGGCCAAAGCTTCTTCCAATGCTTTAGCGGAAGGAGCACCTGATCCATCGGCGATGGCATCGTTAGCCCATGATTTCACTTGGTGAGAAGGCTTCATCACTTCCATAAATTCTCTCAATTTTGGATTACTGGCTATTTCATCGTCTATGTTAGAGACTCTTTCTCTCTTTTGTTTCTTCAACTTATGCTGTTCTTCTTGCTGTATCAATCTTTCTTCTTGTTCTCTCAATCTGTCTTCGTTCTGTCTTCTCTTCTGCTTGAAGGAAAGAGGCACGTTTGGGTCTGAGAACGTCTTGGCCAACTCCACGTCGATCCTGGCCGTATCTATGAACGATTTATCGAAGAAAGAAGCCGCTTTTTCAGCGTCTTCGTACGATTTGTACCCAATGAATGCAAATCTTCTTGATTCTCCATTTCTCTTCTTCATGAGCTTGACATCGGTGACACTTCCATGTTTGCCGAAGTACTCTCTCAACTTTTCCTCGTTGTAGTATTTGGGAAGGCCCTTCACGATCAAACGGGACATTTTCTACAACAATTACTACTATCTGAATTACACGCCAACTACTACTTAAAAGAATACACTATAAATGCATCTACACTCTCTTCTCTTCTCTTCTCTTCTCTTCACTAAACTAAACCGTTACATAGTTAAGAGAAGTCATCTGCGATTTCTTTTTGCAGGAAGCGAAAAAAAAGATTTGCGCCGCACGCCGCACGGTGGTGGGAGGGTGGGAGATGGGGAGATGTGGTGGGAGATTCATATGGAAAATTGATTGGAGAGTTGATTGGAGAGGTGGTGAGAGCGATATCAGTGTATGGATGTATGGAGATAGGTATGAATGATAATTGAGGAGAGAAGAGGGAAGGGTGTTTGCTTTTAAAAAGTGTAATTGTAGCGGGAATAGACGTCTCTTTGGAACTGCGACAGCTGATCAAATGATTGAAGAAATTACTGTAGTATAAGACTTCTAAGCGCAGAACCAAATGAACCGAACCAGCAGGCCCATATAAACCAAATGCAAGGACAAGATGGCCATAGATAATATAAATATTATCTCCCTACTGACCCTGAACCTTATACTTTATAGATGAACTACTACGCTACATCCTGCAAGAGAAACAGAAGAATGCGAATAAAAACAACTAGCATCTGATAATGTATGAGACCCATATTACGACACCCAATACGAACAACTAAACCCACAGGAGACAAGTGAAATCAACATTTTCTTTCTTTTTTCATGAAAATTCGTAATCCTCCAAAGACTAACACCTCCAGCACCTCCGCCTCCTCCACCACAACCACTACCCCTACCACACGCCAACTCTCTTCACACATCTCCCTCCTTTCACAGCCAAAATATACGCGAACACCCAGGCGCTTACTTAAAAAAAGATTTGCAGTCAAAGCAGCAGCACTACTCTCTGCAGGCTATATCGACTATTATAGTATCGCCTAGTGAATTATCACAGGGACCTATGTGGCTCTTTACCGTTAGTTTCATCTGGGCTAGTGTGTACTAAGAGTAAGTTCGTGCATTGCAGGTGATCAACTCGAAGCACTGGAAGCGTCTAATACCGTAAAAGCTTAATTCGGGAACTGGAGCTCGGTAACAATGGAATTGATCTACCATCTTGGATTGATTCCCTCGGACGAGGGATCTTTGCAGTCGGCCATTGTTCGTGTGAAAGGGGTGTTGATCTTGACTGTTCTCCTTATTTCTCTAGTGGCGTACCATCTAATCTCAGTAGCATGCCATTTCGTAGCATTTGGCTTACCAGAAGCTGCCAACAACGTGAAAAGAGAAGCAGCCGCCGTGTTCTGGGACCTTTGTATCTTCTTCTTAGTGAGTCTACAATTCACCAGCGGCAAAACGATGGCAAAACCTTATACTAACCCATAGAATCGGAACAACGTGTCATTTAACATCACAGGAGATGAAATAGATACGGAATCGGCGATCATCATCAGCAATCACCGATCTCTAACCGATCACATCGTTATGGCGTTCTTGGCCCGTTACGCCAATTCCCATTGTTCAAGCTCCAATCAAGTCATCGAAAATCGTTTGACATTACCACGAATCAACTTTTTCACGTGGTTTTTAATTTGGAGGGTTCCAACTTTACGGATATTGCTAAATTTAGCAAAGTGTGATGAAAATTGGGAGCTCGAAGAAGGCCTTGTTGTTTCAGTGTTTCACAAGGTGCTTCGAAGCAAGTTTCCAGAATGGGTGATTTTATTTCCCGAAGTGAACATTTGGACTAGGGAAGATGCAAGTCTACAGAACAGGCAAAGTGAAAAGTTCTATCTACCCGTACTACAGAACCTATTATACCCAAGGTTCTCGGGCTTTGCCAATACAATGTGTGCTATGAAATCTGCGGGTAATTTTAAGTTTACTAAAATCTATGATATTACATTGTTATATCAGAAGCATATTCCAACTGGAAGTGCAGCAGGAATTTCAGATGATTATGCTATTTATACGCCCACCCTTCTAGAATCATTTACAAGTAACTCCCATTTAACGATCACTATCAATGTTCAGACCAAGTCCTTATCGCGAATCCCAGTGAAAAGAACCAAAATCGAAAGATATTTGGAGCATGCATGGAGAGACAAAGATAAGTTGTTGTCGCAACTACACACAAAGGATCCTCATATAGATAGTGCTGTTAGTGCGAGCTTACCCGACCATCTGCTGCAACTTGTAAATTTATCGTCTTCGATAAGTGGTATGATAACAAATGAATGATGAAATTGAGTAACGAGCTATCAGGTATGTTAAGAAGTTCAATCCTCCTGAATCTTTGTAATAGGTAAACTATATATTCTGGAATTCTGTTGCTCATCTCTTTGGACCCGGTAGAAATGATCAGTAAACTTGCCTCCGTTGATGTGAGTCAAGAAGTTCTCGTCATGAGTAATGACAATCAATTGGAAATTTCTCTGAGACTTTCTGTACTCAATGATATTGTTGAGAGCTTCAGCCAAGGATTCGGAATTCTCGTGATCCAAATTGGTGGTTGGCTCATCAAGAGCAATGATTCCACAATTGATACCAAAACACTCCGCCAACGCCAATCTAATCAATATACTTGCTAGCACTTTCTGACCGGCTGAACATCTTCCACGCATATCTAACTCATTGCTATTTTTATACATAACCACTCTATAGTTATATGATCTGTTTCCCTTGGCCTGTAAGTTCACATCACTTTTGATTGCAATTGTTGAAATATCAGAACCCTTGTAAGTCTGTGACCATAACTCTCCGAGAATTCTATTTATATCCTCCATCTTAATACTATGGTATTTCATAATAGCGTTATCGAGGGCCTTTGAATAAGTTTGGATATCGTTTGAAACCAATAAGTTTGTCTGGAGTTTGATCCATTCTTCATGATAGCTTTCATTCACATTCTTATAGTCTGTAGCAAGCTCTTTCTGCAATGTCTTGATTTGATCTTTTATTTGCTTTAGTTCACCAATCTTTCCAGCATGCTCCGAAGTCAAGTCTGTTGTTTCTTGCCTTAACTTTCTTGACTTCTCATGATACTCTTCCTTCATGAATTGTGCATTTGAAATATCAAGGGCCAGGATATCATTTTCAGTTTGTTCCAACTTTTTCAATTGCCCCCTGTAATCGATATTGGCAATGATGTTGTGCTGTATCCTAGCAGAGTCAGCCACTGCTTTTTCCAATTCACGGATGGTTACATTTGTGTTTTCTATATCCTTTTGAAGAGTATCCATAATCTCCTTCACCTTTGAGATAGCTTCAGCGTTCTCCTGAACTCTTGTGAGGTCTTTTGTTTCGAATTCCTTTACTGAAGTTGCAAGCCCATTGAATATGTCAAGCCTCTCTGTTATTCCGTCAAGAATATTTTGCTTCTCTTCTAAGAGCGACAGATGGGAGCTTCTGATGTCGGCAAGCTCTTTTGAATTCAAGTCCCGTTTTTCATAAAGCGTATTCAAGGATGATTTGATCTCATTGGACTTTAATTCCAATGCACTGATACTTGACTCGATCTCACTAATGCTAGTCTTCAAATTTGTAACATCAGCCAAAGATCTCTCTAAGGTGCTGATTGCCAACCTTATATCCTTCACCTTATTTTCTGACCTTTGAATATCCCTTTGCAAGTCAAACTTAGCCTCCGAATCATCATTTATAGCATCACGTAATGTCTTGATTTGTGCCGACTTCAGTTGCAGCAATTTTTGCAATTCTGAAATTGAGAGGACGGCAGTGCCGAAACCTTCTATCTCTTCTTGCAACTCGCTTATCTGCGTCTCTATTCCTTTGATTTCTCCTCTTAAACGAATAATATCACCAAGAGGTTTCTTCAAAGTAGTGCACTCATCACGTTTGGTTCGTAACTCTTCTAATGCTTCCTGTTCTGTTTCAAGATCAAAGTTTTGCTCTTCTGAGGTCGAATTGAGCCCTTCAAGAGTGGATTCGGTTTCTTGCAACTTCTTCAACGAATCTCTGTAAGTGAGAACATACGAATTTATAGACTTGACTGAGTCTAATTCTGTTCTTATTTCTTTTGCTTGGTCTTCAGTCTCCTTGATCTTATCCTGCTTCACACTCCTCTGTAGTTCATCAACAAACTTCTGCAATGCTGACGTATCAAAAGAACGTTTACAAAGAAGACAGTGCTTCTCTTTTTCAGCAATACTAATAGCGGTGATATTGAATTGCCTAGTCACTTCCGAAGTGTTGACATCTTCCATTACATTACGGTAACTTTCTTCCAAGTCTTCAACCACAGATTCATAACTGTCAATTTCTCCTTCTTCTATGACTTTCAATATCTTTTCTTTAAGGTTAGCAATACTTGCCCCATACTCTTTCTTCGAGGACTCGCTTGACCTTATCAAAGCACTAGTCGATTCATATTCTCCTGAAATTCCAACTACCTTTTTTTGTTGTTGCTCGAATTCCTTTGCAACATCCGAATAAGCTTTGTCTAATACGACTTCACAAGTGTCCAACTGGAGTTCTTCACCGGTGTTCTTCTTGAAAAGGACAGATGTAGCTGATACAGCATCTTGAAGGTATTTGTTTTTAGTTACCAAAGATTCCTCTAGCAAAGTCATTCTAGTCCTTAGATCTGACTGTTTATTGCTGGTCCCTATTTTCTTAGATAATTCCTCAACTTCAAATTCCAACTTTGATAGGCTGTCCTTATTTTCTTGTATTTTGTTATCTAGCTTTTTGATTTCGTTATTTCCCTTTTTCTCATCCAATTTGGCAGTTGAACTTTCTAAGTCTGCTTTCTTCAATTCAAGTTCACTTTCGTCGCTATTCGCTATTTCCACTCTACTTTTAAGAGATGCTAATTTCTTCTTTGAGCTTTGTATGTCATTGGAGCAATATTCTTGATGTTGTTCCTCTCTATTTATGGAGTCTAGAACTTCTTGTAATGCCTTCTGCTTTTCATTTTCAGCTGCTGCAAAGTCATTAGAAATCTTCTTAAATTCAGTTTTCGTTGCTTTATGTGCTTGCTCCAACTTCGACTTGTATTTTATGATATCTGATGCAATCTCTCCACTTGGTACGAAGTCGAAATTGTCTTGATTCAATTCTATTAATCCGCGTAAATTCTCGATATTCTCTTCATATTGTGCCTCTTTTGCCTTGAGAGAACCTTCTAATCTTATTAACTCGTTATATTCCGCAGTCTTGCTTTTTAACTCTTTGTTCAACTCCGAGTTGGAGATCTGTAATCCTTCTATTTGCAGTTCTTTCTCCTCTTTAATTGAACTGAAATTGCTCTGTTGATCAAGTAAGAATTCATCTGAATCCTTCAATAATTCTATTGACCCTTTAGTTCTTTCTATGCTTTCTTGTAACGATCTCTTTTTTAATTTCAAGCTCTCAAAATCACTCAAGACTCTCTGGAACTCCTGATTGGATGCAAACAACTCTTCTGCTTCTTTTTCCTTTGCTTCAATTTTCAAATTGATCTCGCTAATATCCTCAGTGAACTCTTCAACAGAATTGTTCATCTCTGACAATTTGCCCTCTATCTTTTTGGCTCTACTTTTATCGATTTTAAGATGCTTCACACTTTGTTCTATCAATTTAATATCCACTCCCATATCCTTCTTTATTGTTTTCAAGTTTTCAAGAACTTTGGTAAATTTGGAAGCCTCGAAGATATCGTCGAATCTCTTCTTCAACACTGAAGCTTCACTCAATGGCCAGAGACTCTCGTCTTGATGGCAGAAGATCACGTAGTCTAGAATAGCGGGTGACGCGCCCAAATATATGGGAGTTTGCGTATCCAATTCAGCATTTTTGGTAGATATACTGACCTTGTTTCCTTTATCTATGGTGGCTAATTGTCCCTCGAGGGTTTTGAATGTGTTGGTGAAGACGCCTCCTCTGGCCTGCTTTCTGGTTAACAGTACGGTTCTAGTTGAGATCATGGACTTTCCATTGGCGTTTCTGAATGCCAATTTGATCTGGCCGGTCACCACAGGGCGTCCTGATATACTAGGATCGTTGACAAATGCACCTCCTTTGGAATTTGGTGGTAAGTCTCCTGTTGTCACATATTTCAAGCATTCGATAATAGTAGTCTTACCGCAACCATTCTGGCCACAGATTAGAGTTAATGGGAAGCCAAACTGGATGGTTTCTTCGTTTTCCGGCTCGAAAGAACGGATACCCTTTATTGATAATTTAAAGAGACTTGACATGGTTCAATTCTACTACAACTACTACACTGTTTCAATCCCAATTCGTCTCTATCTTATATTAATGATGAACTGACCATCATTAAACCATATATATTAAACTGCTACTAAAGAGGAAGTAGCTTGGTTGCGCGCAACAAAGTGAAAAATTATGAATGGTAGCGCTTGAGGATGGAAGAGAGAAGTATGGGAAGCGTATTAGTAGTAGATTGTTTTATGTAATAATGCTGATGTCTAGGGAGATATGGATACGGTTGTGTGGTAATTTATGGTTAAATTAGTGTGACGGCAAAAGTTTATGATATTGTAAAAAAAAGGGAAGAATATATTGAATAGGTTCTTAATTAAATCAATTTATTATTGAAAAAATATCCAACTATAAATACTCTACATGTACATATAATTATTGAATTGGTTGCGTATATAGTGGCACTCCTTCAATTGTGATCGGGATATTCAAATAGTAATGTGTTCCCAATGGCAAAATGCTCATATCTATTGTAGCATATTGTAACATATTGTAGCTTAATCAGAAAAAAATTCTCTTTTTCTACATTCCACACATTCTAGCGATCCTAAAGACGTTCTGGAAAACTATTCATCCTCACTCGTCATTCGTCATCATTGACAGTATAACATTAATCTATATATCTATTAACTGATACGTATATGCACAATTGCTACTCCTTTACCCTACTTCAAATGGGTTCCAGACAACTCAGCTGCAAGGTCGTCTACAGAAGCATCCTTTGGCGCAACATCCTTACCACTCAACTCCTTCTCCAACTCATCCAAATCGAGGTCTTCTTCCAAAGTATCCTCTTCCTCATCATCATCATCTTCTTCGTCTTCCTCGTCGCTATCAAGTTCCTCAAGCTCGTCTAATTCATCCAATTCCCCAAATCCTCTATCTTCGAAGATATCATTGATCTTCTCAACGAATTTGCTGTCTTCTTCGAATGTGTTACCGTTCAATTCCAAAATCTTCAAGTTTGGTAATTTCTTCTCCACAACATCAACCAAGACTTCCAAACTATCAGCCTCTAATTCGTTGTATTGCAATCTTAAGCACTTCAACTCCTTCTTGGCCTCGCCTTTTTTCAAAGCCTCTACGACCTCCAAGGAACCCTTGCTCTTCAATAAAGCATCGTTAAGGTTCAATTCAACCAAGTTTTCCCATTTTGCAAGAGCTTCAGCAATCTTAGAAGCTCCCTTGGCTGTAATGGTGTTATCTTGTAAATCAACGATTTGCAACTTCTTGGTCAAAGCCAAAGCCTTTTCGACCAACTTAGAAATACCAGCAGGTCTGATACCGTTCTGATATAATCTGACCACTTCCAAGTCTTCGTGGTTTCTTAAGCCGACGGCTAAATAATTAATCGAGCCGTTTTCTAATCTGTTTCTTCCACAAATGAAAGTCTTTAATGATCCTTTTCCGGCAGCCTTCTTAGCTCTAGCTAACTTGAAAAGAGAGCCACCGATTCTGGCACCAGCAAATGGTCCCATACCATTGTTAGACAAGATTACGTGTTCTACGGAAATAGCTTTGGCCAAATAAGCTTCAATTGGATCAATGGTTTGCAAGCCGAAGGCGTTGTCACTCAAATTGACGAGCTTCAAGTTTGGAAGCGTTAAAAGACTAGGTAACAAGTACTCTAAGGATTGAGGAATTTCGGTGTTTAAACGTCCCGTGTACAAATCCGAAAAGTTAATCTCAACAATGGAATCTTTGTGTTGCAAGATGGCCTCGGATAAGCTCTTAGAGGCTTCAATTCCAATGGTGTTACCAGAGAAGTCGATTTTCCTGACATCCTTGAGGGCACTGAGTTCCTTCAAGTAAGGCGCTATGTCTTCTTCCGAGTCAAATTTGACCTGCTTTCCAGCAATAGAATAGGTGTTTTCGGGCTTTACACCCAACTCAACTTCGATAGAGGCCATGGTTTCCGGATTGCTGAATCTAGGAAAGAACTGGTTTGGCTGTAAATTAGCACTCATGTACTTCGTCTTTTTTGATGATCTTTGATGTCAACGGTATGGATATTGTCACGTGTTGTGGATCGAAAAAATTTGATGGTTATACATGCACGTGCTTCTCTAAGCGTGATTTTGTCAGACTCAGAAAATTTTCGTGGTCGTTCGGAGAGCAAATGTGAAAATGCAAATGATTGATGAAGAATGAATAACCATCAATGAAAGAGAACTACTGGTTTCAAGATCAATAAAGGTACTCTGAATCTATACACAGTCGATAGCTAAGAATAATAGTAATAATAATATGTCCGGAAGATTTGCTGCCCCAGCTCCAAAGGAAGAGTCTGCTCTTGAACAATTCAAGAAGACTCCAGCGTACACCATTGGCTTAAATGTTACCCTCTTCTCATTGGGAGTCTTGTTCATACAATCGCCATTGATGGACATGTTGGTCCCACAATTGTAAGTTTCTGTGTGGGCACACAGAGCAGAGAAAGTGCTAACTATCTATCCTCATCTCGACAACAAGACGTTAGCCTTTTGATTTGCCTCCAATAGCCGAAACTTGTCGTTGTTGGTTTGCCCGCCTTGAGGTAATTTGCTATTGAGCATTTTTGCAAACGAATTTCATCGCTTTTTCCAAAAGGATGTGCTTGAGGAGTCTTTTTTTTTATATATTGCGTTTGTAGTGAAATTCAGTCAGTATCGTGGCCATCTGCTGAATTACTTGTGCAGCTTATGAGGCCATTGGTTGTATGTGCTGTCCGCATTCAGTGCAAGTCGCCGTTTGTGAAGCCATAGTGGCTGAAATGAGGACTTGCCAGAAGTCGTAATATGCATCTATTCCTTATGCGGATAGTGTCACAACGTAATGTCTAAAAATGAACCGCTTTTCATTTCATGCCCCGCCATGGAAAGGCTCTTATGATTTATACTGTATATACTTTGTCAAAATATAATTTTTGAATACCATAGAAATGGTTATCGCTATTGATTGTAATTAAACACCAACCGACACCAAATTCCGAGTCTATGCATACCGGCATCTTCATATGCCCCATGAAATGCCGTAGAAAATGCGCATTGGGCTGTTCCAATTATGTGGAACTTGGAACTAGGGTTCATACGCATCATACCAGCCCCATCCTCTTAATGCTAGATTGACTTGGCGGCAAAATAGAATGCTGTTGCATTTCAGCTACCAAACAAATGGTTGATTTTTCAGAATTGTGGTTTTTGGGGGGTTGATTTCACCGAGGTTATTCGTATTACCATTTGCGTCCTTTTAACACCGTAAAATATTTCTCTCTTACTCTTCTATGTCCTCCCTGTACTAGACAACCCACGCACAGGACGTTAGAAATCCGATGGGAGTGGGATTGGCCATGCATAATTAGCTCTGCAGAAACAGAAAAGGCTCTCCAAAAAGCTTAAAATTCAAATTTCACAGTCCATACAAAACTAAATCAGTGAAGTATTATCCTCTAAAAAAATAAGAGACGGACGTTTAATTCCTCATTCGGTCCCCCCAACTCTCGTCGTGCAGAATCTGCACTATGCCGCATCCAGCTAACAGTAGATAGGAATGCCGTTAATTTCAAGATTGGATGATAATAATACTTTGAATCTGGATTTGCTGAAATCTAAACACAATAAAGAAGTCAAAAAGGTTTGATACAAACACCCACGAAAATTATACTTTTTGAGACCCCTTCCATGCATGGAACTTCGAACCTTGGTTCAAAAAAAATTATACAATTATACAAAAAAAAATTGTATTGCAAATCTTAAGCCTGTGCTTCGTTAAAGAATGATGGGCAGCTGCTTATGCATAGCAGACTAATAACGTTCCTGGTCTAGGTCTATGATTGCCACACAGTTTGTTGTTGGCTATACTTGTAGCTGGAAAATATACTGCCATGTTGACACATGTAGTTGGCGGCCCGTCGGTGATTCTTTCGGTAGAGTGCGCCGCGACCGATCGAGATTAATTTCAAGCAGCTTGTACTGGCGTCTTGCCCAAGGAACTTTGCAGCTGGGCGATTATATTTTCCATGCATCTGTATCGTAACGGTCGGTCACCTAGAATTCCTGCCGAAGAATTCGGAGGGCGCTTCATTGTTGGGCAGTGATAGCTAAATAAAGTATCCTGAATGCGCACGGCACATCACTACCAATGGATTTTTTGGGCTGACATACGAGCCCTTAGTGCTATTTCTAGAAAGATTGCGACGGCATGAGATACATGCCACTGAAAATTATTCAAAAAGTAATTCTTTTTTGAGTTGAGGTACATTGTTACGAAGAGTAAGGCAAGTTGGGGGGTTGATGAAGCAGATTGTCCAGGAACAGCACTGTGGTCCGCTTTCTAGTCAAAAAAATGCTTTGGCTAAAGAGTATACCTTCCCTCAACCACCACACTTATATCTAAAAAGTTGTAGTAAGTAAATCTGTCTATTACACAAGCCGAAGGAGATGTAAATCAATCGCCGACCCTTTGCAATCACGGTGGTGTTTTCGTAATTATTTTCTACCCAATTTTAACCTCATGAAACTCAATTTGATGTATGGTAGATCAAATCGTGGAGATTCGATTTTTTTTTTTGGTGCATTGCTTTTATTAACAGGGACGCCTATTTAGTTAAGTGTATGTACATATATATATTAGATATATATAAATAGGTTGTATCCCTTGATAATTGCAATGCATCAACTCTCGGTCTTTTCCCTTCGTTTTCGTACTAAGCGTTGTAAATTAGTCCAATACTTTAATAGGTGAAAAATCGAGGTTTAAAGAGGTCTCACTATATATCTCCTACATTAACTGAAGATAATGTACTCAATTGTAAGAGAGGAGTTTTTGAACAAATTTGAAGAAATATAGTTGGGAAGCAAGCAAACGCTGGAACCCCTGAGACCTGTCCAGGCCTCTGTCATTACATAAGAAATCCAGGATTCAAGAGGACACATTCCCCTTATAGAAGTTGGTATCCCCATATCAATTTCCAATGGCTCATTACCCCAATCATAGTGAATCCAATGACGATATGACTCAGGATTTTAGGAATTTAAGGGGTATTATAAACAATTCTAATAACATCAAAAGTTTTGAATTAAAGTGTCAAGAAATCATACATAACAAGCTCATTCTAAATCGTGATTATTTCAAAAGTTCTAAGAACTTTCTTGTAATAATAAAGCTACTAAACTTGGCAGTAGAGGACCGCAAGAAATTGCTAAGTTCTCTTCAACAATTGAAGAATTACGATCAATATCTGGACAACTTAACTGTGGAAGATCGAAATGAGCTCGAAAAGGATATTAAACACCTAATAGAGCTTAAGGAAATCAAAAATGTTTACCTTACAACTTCGTACCTAATGGAAATGAGTGGTTATTTGTTTTCTAAAAGATTCAAATTCAATTGCAGTAAATTGTACCAATTGATTTTAAAACAGGATACAATCTGGCAGAACCGTGTCGACTACATTCAAAAAGAAGTTGACAACTTCTATGAGAACGAATCAGGGGATAGGAGAGGAGAGAGAAATTGATTGAACAATATCAATAAAGCTCAATTCAATCACGCGCTCATGATCAATTCAAGATTTGTCTTAATCGCATTACACAAAGAAATCAGTCAGGAGTCCCAGTACTCTATAGAGATACGAGTTTAGAAGCCATTTGGAAAGCGCTCAGGCATCACTGGGAATTCTTCTCCATTTACTCAATATGTTACATGCAACCAGACATGAAAAATGTTACATTATGTACATTTAATTAAGTAGAAACACATACGACTCTATACATTTGGCCATTCACACAATTTCTTTTCGTGAAATAGTGATCGATTCCTTTATGTTATCATGGAGCGAAATAACGCAACTGCAAATGATTAACAAATCTAATGATACTCTTCCTTAGGAGAATCCTAAGGTAAGAACTGGCCCTTCTTTGATAGAGCAAATATCATGGTTGCTACCAAAAGTTTTACGAAATTGTGATTTACCTTATTGCATTGAATTACCAACATTTAACAACCACCTTCACATGTACATAGCTACCGGTTAAACAAAAGGCCCATATCAATGATCAGTGAGGCTAAAAGCCAATATATTTAAGTACTTAGAGCGTCATCCAACTCGAAATACAACAAAAGGCCCCTTAAGTGGTAAGGGATTTGTCATTGTAGAATATGACGGTTATCCTGGAAGCCGACGATTTCATTGTGGTCATTCAAGCATCTGATAGAAATCGTAAGATAAAAATCAACTCGATCTAGGTTTCTATTCTACAACCATAATCGCATAAACTAGATCGTATAGATATACATAGTCCCAATACACTCTCTTCATCAGTTGCTATTTCCATTAGGATGCAAAAATCAAGACCCAAGTCGGATTAACAATCGAACAATTCCAAATGCGGTAAGCATATGATGTAGATTGTAGCGAGTAGTGTATTGCACAGGTTCACAGAAAGGCCATGTGAAATAAAATCAACCAGTGCTTTTGGAAGAGAGGTTTCACTAACAGCAGAAAAAAAGCACGCTACTTTTACCCCACAGAACTCCTGGAGCGAGTCCAGAAACAGAAGGCTCAGGCTCAGACTGTTTCACTTCGGGGTACACCGTATGTTTGTATGTTTGTTGCAGCAGATACGCGAAATGGCCTGTGTTTGTGATGGATTTATTGCCTCCTTAGAAGAGACTACAGTGTCAGAACAGGTAGACGAGGTAGAGGAGGTAGAGGAGTTAGGGCTTCGTTGTTTTCATCTGATTATGTGTTGGGGTAAGACTTCTCCGATGTTAACAGCGACCGCGGAATTGCTGTGCTGGAAGAGGAGTTCAGTATGGTACAAGGAATAGTAGCGTAAATATCTGATCCTGCCTATTTTTCGGAGTCAAAATATCACATATGGCGAGCCGTTCGGGGATGCAAATCGTACCAGAAATACCTGAAGGATTCTTCGGAATCAATATGGCATCTCTTTTAACATACTCGGTCTGTCCCATGTTGTAACTTTACATGAATCATTAAACTTTCAAATCAGAAACACGGACCACTTTTACATCTCTACCATCAATACAGAACATGAATAATCTAGTCCGCTGGAAGATACTAATACACACGATTAGTGTGCAGCGAAAAAAAGGAGGGGCATGATTTGGAAGTGCGACCGAAAACTGGGGTAGTCATCGGCAATAAACCCGTTCAATGATAAGCTAGTAGACGCTAGAAATCAGTCGACGGATATAAGAAAGAGTAACCAACTCCGGCGAAAGTTAAAGGGGCATTGTGAGAGCATACACAAGAGTCAGCGGCGGCTCAAGTGACGTAGCAGTTTCCTATAGGACATTATTCCCCTGATGATTGAATCACCAAAGTCATTCATCAGCCTGCAGGCAGCCTTTCCCCAAGTCCTCGGAGCTCGGTCTACAATAAGACGGAGTAAAATGGCATGATAGATTTGGACCAGAACGGCGATAAAAAAACGGGCGATTCTGCGGGAACGAAGGCATCGAAGATAAGTACCAGCAGGTGAAAATTGACCACCAAGAAGAGTAACTAAAGAGGTAATAATGATATAACAATGTAACAATGGTGGAAGTTAACTATTTCACGTGATTCGGATGGTTAGAAAAAATGGCCGTGGAGGTACTGAGGAGGTGGCCGCTAGAGGCTCGCTGCGAATTTAGCATTCTGGAGGAGTTGTAATCAGAGAAGGGTAAACGAACCAAGAGTGAACAAGCTCATTTACTCTATATATTGTAGACATAGACACACCAACAGATAGTCCAAAACGGCACCCATTTCTTATTAAATCCCAGGTGAAATTCTCACTCTCAGGCCGCTGCGATTTTCCATTTCTCGCTAGCTCTCTCTATCTCTCTCGTAGTACCGTTTCGCAGTTTACTCGCTCCAAAACTCTCTCACCAGAAATATACTGGTCCGTCCCTAAAGAGACCCATTCCATACCACCACTACAAACCCAGTACTCCGCGCACTACGAAGACCAGCTAAAGACCATGTCAAGACTACGCAGAACCCACTACAACATCCCCAATTTACCACCCTACTGACCTCCTACCTGCCGGTACCTTCCCGTTTCGCTGCCTACACGGATATCACACCCTCCTCCTCATCCTCGGCACTCCATCTCCTCAACATACACTCCCCCGACCCCAAAGCACATGAAATCCCACGGTCCATACTGGAAAATATTTCACTGGACATTTTGTGGAGTAACGTGGAATGAGCCCGCTACGATAACCGATAGTGTATAAATATGGTAGTGTGCCTGGAAGAATGAAAAACAAGAATTTGGATGTTTCTCCAGAATAGTTTTACTAATAGACTCGAATTCTTTTCCCATCTGTATCCAGTGTGCCTATATCCCGTTGAGTTCCACTGTATCAACCGTGCTAACCCCACAATACTGAAAACCCACTCTTTGATAGTAAACTCAGTCGTTAGTGATATTCTTACCAATAGCCAATATGAGCGCTTACAAGACTTCCAGTGTGATTCAGGCTGCTAACGCCCCTGATCCAAGATCTTCGATCGCCAAGGAGAGAGACAACATCCAGTTCGACACCATCAAGATGCACCATTTCCTTGAAGGTTCCAAGGAAAGATCGGAGTTGTTCCTCAAGCTTACCCAGCAAATGGAAAGAGATCCAATCTTGAACACCGACCTCAAGTACTACGATCTTACCAAGAACGAACAAAGAGAGTTGACTGTGCACAAGATCAACCGTTTGGCCAGATACATCGAAGGTGACAACTTCTCCGACTTCCAGAGAAGACTTTCTATCGTCAACGCTTTCGACCCACAAGTCGGAACCAGACTTGGTGTTAACCTTGGTTTGTTCCTTTCTTGTATCAGAGGTAACGGTACCGCCGAGCAGCTCGGATACTGGGCCTTGAGCAAGGAAACCGCCTACGTCAAGGGTATCTACGGTTGTTTCGCCATGACTGAATTGGCCCACGGTTCTAACATCATGGGTTTGGAAACTACCGCTACCTTCGACGAAGAGAACGATGAGTTTGTCATCAACACTCCACACATCGGTGCCACCAAGTGGTGGATCGGTGGTGCTGCCCACTCTGCTACCCACACTACTGTCTACGCCAGATTAATCGTCAAGGGTGAAGACTACGGTGTCAAGACCTTCGTCGTCCCATTGAGAGACGCTAACCACGAACTTAACCCAGGTATCTCTGTCGGTGACATTGGTTCCAAGATGGGAAGAGATGGTATCGATAACGGTTGGATCCAATTCTCCAACGTCAGAATCCCTCGTTTCTTCATGTTGCAGAAGTTCTGTAAGGTCTCTAAGGAAGGTGAGGTTATCCTCCCACCATTGGAACAATTATCCTACTCCGCTTTGTTGGGTGGTAGAGTCATGATGGTTCTTGACTCGTTCAGAATGGCCGCTAGAATGACTACCATTGCTATCAGATACGGTATTGGAAGAAGACAGTTCCGTCCTTCGGGCCAGGAGTTCGAAGACGGTGTTCCAGAAAACCAATTGTTGGACTACCCATTGCACCAGAAGAGATTGTTACCATACCTTGCTTTGGCCTACGTCTTCTCTGCCGGTGCCTACAAGGTTGAGAGAACCATTGAAGACACATTGGCCCTCTTGGACGATGCTGTCGACAACGACGACGACGACGGAATCATGAAAGCTATCGAAGAGATGAAGTCCTTGTTCATTGACTCTGGTTCCTTGAAGTCCACCTGTACTTGGTTAGCTGCTGAAGTTATTGACCAATGTAGACAATCTTGTGGTGGTCACGGTTACTCGGCTTACAACGGTTTCGGTAAGGCATACGATGACTGGGTCGTCCAATGTACTTGGGAAGGTGACAACAACGTTCTTGGTATCTCCATTGGTAAGCCAATTATCAAGCACGTTATGGCTGTCATTGACGATGACAAGATTGTCAAGGGTTCTTCTGCTTTCTTGACTCACACCAAGAAGTTCATTGGTGACAACTACAAGACTCCAATCTTGAAGACCGCTGCCGATGCTGCTGACTTAAGATTGGTGTTGAAGGCTTTGGAAGTTGCTATCATCAGATTGACATACAGAGCTTCTGAGTCCGTCAGAAAGCACAACTTCGAATACGTCGGCCCAGAGAGCGTGGAGATTACCAGATTGAAGTCTCACCACTACTTATTGGAGGAATACCTCAGAAGAGTTGACACTACTGAAGACAAGGAGTTGGTTCCATGGTTGACCTTGATTGGTAAGTTATACGCTTCCGGTATTATCTTGGAGAAGTTTGCCGGTACTTTCTTGACCTACCACGTTGCCACCACCGACTTGATCACTGAAGTCTCCTCTAACCAACTTCCAAGCTTGCTTCAGGAAGTCAGACCACACGCTGTTGCTTACACCGACTCTTTCCAACAATCAGACATGATGATCAACTCTGCTATTGGTAGATTCGATGGTAACATCTACGAGAACTACTTCACAGCCGTCAAGGAATTGAACCCACCAAGAAACTTCAAGGCTCCATACTCTGCTGCCTTGGAAGCCATGTTGAACAGAAAGTCTTTGGATGAGAGAAACAGATTTGAGAAGACTGATGAGGCCGCTGAAATGTTGGCCAAGTAAGCTGGTAGATCCGCTTTCTTTGTGTTTTATCCAAGCCCTTGTTTAGCTTTATGTTTAGAAAAAATTATATAGCCTAATGTTTATTTATTTGCAATGACATGAATTGAAAATGATATGAGAGAATGAATGAGTAGTTCAAGTTGATACAAAGGAGGACACATATAGGTTCTTTTTGTTGATAACTAACCTAGAGACATGAGACCTAATCATTGGTTTATCTATATGAGAAGCTATGTTTGTCGAGTTCAAATACACTGGTAGTAGAAGAGACGTGATTACTTATATCAGTTATTAGGGGACGTGTTACCTCCCAAATGTGTACCAAATCTATGTGTTTACACAGAGTTGTGTACCAATTTATAGCAATTAAAATTTTTCAGTCAAAGCGGATACTATGGATCTTATAGGCCAATTCTATCCCAGGCATTATAGTATCTAGAATTGCCCATTCAGTGATCATAGCTCACCATCTTATCGGTATACTTGCCTACCAACATCAACAATCAATGTAAGCAGTAACACACTCCTTCTCTAGTAGCCCGATGCTACCAATTTCAGTGTCCTGAAATTTATTAAGAATTTTGGCCCTAACTACATTATTCCACTTGTTTATCGTTTTAGACTGAATTGGTGAGGTCGACATAGCCCGCTAGCATATGAATTGCATCCTCTTGGCCTCTTATTCCGTGTCCTTTTCCTCCTACTGAGATCGGTTATTTTCACAATTGTACAGAACAAGAACGCAGCAAAAACTAATTAACGATTCAGTGCAGCCATAGATGATAATAATCAGAAACTGGTTTGAACCGTAGTTCTGATTTTCGATTAGTGTATTTTTAGTTATATCACTGTGTTCAGAATTTTATGCTGAGCAAACTTAATTAGACATAGTATGGCCTTAAAATTCTGTAAAACGGCATAACCAACTTATACCACCTCCAATTCATTAAAATAGAAAAATGCGATATGCACCGATCATCATATGATTTTTTAGTAGGCGGTGGGTGACTGAGAAATCGGCTGGTATTGAAGCACGAAAATGCGGTATTAGGGCACGGTACAGTCAGCCGATGAAACATTCAATTTAGGATCTGGTTAAAATAGCATTTAGTCTTGACGGAGGATCTAAAGTATGGAATTCGTAACCTAATTCGTTGGAAATACTACTACTAACTACTACTAGCAATCTCTCGTCTAAGTAAGAGCAAATATGTGTGAAATAGGAAATGGGGCTTGGTGGTATAATAAACGTATGTGTGCTCATTATCTTTTTTTTGTTAGCTGCAAACTTCTCGAAAGCGCTTGTCATTTCGCATATATTATATAGTACATGCATGGTTATTATGGAACAGTAATGTCTCGTATATTGATGGTGCAAAATAGTCTACAATTTGGGTAGATCCCATTCGGAAATGCCATGGCCAAGAGTCTGAAAACTGGTAAGATTTCTCTGAAGTAGGACGGAATATTGGTCCCGTACTTTCTGGTACTCGAGCTCGACGCTGTGTGATCTCATCCATTCACCTCCACTCCGAACAATCAAGTATTTGTCGGTCCATTCCTGGTCGTCCTTGGATGTAGTAAGATGGTCTCTTCCTACTTCGGCATCGATTGAAATCTGTTTCTCTACTCTCTGCAAGAAATATCTTCTTGTCTCATTGAACAAAAAGAGTGCCAACTTGATATTGTACTTATTAGCAGATTTAGAATTCTTGATCCAGTGGTTCGAAGAAGTCTCTTGTAGCGACCGGTAAAGTGCCCAGGCATCGGAAAATCCAAAGGAAGCCCCGGATCCGTAGACTCCTGAAGTTGGATGGGCAGCATCGCCAATGAAGGCTAGTTGGTCGTCAACAACTAAATTAGATAACCAAGGCCCTGACTCTAAGGGAAAAGCTAAGATCTCTGGGATGATCTGGACAACCTGGTTAATTCTAGAGTCCCACAGGCCAAAAAACTCAAGAAGTCTCTTTCTGCCCCATTCTCCAGTACCTCTGTTCCACTTCAACTGGCTCGCCGTAGACTCTGGTTCTCTAATAATGGCTACTATTCCATACTGACCCAATCCCAACTTGGACAAGAATACGACTGAGCCAGACTTGGCCCAAACGGAAGTATCGGTAGGCAAATCAATATGTGACACCAATGACTCTGGGAAGACACTTCTGTAAGCAACGACTCCCTTGTACTTGATAATCCCGCCTGGGAAGAATTGTTGACGAACTCGGGAATAAATCCCGTCCGCTGCAACAACTAGATCATGTCTTTCGTTTAAGTTTCTTACTTTCACATTCACAGCAGCACCTTCAGAAGAGGATAAGTCAACATTTTCCACGCTACTATCGTACCTGATCTCTACATTCAGTGGTAAATGCTCTAGAATGAGATTGTGAAGCGGGATACGGTGAGTCCTGGCTTCTACAAAGGGTCTAGGCCTGTTGAAAGTTTCTTGGGTATAGATCACTTCACCAGTCTGCCAATGTCTAGTTACATACTCTTTATTCGTATCTCCTTTAAATGCTATACCATTCAATTTGTCGATATCGATAAACCTGCTGAGTACATCAAATGAGGCATTTGTCAACGAGATCCACGCCCCTACTTCGGTAGCTTCTGGTGATTTCTCGTAGACAGTGATATTTGTATTGGGCAACAGACCCAATGCCACAGCAGCAAATGAACCGGCTAACCCTCCTCCGATGATTGCGATATCTAGTGCTTTTGTACTTACTTCCTGAGACATATACCTTATTACTTAAACCTATTACTAGCAACAGCGATGTTAAATTATGGGATTCTATTTACTGAAATACGACTTCTATATACGAAACTTCTATTATATTTAGGGCCGATGGTGAGGAAAAGAAGGGGTCAATACAAGCAAGAAACAGAAGTCCCTCACTTCACCGAATATCACTGAATACAACACAATGCAGTGGGACTTCTATTGTTTATACTTATCCGTAGCGACCTAGCAAAGCAAGTTATCTCTTTCTCTACAAACAATTACAAATAAAATCGGTTGGTTAAATATGAAAATAAAAATTGATAAGAGCCACACCCGAAAACGGACTGTCGCAAAAGTTGTGGTTTTTTGCTACTATCGGTAATTTAGAGGGCGGTTAAAAAGATAGCTATATGTTGATCGTCTTTTGGTGATATATTGTAATGTTGGTGATAGGTTGATCAAGAGTTAATGGTAGTAATTTGGGAACATACTTAAAGAGCTATTTGTATGGTGAAATGATAAACTAATAGAATGATCTTTACAAATCTACAATAACTATGTTTTAGTAATGGCGTGTGTAAAATAAATAATCATAACATTCAAACAAGATAAGTCGGATGGACTGGATCAATATCAAATGAAAGAGAATCAGAACTGAGAGAATTACTTCGACAAAGCGGCGGCAGCCTCAGGTGACTTTTCAAATCTATCTCTTTCTTCCAACGACTTTCTATTCAACATGGCCTCCAAGGCAGCAGAATATGGAGCCTTGAAATCTCTTGGTGGATTCAACACCTTGACCTTCTCAAGATAGTTCTCGTAGACGTTACCATCGTATTTACCGATCAACGAGAATGTGATGTTGTCTGGCTGCTTGAATGAGTCGGTCAAACCAATAGCGTAAGGTCTGATGGCTAAATAGAGGTTGGTGGCCAAAGTAGTATTGACGTATTGGATTAACTCTGAGCTCAATACGTTTAATCTGATGAACTCGGCAGTGAAAGGAATCAAAATCTGGGAAACATAGAATAACTTCAATACGTTGCTCAACTGAGCGTGCAACTCGGTGCTTGGACTGATGGTCTTCAATCTGTCTTCAAAAGTCTCCAACAAGTAGTAGTGAGCTCTCAATTTGGACAATTGAACTCTCTGTGGAGAAATCAAATCCCAGTTGTTCTTGTTTGCCTTCAAGATGTCAAGTAAGGAAGCGGAGAACTTGATAATCACGGCTTGAACAGCTAACTTGACCTTGGAAACATCGTCAATGTCCAGTTCACTCTTAAGGACGTCTTTAACGTTGAGCAACTGCTTAGCGTCGTTCAAGAAGTCCAAAGTAGGAGTCTGAATGGTTCTGCCCTTAAGAACCTGTTGAACATTCTTGATAATTGTCTTACCAGCAGACATGGCCAAAACGTTGTTGTCTCCTTCCCAAGTACACTGTACGACCCAATCATTGTATGTCTTACCGAAACCGTTGTAAGCCGAGTAACCGTGACCACCACAAGATTGTCTAGCTTCGTTAATCAAGTCTGCTGCCAACCATGTCAAAGTCGATTTCATGGAACCAGAGTCAACAAACAAGGACTTCGTGTTGATGATGGACTGGTCGATTAACTGCTTGTTGTTCTCTTTGAGACCCTTTTCCATATTAGTCAATACGGACTCGTGTTGCAACTCCAATCTGTATGTTCCCAAAGCAGCGGCGTAAGTTAAAGCCAAATATGGAAGCAAACGTCTTTGGTGAAGGTTGTAATCCAATAATTTGGTTTCCAAAGCATCGCTTTGCTTTGATTTGAACTGTCTTCGGGCAATGGCGTATCTGAGAGCAATGGTGGTGTATCTAGCACCAATTCTGTAAGAGTCGGTGGCCATGTTGACTCTTCCTTCCAATAAAGAGATGTAAGACAATTGCTCCAAAGGAGGCAAGGTCACTGTACCGTCTCTGGCGACAATACACCATCTCTGGAGCATGAAGTAACGAGGAATAACTACATCAGTGAACTGAATCCAACCGTTGTCGATACCTTGTCTTCCCATCTTAGCTCCAATGTCTCCAATGGCAATACCGGGGTTCAAGTTGTGGTTGGAATCTCTCAATGGAACAACGAAGGTCTTGACACCGTAGTCCTTACCCTTGACGATTAATCTGGCGTAACAGACGGTATGAGTAGCAGAGTGGGCAGCACCACCGATCCACCACTTGGTTGCACTGACGGTTGGGGTGTCAATGACGAAAGTGTCGGTTTCCTCATCAAAGGTAGCCGTGGTTTCGCAGCCAGCGACGTTGGAACCATGGCCCAATTCGGTCATACCGAAACAACCGTACAATTGCTTGATAATTCCACTTTCCTTGTACTTGGACCAATATTCGTATTGTGCATCGGTACCATTTCCTCTGATACAGTTGAGGAACAATCCCAAGTTCACGGCAATACGAACACCCATAGATGGATCTACAACAGTCATAATTTGCAATCTTCTCTGGAACTTGGCTGCTGGTTCGGACTCAAGATATCTACTCATACGGTCGATTCTTTGGGCAACCAACTCTCTTTCCTGTAATTTGGAGTAGTCGTAGTGCTCAAAGTTGGTGGACAAGATTGGGTCTCTTTCCAAAGACTTGTACAACTTGAGGACCTGTTCGGCCTTCTCTGGCGAACCTTCGAGGAACTCGTGCATCTCGTCGATGTTGAAGTTGGTTTTACTTCTTTCCTCGGCAATGGCAGCAGCAGGCTTTGGAGCATCTGGGGAAGAGACGGTATTCTTGACCTCAAGAGGCTCTCCGGTGTGTTTCCGTGGCTTACTGGTGCTCTTGTTCAACGACTTGGGCAAACTGACCATAGCCATCTTGAATGGAGTATTTTAAGGGTAAATTGGGTGGATAATAGGTGGAAATTGGTGATCTGAAGACTTTTACAAGTGATTCAAAGTAACCAAGGGCGATGAAAGCGTGTTGTTCCTAGTTGAAGTATGTGAAACTGGAACCGTGGTGATAAGAGCCTGTTCCGAATATCAGATGGGCTATGAGATCAACTACAACGACGATGAACAAACAGGATCAGGATTTTTGGCGTGAACAATTGAACAATGCGATTTCTATCCACTATCAAAGATCAACTCAACGAGAAGCTTTGATTATCTCTGTAAAAGAAGTACAGTAAACAAATAATGTTAATAATGTAAAACAATTACTAACAAGCACGAGAAAACTAACTGGCCTGAATTTTTCACTCTATGGTCAATACCTACTTCCCTTTGTATTTATACAATGAACACTGCTACAGACTCTACTCGGTAATATGCCAAACCAAGCGGCAGTTTAATGCTCCACTGCCTAAGTATACGTCCCCCACATCGATACTCCGGCAATACTCCCACTACTATCACCCACAGTATGGCCGAGCTCCAGCTGGAAGCTTAACTATGGGCATGTTCCGAGGATGAGGGTACTGCGGCACGGGTGCACTTCTCGCCATTTGTGGGGTAGCCATCGGAAGTAGAAGATACCGACGGTGTGCAGTCTGGAGGTGGTAGGATGAATATCCATGGATGGATGGGGGTGGGAGAATGGAATTAAGGTCGGGAAAAAGGTGGTATGATTTGCAAAAATTCTGGCTGGTATGCGGTGGAAGGATCGGTTTAGGTTGTGTCTATATGTAAGGGAAAGAATTGCAAAAAATGGGCCAATAAGTTGACAGTAGAAGAGGAAGGGCTGGAGCATGTGGAGTTGTTCTCCGCAAACTGGAGATAGCAAAGAGGTCTATGTTTGGTACGGCTATACTACCCAGTGGGGTTGTAATGGTGCAACTTTCTCTACTTGATCAGAAATAAGCGAAATGGGTGAGAAGTGTGTTGATTTTGAGAAATTTTGGTGTTTTGGCCTTGAGAATTAGCCCTGGAATGTGGTAGGGGTAATTCTGAAATTACGGTTATCGCGACCAGCAGCCTCTCCTAGCTATATCCGTAATCTCTAAGGTCCGACTTCGTCAAAGTCGCTAATGTCTAAGTCGTGGGGTAATTATTAGCCTCATGGCGTTCATGTGGAGAGGAGGAAAAGTGTCTAGGCGTCTACATCGTTTAGTTGTAGCAGCTTGGCAGATACCATTTACGTCATTATCAATTCGAGAATTTCGCAATCGGCCGAATGTCTATATTCAGTTTTAAGCACGAATTTGACAGCATAGAGACAAGACATGAATACGGTTATAAAAAGGGACTAGGGGACCGGAAGATATTGGCCACTCGCCGGCTATGTTGGATACTTTCCATATTCTTAGAGCCCTAGGAATTTTCAATCAATAACAGTTTATCTAATAACAGTTTATCTTACTTGTTTAACAACCAGATCATTGCTATGACATTATATAGGTATTGAACGACTATAATGTCTTTCATCGAACAGTGTCTACATTTCGTCTAGAAGTTCACAAATAGTTATATATCACCAACAATGCCTTAAGTTTCTCAACTTATAAATTTCATCACTGCCGTCATAACTCTCCATTCTAATAAGAACCAAACCCATTGACAGAGCTCATATTGAGTCAAGGAAATATACTGAGACAATGAAATTGGCCAAACCCGACTCCAGCAGCTAAAGCGTATAGTGAAGTAGACACATTGCTAGCCCGACAAACGGCTCAATTTTCATCCCTTGGGGACTCTCCTATCTTACCACTCTATCCTCGATCCAATTTCCAATTGGGATAGGGGCCCATGCACGGCCACAACAATAAATATCTCGAGCTCAATAGGGTTTATTTTCAACCATTTCTACGCGATTTCCCCTATCTTCGCCAACAATTGACGACAGCGACATCAATGGTTACAATAAACAATACAAGTCTACATCTGATTAAGTAATCTCCCCTCTGTGGTGATTAAGCCTCCACTCCATCAATACCATTTGGTGAGAAGTGGAGATTGTTGTGGTCTGTCACGTGTGAGAGTCACTCATATGAGGGTCCGGAGCTCATCTCCGACTTCCGAATTTGGCAGGGCATTCTGGGCTTACAATGAGATGAGGATCTTAGCTCTGACATGAAGCATGGTGAATCATTGGGTCAACGGTGCCTGGTCACGAAGTTGGTGATGGCATCTTGGCGAGAACTTCGGCGCAGCTTGTTTCGGATGAATTATCTCAACTTCCAGTGACAAGATACCTGAAAACGTTGTCATTATGATCACGCACCGGGAATTAAATTGGATGTTCCAAATCCGGTGCATTCCTGAACGGAGAGCGTAGAGACGATGAGGGTCAACGACGGAAGTAACATAGACTCCGGAGTCTGGGGCTTTGGGTTTTGGGTAACTACAGCAGGGTAGATGAATTGTGGGGAGTTCTACCATTGGAGATAGAAAGTGAAGTTCGGGAAGGAATACCTATCAAATAGATAATGGGGCCTATTGATATGGTAGACCTACTCATCTCACCTTAATGCGAAAACTTCCCAATGTGTGTAACCAGCACAGCACAAATCCACTTTCGTAGCGACCGTTTTTTCCTGGAGAATAACAGTACGGTGGAAAACCCATTAACGATACAGCAACAGTGTAATGGCACCAATTGCCTATCGAATGCTGCTCGTTTCTTTTATAACTGCTCTATACAACTTGTAGACTCACTTTCAAACTCTTTCCGTGATTTCCATAACAAAACCGGTCTCTAACCATCCTTCTATCATCTAGCCGCTTCCTCTCCCTAACTATCTGTCGGTTCCCTTGCCGCAAACAATTCCCTCGCCGCCAGCGACAAACCTTTTTTTTTCTCCCGCCCCTTTAAATAGTGAGAACAAACATCGTCATTATAAATACCAACCGAAAGATCCTATTTTCGGATTTTAACAATTGGGTGTTGATTATTGATTATTACAAATAGTTTGATCATACATTACAGATATTGTCCCTTGATATAAAAGTCGACAATTGTCCATATTCGTTATCCTAGTGTCTTTTCCTCGTAATAGTCACTTCGTATATAATAGTTAACAGCCAGCGCCGTTCGTATCCCTACTTAGACTTGTCGTCACAGTCCTAGAACTACCAATCACTCCCACACACACAATGAACTCAGAAAAGATTGTTGCCATCATCTTGGCCTTGTTGTTGCCTCCTTTGGCTGTCTTCATGAAGGTCGGAGCCACCACACCATTGTGGATTAACCTTGTGTTATGTATTTTTATCTGGTTCCCAGCTATTTTACATGCCTTGTACATCGTGTTGAAGGATTAGAGAGCAGGTGTTTCACGTTGTCGTTGATGGATGACGTTTGTATGGTCCTCGGCGGACCCTAGACGACGGTTTTGTGAGCCAATTCTTTTCAAGTGCCTATTTCCGTCTTTTCATGTTACTTTGCTTCCCATATTTCACCCTGTTTTGCTATTTTTTTTTCTTAATGTTCATTCACGACGTAATTGCTTGCGTTTCTCTTCTTTGTTCCCGCCAAAATTCGGGTAGTGGTATATACTCGTATACACCGTTTGTATTCAATATAGAATTAAACCCGATAATTCCATTTTGGAAGGATAGAGCCCGCTAGGGATCCCCTGTTTAAGTCATATGTCATTATGTGTATGTCTGTGGCTATGTATGATTTGTAAGTGGCTTACCAAATAGGTCATTTGAATGTAGTACTTTTACGTGTCTGGGTCATTGTAATCCATTCAATGTGGAGAGAATATCTGAGTATAGGGAAGCGTCCGAGCGGAACTAACGGGGTAGTTTTCTGTCGGTTTCATACTTTTATGGGACGGAAGGAATTGTGAATCACGGAGTGTAGATATACCTCCAAGGGTTCGGTCAATGTTGACTGTTCGCTAGTTCTTACTATCTAATGAACATTACTAATATAGATAATTCCACTTCACTTCCAAAAGTCTGGGGTAGAAAGAGTTAGGGACGGTTAAAGGAGATTTACGAGATCAGATATATGGGTTGCAGGAAGGAGAGATTGTGCTCTTCTAAAGCACGTAATTGCTACTATTCGGCATTAAAGCCGCAGGTACACTCTCGAAGTATAGATTCCTCCGTAATTCTACAATGTTTCCGTCTTACGAGAAGCTTAGCAAGGTATACAAAGGTGGATGCAAGGTTGCTATTCGAAGCGAAGGACCGTGACGTGTGATCACATGTAACGAAACGGAAAATAGCCTGTTTGTGGTATATAGCAATTAATGCTGCAATAGCCCAAGATGCTTTAAAGCTTAAACAGGTTCCAGGGCACGGCAACGATGCAGTAGCGTCTAAACTCACTGGATCATTCACATTCGTTGTGGTAGTTTATATTGTAGATGAATAGAGAACTATGCAACTGAGATTCAATGTATGATGTAATGATCTGCTCATCTGCTGGCTGCTGCCTTTTCAACTGGAGGTAATAAACTGGCGGTGTTTTAAGGCAGTTTTTCAATTTCCATGTTCTGCTTTTCCATTTTGCAGTCTCTGAGAGATGAGATGATTTTGCAGCTGCTTCAATGCTCCAAACCACACTGTAGTGAGGATATAGAGATATACGTAATAATACATAAAAAAGAGGATGATTTCACTTTTCCGCTTGCTACCGTTCATCCATGGTTAGTGTTGCTTTCGACACTCAAGTCAAAGCATTTCGTAAGTTGCGGCGAGATGTGCTCTCAAATTAGCTGAGTAAACACATTCTCTTATTGCTGGAGACGGGAATCCGTTGGAAGCAAAAACTGGTTTAGCTGCAATTTGTGGCATCCTTTGGAGGTCTTTTTCTATCAACTCTAATAAGTCAACCTCATTGTATACCTGACGTAACATAACCCATACATCAATAACTAGATCTAACGGTTCCAGCCTAGGTTCCAGCCTAGGTTCCAGCCTATGTTCCAGCCTATGGTTCCAGCCCACCTGTTTGCGTCCCCCACGCATTGCACTAAATTCACATCCTCACATCGTATCTCCGACGCATTCACATTGTCTTCGTCCCACCCCATGCCTGCCTATTTGGGCCTTTTCTACCAACTAATTGCCGGCCATGGGCACTACTTATTAACTCTGCTACACCCTCTCACTAATCGACCAATAGTATGGCAGCATTTTGGGGTGTGTTATCAGCGGCCCTGTATACTACGTGCCGCTAATTAATGCACGTCGACGCCTGTGTATAGATCGCTAATATACCAGTTGCTATCAGAGAGTTTGATTACTAGGCAATAAGGCAATTGGTATTGGGATGGCTTTTCGTAACAGTTTTAGGTTATGGTTTACGAGGGTCCGCTGCATGGTAAAGGCAGAGGATACCGTCGAGAATCCATGACATACATGAACCAAGGACCGCCTTTGAAGACCCCATGATTGAGCTGTTCTCTACGCCATGCCGTGGGTTCCAAGAGGTACATACATGGTCTAAATTCAAGCCCCTGTTTGGGTTGATTCTGTGCCCGCCTTTCCCTGGATCAGAAGCACAGAAGGTTTACAAAAAATAACGAGTCTGGCTAAGTGACTAGTGACAAGACCACAACTGACAAAATAACAGAAGCCAAAATAGTCAACGCCCCCGATAAGGGGCTGTTCTGTAGGGAGCATTGTGCGTCGTACGAGAGAACAATGGACCACTGAAGGCAGCAATACAGCATGCGATGTCGACACAGCGAAAATCATTGACCTGGAACAGTGCCATGAGCCATTACTGCTACCATGATCAACATCGCCGCCGACCACCAACATGACGTATTCGTCGCTTTCAAAGTCAAAGCAATACCGGCCACCGCCAGCACTTCGCTACCACCGGATTATTTTCATGTGGATTGCTTTTACGTAGCCGTCGTTCCTTGCTGCTGCTCCTTTCTGTAATCTATTCACCATCGGAGCATGGTAGCTCTCGTGCACTAAATTATGCATTATGTATTAGTCCTACGATTACTATTAGCATGAATTTTAATATTATTCCTACTTCTAATATTATTATTATTATTAATATTACTATCCCAGGAATTACCTCTGGTCGCAATCTCTGATTACTTGAAACTGCCATCCCTCTGTTCTTATTATTGTATTCTTATAATATTCTTATATTATTATATTAATCCGTCTCTTGCTTTTTATTGGTGTCTCGGTGAGAGTTCCGTTTATTTACTGTTAGTATTAATATTTGGTATTCTGGTTCTTCTGAGTTGTAGCCAACGGTTCTGCCAGGAGTTTCGTAGCACAGGTAATTTGTTAGCCACTAGTGGTGATAGTATAAGCACAACACTGATACCAACGTTAGCGGGTTCTTCGAGTTGAAACCACCGGATTTCATCACCATAGCATAACAAAGTGCCACTTTTTCACCGTATATCTTCCCACTCACCACCACATCCGTATTGTCATCATAGAATCTAGTCATGGCGGAGCCTTCTTTCGTCACCGCTGAACAAGCGGCGGTAAATACACCCACCACCACTTCAGCAGCTGAAAATCACCCATCTGCAAATATCACCAATAACTTACCCACCTCTTCTACATCACCAACAAATGAGGCCCCTAAGGACCAGCAGACGTCATCAAGCACAGCGGACAGCGAGTTGCCGCCGTTCTCATTCAAAAAGAAACCTTTGGATCCGTACGCCATAATGAAAAACAGGTGTTGTACGGATCGTCCAGTGGACCAAGGACATCACAACCACAGCGGCAGTTCATCCATCTTTCACCTGAATATCCTGTCGATCTTGCCTTCGCTAAGCTCAAGGAAAAAGGATAGCATAACTTCTAACGATAGCAGTAAAAGCAGAGATACAGTGTATAAAGATATCGACTACGATGAACAGATCCGATTCCCTAGAATGAACAATATGAACTACTACACTTATGGTCGTAATGACAGCAGGAAGAACAGTCTGTTCAGCGAGGGAAAGGATCAGTCAGAAACAAGCAGCACGAACGGTGGAAATAGTCATAATGATAAAAATACTAGCGCTACTACTAGCAGTAACAAGGCATCAAATACGTCTTTGACGAAAATACAAGATAACGATAAAAATGGAACTTACCAGAATGGGTTAGAAAAGTCTAGTGCTGCTTCTCAGGAAGAAGCCTCTTCAGTGAAGTTGGAAAGCAATACGATTTCGGCTAACATAGACACTAATAACAAAGACTCAAATAGTACTAGTAACTACATTCCCGCTACATTTGATCTTTCACAACCGCTCAGACGGTTCTCCCTTCCGATGAGTAGTAACGACTCATCACAGAGCATTAAGAAACTGTCTCAGGCGATTCCATTTGATAACCCTATTCTCGACACCGATGAAGAAGACGAGAACATCCAGCTCCTCAAAGAATACGCCGTGAATAACTACATCTACCAGCGGAACTGGGAACAGCAGAAGTTGAACAAAGCAATTAACAATTTCATAAATCTGGAAGAGCCGGAATCCCCAGAGGAACCAGTTTCTAAACAGCATCCATATTACTATCCAAAAACTGCCACAAGGATAAAGAACCAAACGTCATTTCCATCGATAAATTCAGAAAACAAATCTACCACACCACCAACGACGTCGAGCTCATCTCCCACAAATACTGCTGAATCATCTTCTAATTCTACGAATTCATCTTCAAATGCTGCTACTGTGAATACAACTAATGCTAATGGTTTGAATCAGGTATATCAGTTAAAGAAACCACTCATCACTCCTGCAGTACTCAGACCGATGGTATCGAACTCTACATTGGGCCCAGATACCCATGATAGTCTCAAGGATGTGAGTTTGCCTACGAAGATGACGTACACAATTTCATCTCCAACTACAATCTCTGAAGAAACTATGCCTAATTTGGATGATTACGACGCTGACCGCATTTCAGTGGACTCTATAAAGCAGCAGTCAAAGGAGGTGGTACCCAACACCTTCACCGCCGAACCAACTAGAGTTCACTGGAAAATGAACAATTTTACCAATCATTGCATGCAATGTTTCAAAACGTTTGGAAATCTGATTTTCTCTATGGTACTTCTTTTTCTTGATGAAAAAATTGCTAGAGATGGAATGGATCTCAAAAATCACGGAAGAAGAAGACACCACTGCAGGTTTTGTGGGCTTATTTACTGCGATGACTGTTTGGTACAAGGCGACATTGATGAAGCAAATAAGTACAACACTTCCCGTTTTGGTTTGATTACCAAAGATGGTGGAAACGGCATTTTGTTGGATAATAATGCTCGGTTCATTATTCCTATTTATCGCAACATAAGTGCTATTAACTCTTCGTCTTCGTCTACAAAGTCGAATGTTTCGATGAACAGTGAGGCAACGTCAATTTCGCAGTCATCGTTGATTACGAATCCAGATAACTACAAGCTTTTTAAGATCTGCAAGAAGTGTGGAGAAACTTACAAGAATTTAGTACTCGATATCAACCGAACTGCAGAAGCTTCTGCCACCAAAGGAGCACCAGTGGCTCCTAACAGATACAATTGTGAAGTCGAAGTTTTACAGAAGTACCCATTCATCTTCGTAGAAAATCCATATGTTGGCAAAGTCAAGGAGATGTTAGCCAAGACCAATCAGAAGAAAAACGTCGTGGTATACACACAATTTGCACCCGTTACTCCAGCAACCGATGGTTTTGTTGCTGATAACAAAGCCAGAAACAACTCCGTCAATGAGGTCCCATCTGACTGGACATGGAGTTCATTTTAGACACTCACTTTTTACTTCCATAACGATTATGTTCCCCATTACGTTGTGTTATTTAATTTTTTTTATTTCTCGTTTATTTGTTGTGTTATCATTCAATTTGTGTTGTTGCATGCTTCTAACGAAGCTTTTGTTGATTTTTTATTGTTTTTAATTTAGTTCGTGAACCGTTTACTCTAATTCAGCGTGATTTTTACCTTCAATTCTGCTATCTTTAATCCAGGTACATTAATATACATTACTTTCACTTAGATGATTGATTTACGAGGCTGTTGGCAACCAACGGTTGTGCAGAGATCACCTAAATTCGCTCCCAAGACAAGAATAATGAAAGGTTAATAGTCTACAACGAATTAGCTACTGGGTTAGGCTCGGCTCCACACTGCAGTCCTAAATAAGACGATAAGACGATGGAACTGCAAGTTATCTCGCCTCCACTGACCCTTTTTCGACACCCGAGACTTCGATTTAATTTCCAACACAACCACAGTCGTCTCCCCTCAACAGAAGCCCCCTATTACCCTAGGTCAGCACTATTCTCCGTCTGTTGATGTCTTATCCTGTTCAAGCTTCCCAGCTATCAAATGCTTGCGAAAATCCTGAAATGCACCACTTTCCCGATTAGGCAAAATATCATCGCAACACCGACGCGTGTTAATGATTCAATCAACAGTCAACGGTGTGGGTGCAGGATTCAGTATAGCCTCGAGGAGCTTAGACCAGATAGACTACCATGAAGTAAAGGCAAAGAAAAGGGCAAAAGAAAGGTCCCGGTCATAGTTACACTCTAGAATCGTACCAAACCAGTCTGGGTAAGACACTAATCTAATGGGATTAATGGTGGCAGACCACAAGCCTATCTATGCAATCAGCTGTAAGATCGCCATTGGCTGTGAAATGAGGTGCTGCCGGGCAGAGTGGACAAAGGGATTTTCTCGCAGCCGGCAGTATATGGCGTCTAGACTGTCACCAAAGCAATATGCACCCTACCAGATCCAAAACGTGAAAGCTGGTGGATTAAATAGGAAAATAAATTGACGAGATGTGACATTTTCTGGGTCTTGGCCAAATTCGAAATGGGGCCCCACGTACGGCCACGATTTCTGTTTGGGGGAGACCATATGGTGTAGAGATAGAGTTTATGATGGGCTCTGGTAAGGGCGAACGACGTCGAGCCCGTAGCTCCCGTCTCCGCAGCAACCCGTAAAATCCAGGTACATCACACCTGTTCCTCTCTGACATAGATACATGAACACACGTCCAAAAATCCCTGCCACAGCAGCACAAAATCGCTTCTTGCCTCATCCATAATGCCCCTATAATGCTCAATCTACGGCCAGAATTTTTTTCTCTCTCTTCCCTCACTAGCCTTTACGCAAACAAACTTTCGTCGCTCGCCGATTGCTCCCCATTTCTCATTGTGTCTAGCGAGCACTCCCCACCTGCTAGCGACACACCCGCACCGAAACTGCCAAAACCGCCCAATTAATCTCTGCAATCGTCGATTTTTAGTGACCCTCTCGTCGGTGGAGGCAGCTGAGTTTTTCTGTTTTGGCGTTGGATTTCCATTTTCGGTTTTCGATTTTCGATTTTCGATTTCCCATTTCCAATTCCTAATTATAGCCAAAACCTTGCCATTTGGATTTGGATTTCGTCTTCGTGTTTAATCTTCTTCTTTGTAGCCCAACTGACGAAGCGGATTATATATTTTACCTAGGTATATACAAAAAATATCGTGCTGGACGATATTCTTCGCTCTAGCTGTGCCTCCTCCTCCGCCTACCTTTTCGTGGTGACGTTTAATTTTCAGCTCTTACGTGTTTGTGTGTGTCGAGATCAAGACCCGCTAAAGGACATCTCGAAGGCCCAAAAAATCCCGGCTAACTTGCTATTGTTCTTGCCAGAGTAGCACTTTGCGTACTCGCTAGCAGAGCTCGTGTTGAAGAAAACGGCTAAATAACTACTGGAGTGGAAATTAAAACTCCTGTTGGTTGAAACCGTTGGAACTGCACTGCCAATATCTCCTTGGATAAAACTACTGGTAATAGAAGTCGTTATTATCCCAAGAGAATTATAAAAATTAATAGTTGTACTACAAAGAGTCGACTTAATCCTTCATTCATAAAAAAGCTTGACCATGTATCGGCAACCATCCCAAACCTACGCTTCTACGGAGTCGTTAAGAAGACTTTCATCTAATAATCCTTTTAGACAACATGTGGAGCAAGCAACTGGTTCCTCTCAAATAGAGCACCCTACAAGAACAAGTCTAACCCTTGGATCCGACAGAGTACCTACTCCCCCAACCAACTTCGAAGACTGGATTGAAAAGAATAAACAGTTGATTGACGAATCTGACGAAGACGAAGGCTATGAAGAGCCATCAAGACACCACCTGACTGGCCACACATCTAATAGCAGTAGCGGCGACTTTGCTAAACCCGTCTTTCCACCAAGACCTGTCAGAGCTGACAGTGACAGCAGTGTCAATTACTCATCAAAGTATGTATGATTTTACTAACGACTTTTAGATACGAAATAGGACATAGTGGAAATGACCCACACTTAGAGTTCAGAGCACAGAGACTAGGCAGAAGAAACAGAGACTGTAATAAGAAAAAGAGAGCAAGAGTCGACATAGCCACCAATATCCTTCGATTGCTAGAGTTTGCACCGTTGTGCAAGATGGGCATCTAACAGTAACGGTAAATTCCAGAGCAACAGAGTTTGGTAGGGAAGCTGTGTGATCACAACAGGAGAGGCATAGGGCACATTGGCCTCGACAGAACGCACTTTGGATCACTGTAGAGCCGGAACGCAAGGCAGAAAGGGTTAATGAACTAGAGACGTATGACGAGCTACGCGTGACGATGTATTGCTATGTAGGAGCATACTCACACCACTGACATGGAAATACTAGAGAAGCACTGTTCTTATACACATTAATAGCAGATGACTCGAGCAGATGACTCGAATATTATAAAAGATAGAAAACGGGACTATTCGGAGTCATCTCGGCACCCCTGGAAATGTGGAGTCGTAACTATCTCTGAGCATGATTGCTGGATCTGTTCCATCGAGGTATTTCCATTGTGGCCGTATTGCAATTCCTCTAGGGAAGTGTCCGTGGCAAGCACAATAGAGTCGATCATTCCTGTCTACTGAATTGGGTACTATAATAACTAGTTTCATTACTACTACTGATGTGGAATAATAATTGCGACCCTGCTGCAACATCCTTGACGACAGAAGAAGGATATTAGGTTCCCAACCCGGCAGCTGAGAAGCCCATTATTCCGAATGCAGCAACACACTTACATTTGCTGCGTATCCAGGCAACTACACATTCTACATCTTATTCTACTACTAATTTGCTACTTGCTATTACTACTTCGCCTCCCGTATCGTCCCCAACCATACTCTAGCGAGTTGAGTTGTCGTTGCAGTGCTTAAGCCCTCCTCCATACAGCCCACCATACAGTTCATCTGATAGCACTAACGCAATCCATACACACCCCCACCATCACAATAATAATAATAATAACACTAGCAATACTACTAACCATACTAAAAATCATTACTAATAACTAGTTACATCCATACCTTCGCCTGCGTACAGTCTCGTGCACCACAATAACTGACGGTTTGTCTTTGTTTCATGATACACAAATCTAGCCGTGCCCCTTGAGGTCCCCCCTTTTCTGGTTTGAGTGATTGGACTTCCGAGTCGCGGTGTGGGAAGTCGTCAGGGCACAATTCTGAAACACACACGAGACGGACAAAGTCATCGAACGACCAAGGGTGGCAGTATTACAGTGCATACAGCGAATTAAACTACGAGCTATTAGACCTCGCTGTATTTGAGACAGTTGTGTTGTGCAGGTGACAGCCTGGTATTCTTGTTTTGAGTGTGATTATTATTATCATTATTATTATTGTTGTGACTATTATTATTATTATTCTTGTTATTAAGTTTTATTATATATATCCTTTCTTTGCTGGGAAGGATATAGATTTATTACTAGGTGGCATTTTTTACGTCTAATTTTGTTTGACTATTTGCTATAAGGTATTATTACTGTGTCACTGTTGTCCCTGTTTTTCACTGTTGTTTCCGACGTCAAAGAAATCCCAGCTTTGTCTTGGCTCTAGTACTCATTCAACTCACTCCCTTATCTCGTCGCCGCACGAAGCCGCTCGCATTGTCCCTTAGAACTGTGGACCTACGTTTCGTCTCTGTCCGATTCCGCAGTGCCCCGCAATCCGCTTCGATACATCTCGTCGGTTGTTGTCTGTTGATACTAATTAAAAGATTGTAAAATCTCCTGGCTGGTCCTGGAATATTCGTATCATACACACAGTAGGTCACCAAAGGACCTTTACACAACTGACTGACAGTTGATAAGTGCTGGGCGACTTCCACCTATTTCGTTATCTGCTCCAAAGTCCTAAAGTGATCACTACCAAGTCCTTTACTAACTCCCATCTCTAGAAAAATGGCCTCCAACAACCCGTTCGCCGCAGCCTTGAACGAGCCAGACTCCTATGTACATCGCCGTGAGCCACCACCTCCTCCCAGACAACAACTCCACTCCCTTGATGGAACTGGCTCCCCTAAATTCACTTCTGCCAACTTACATACCAAGAGCTCCACTCCCCCAATTCGCCCTCCTAAAACAGCCTCAGCACTCCCACCACCATCTTACGAGGAGGTAGCTGGCCCAGACGGCGTTAGAAGAGAATACCCCAGAGAAAAGCAGAGCTCGTCGTCTTCTAACGGAACCTCTCAAAATAACTCGTCCTCCAGACACGGACACTCACATGTCTCGTCAGGCAGGCCACACCGTTCACACTCTGACTCAGGAAGGCCATCTCGTAGCTCGAGAGAAAAATCAAGTGGCAGAAGTGGAAGTAGCGGTAGTGGAACCAGACACCACCACTCCTCTTCACACCATCACAAGTCGTCGTCCTCCAGAAATAAATCACCATCTAAGAAAAAGCCAGAAGCAATCAAAGCCAAGAACTTGGATACAATTGATAAATTGGATGTGACTGCCTTCTTTGGCAGTGGTTTCCACCATGATGGACCATTTGATGCGTGTACCCCACATAGAAATAAGAATGCCAAGTCTGCTCCTGTGGCAGCCTTCCCAGTCGATGGACCTAACAACTCGATAGCTGGTTTGAAGGGTAATATTGACAAGAATGAGCAGATGAACTTGGCTTTTGGAACTTATGAGGATGGACCACAGAGTGACATTGTAGGGCGCAAACAGTCTGTTAGAAGAGGTGGCCCTGTGAAGGAAGAGGGTCCAGTGATAAAAACTAGAAGCACAAATGAGGCTGCATTCACACCAAAGCAAAATCCATCTGTTATCAACTTCGACTCCAACTTGAAGTCTGAGCCTATTCATGGCTCAACTACAGCTGGTTTGGGATCTACCACTTTTGTGGATGGAGCCCCTGCCCCTAAGATCGCTGAACAAAACGAATATTTGAGTCCTACCAACGGAGGTGGATTGAATAGAAAGAAGTCTTTGGTACAAAGATTGCGCAAAAATAGTAATAGTGAAAACAGCTCCAGAAGAAGCTCACACGAGACAACGGTATCTGCTGAGACTGGCAGAAGGGGTTCGCTTAATAACTTAGATAGTAACGACGAATCTAAACCACAGAGCGGTATTGGTGGCGGCACTTCATCCTTAATCAAAAGAGTGAAGAGTTTGAAAGTAAGAAGATAGTTGCATGCATTTCGTTTTAACTTTATCACAGGTTAGCCAGATTACATTGCATACTCCTTTTTCCACCCACCTAGATTCCCCTAATTCATCACGATGATACATATACATTGTACAATACTTGATTTTGTTGCGTCTTTTTTTTAATGCTTTTCACTTATTTGGGTAGATGCTTTGGGTTCTATGTTAGTTCATGATGAGTACCTAATGATGATTTTTGTTGTACTCTGTAATACTGCTCCAACAAGATTCTAACATATTATCTGTTCTTTTTGTTATTTATTATTTGATTGCTTTGTATTATTTGGTCCTGTTTAATGTTTGCTTGTCTATATAAAGATTTTTATATACACATACTCGTGAAAGTGTCTAGGTTCGTAGTCTATCGTAGTCGGTTGGTGGTTGTAGTGGTGGCTGCAAATAGGTTAATCCATTGGCTGCTTTCTATCATACAAGAAAGAAGGAGTAGACCTTGAGCATGAAATAGTGAATTTACCAAATTTTTTACTTAACTTTCCACTTTGGTGCTAATCTCTTGAAATGCCTTATTTAAACTTATTTAAACTCTCTTATAACTGTCTTAACTACTACTTCATCTAGCTTAATTCACTCGAACACTGTAACCAGTATATTCTTGCAAAACCAAGTCACATGATATGGCACGTGATCATTTTCGGGATTTTTCAACCTCAAAATTTTTCAATAAGACGGTTTAAAGAAAGGCATTTAGTCGATAGGTTTCTTATTCTTCTAGCCTGGCAAAGTCATTCAGATGTACAGAATTGGTAGCAGAAGGTTGGGTAAGAGCTCATTATTACCTCGTGTAAATTTGACTGCTCAAAGAAACGTTTCTTTCAAGTTACCGTCTATTCTCACCCTCGAGAATGCTAAGAACAAACAAGAAGGATTCAGTGGCTTGTTCTCTGCATCCACAGTGAACGAATTATGGTTCAAAAGAGGTCAAGAACTCGTACAGGGTTTAAACCAATCTCTTGAGCAGTCATATGCTTCAAACGAGGGCGTTTCCTCAGCAGAATCGAACAATTTACAAGATATCATTGCACAAACTATCCATAAGCCAGAATTATATGGTATCTACTGTTACGCTTCTTTCTTATACAACTTGCAATTTTTCTTGGAAAGTTTGAAGGAATCCGCTGTTCCAAAACCACTTCATTATGGTCAACCCAACGACTTGCTCAAAACACCAGAAATTGACGGTTTTGGCAACGAGCCAAAGGATGAGAAATTGAGAGAATGGATCGTAGACTCATTTGGTTCTGTCGTAGAATTCAGAACCTTGATTCTTAACTCAGCTAAGGCCATTAAGGGAGATGGATTAGTATGGTTGGTCGCTGAATCTAACTTGAGTCAGAGCGTGTTGAAGAACAGCCCTAACCTTGCCGAACCAGGCCAATCCAAGAAACCTATATATAATAAGTTGGCTGTAGTCAACACATACAACGCAGGAGTTGTGGATGACTCAATTAGATCTGGACAGGTCCAGCGCTTGAAACAGCAGAAGGAGGCTAAGATCGCTGCCTTGAAGAGCAAGCAAGCTGAAAGAGAGAGCATTGAGAATGGTGAATCCATAACTGAAGAAATCGGAGAATTGCAAAGTCAGATCGACGAGTTGACTTTGGGCTCTGTAGAAGATGCTGAATTTGCCAACTTGTTTACTGACAAGACGTTATTGCCTTTGTTGGCTGTGGATGCATCTCCTAGAAACTACTTGTTGGACTACGGCGTCTTCGGTAAGCAGCAGTACTTGGACAACGTATGGGAGAGTATTGACTGGGATGTCGTTACTAGAAGATTACCTGACAGAACCAAGCAGTTTGTGAACACCTTCTAAGATCTAATATAGAAGTTCCAAAGCAGGAATAAGTTTTGAGGCTATTCCTATGTTTGAGTTCAAACGGTCTTCTTAAAAAGAATTAGATACTATCTAAGTCACAAGTCATTACCTATTGTAAATAGCACTACACATGTAGTCATGTATAAAGTCTAATAAAGAATATCTATAAGAAATGAATATTGTCCTATGACGAAACATTCCTTAACTACGCTAAACCAAAATTATCACGATAACTTTTTAACAGTTTATTATCGTACAATGCTCTAACTATCATTTATATATATATATAAGTAGATTATGTATCAAAAACCTTTAACACCATCTCTCGTATGTTCATTTCATTTAGCTCTTAATGACTTTTTTAACAATACTCTCAACCTCATCCCAATCGTCAGTAGGCACTCTGGTCATCTCAATGTTGCCGAAGTACAGCTTGATGGCCATTAAAATGTCATACGATCTCTTGTCGTGAATGAACGAGATTGACACACCGACTCTACCAAATCTACCGGTTCTACCAATTCTATGCAAGTAAGTAGAGGGGTCAGGGTGGCCGTCTTTGTCAGTTGGCAAGTCATAGTTCACCACCATCGACACAGAAGCGATATCAATACCTCTAGCCAAGACATTAGTGGTTATCAAAACCTTGGATCTACCCTCACGGAAATCATCGATTAATCTGTCTCTCTCAGAAGTCTCCAAACCACCATGTAAAATGGAACAGGTATGTCCTTCTCTCTTCATTTTAGCGTATAAGGTGTTGGCTGTGTCCTTTTTCTCTACAAAGATGATGGAAGATCCAATAGTTAACAAACCGTACAACTCACACAAGACTTCAAACTTGTGAGCTTCGGAGTTACAGTCCATATATAATTGCTTGATTCCATCAACATTCAATTCCTCCTGCTTCAATTCCAATGAGTTGGCATTTGGAACAAACTTCTCGGCGTATTGACGGACCCTGTCTGGAAAAGTGGCCGAGAACAAGACTAATTGGGTAGTGTTTGGTAAAGTTCTCTTAACTCTAACACACTGGTCACCCAATCCTTGGGAATCCAACATATTATCGGCTTCATCCAAGACAAAAACCTTGACCTTGGACACATTTATCTTCTTTCTTTTAATTAAGTCCATGACAATACCTGGAGTACCGACAAGAATATGGGCGTTCGTTGACTTTCCTCTCTCCAAAGAATCTGGAACAATCAACTGAGTGGTTATTTTGGTAAACTTACCCATGGTAGATATGACTTCTAAAGTCTGTCTTGCTAACTCTCTAGTTGGAGCCAAACAGAGACATTGAGTGTATGGGTCGCTTTCCACCACTCTGGACAACATGGTCAAAGAGAAAGCAGCAGTCTTACCGGTACCTGATTGGGACTGACCAATCATATTTCTAGGTGGGTTTGAGATCAACAAAGGCAAAGCTTTTTCTTGAATTTTAGATGGCTTGTTGAACTTCATGGCATACAAACCTTTAAGTAATTCTGGGGATAATCCTAATTCTTCAAACGACTTGACGGAGAATAACGGCGAGTTTGGATCGGCTTGTATGTCTGCTAACTTAACCTTGACTTCGTACGTTGACTGAATCAAGTTAGTGTCTTCCTTTGTTTCTTCTTCCTTCTTTGGCTCTTCCTTCTTTGGCTCTTCAGTCTTTGGCTCCTCAGTCTTTGGTTCAACCTTCTTGGTCTCTTCTGTCTTCGATTCCTCGGCCTTCATCTCTACAACCGTATCGGATTTCTTATCTTCTTCCTTCTTGTCTGTCTTAACCTCCTTCGTCTCTTCAACGACTACAGTTGATTCGTCCTTTTTGGCCTCCTCTTTCGATGGACCTAACGAAAGCGACGAAAGTAATTCAGATGCATCTGCATCCACTCTTTTGTCAGTAGACATGACTCCTATTGCCTGATGTTACAAAGAAAACTCCTATAAATCTTCACTTTTACAGTATTTTAGATGTCTTCAAATTTCGGTTGGTGAAAAATGGAAGAAATAGATCACGTGATGGGTATTTGTTAATGAAAAATGTAAAAAAGAAAGCCCGACGCGGGGGTCGAACCCGCAACCTTGTGATAACCTCCTATGAGAACATAAAAGTCACACGCTCTAGCCATTGAGCTAGCCAGGCTTATTTGTTGTTGAAGTTGTTGCGTGAAAGTAGAAGTCTTGCAGTTTGAAATTTTTCAAAAAAATGCCGCCAAAAAAATTTCTTAAGTGAAAATTAGCAATAACGTTAGCAAGCCATGATAGTACTGTTACTGACAAGTTTCTGTTGTGATTTGTTAGTTCAGGAACAGTCTTAATGTAAATTTCTGGTTTATTGGTTTTTTTTGATAATTTTGCGAAAGTTGATTTTTAAAATGTGTTATTTTGTAAATCATTAGTTAGTTAGGAATAAAGATATACCCGCCTAAAAAAAACCTAGTCTCTAAGGAGCCACATCAATCAGATTAATATTCACTCAAGAATAAGAAAAGACCCTTTGACATTAGAATGGTCTCCGTTGAAAAAAATGTATTGTTTCTCTATGTGTGGTGTTGATATTTAGCTTTCGAGTAAAAACGAGAGAATGAAAGTTGCTAGCATGAGCAGTCTGAGACCAACGTATTAGACGTTTCTCCACCTCAACTTCACCTAGATGAATACCCTTGTTATTTCGTAGAAGGTCATTCGAAAATCTTTTACATTTACCCCTTAGCAAGAACAATGGTTCAGATATATATAGATCTACCAGACCAATTGGGTGCAAATTCTCAATCAGCCAAAAAAAAGGCAGCAATATAGAAAGCACCAATAAGCATTATCCCGATTGAAAAAGACTCAACGGGAATTGCCTTTATCTACTAAGAATCTCCTCCCTCTTAAGCTACCAACTAAACCCTCTTTCCCTTCTTTCCCACCATCTATACTTCCACTCCACTGAAAGCTTTCCAGAACATCTCCCTCACTTAATGCGCGCCCAAAACGTTCACCGATCAATTGAAAAATGAAATATCTAAATATTTCAATAGTTGGGAGATTCTATCAGAATAGATTCCTCTGGACTATAGCTGTGGATGTTCGTTATCCTTTAGACATAGTTGAGAACTTGTTGACATTGGATCCTCCATTAAGTTGCCGGTCATAGAATTTATCGAGGAAATTTCCTGTTTTGTCTGTTCTTTGATTGCTGATAGCTTGTATCTCAATGGTTGTTCAGAAGGTGGAGATTCCACCCACGACAATGGAAATAGCCGGGAAGTCAGCCAATAGCTCCGTTGAAACAGTAAAACATAATAAATACTCGCTTTTCAATATATGGGTGATTTCATTGACATTGAAGGTCCTTTTGGCCATAGGATACCATTCTACAGACTTCGACGTCCATAGAAATTGGCTTGCTATAACCTATAACTTGCCCTTGTCTAAATGGTATTTAGAAAAGACGTCGCAATGGACCTTAGATTATCCTCCATATTTTGCATATTTCGAATGGGCGTTGTCTCAATTGACCCCTCCAATAGTAAAGAACGATGGTTGTTTGGATATTATTGAAAAGGGAGCTTACGGATTGCCCACAATTTACTTTCAAAGAGCTAGCGTAATTGTCACAGAAGGTGTGTTGTTCCTTGCTTTGCAATGGTACATAGATGCCTCGAGATCTCATGCTGGATCGAGAAGAGCATTTGTTGCGGCTGCAAGTCTTGCGTTATCTCCTGGACTTTTAATCATTGACCATATCCATTTTCAATACAACGGAATGATGTACGGACTACTTGTTCTTACTATTGTAAGTGCTAAATTGGAAAAATACTTGATGTGTGGTTTTTCATTTGCTGCTTTGCTTTGTTTCAAGCATATCTACTTGTACTTGGCTCCAGCAGTATTTGTATATCTCTTACGTGCGTACTGCTTGAATCTTCTGTTCAGCTCCAAGAAAAGCGCCTTAGTGAACCTTGTTGAAATGGTCAGATGGATGAACTTAATCAAACTAGGAAGTATTGTGATTGCTGTATTTGCCGTGGCATTTGGTCCTTTTGTGTACTACAATGAGATTCCTGATGTGATGGCGAGATTATTTCCATTCAGTAGAGGTTTAACACATGCCTACTGGGCTCCCAATGTGTGGGCTATTTACTCTTTTTTCGATAGACTCTTGATCCAAGTTTACAATAAAGTTCCTTTGAGTCAGTATCCTCTTCAAAAGGTTTTCCAATTTAATCCAAAGCTTTTGAAAGACTCTAAATTGGTCAGCTCATCTACGAGAGGAATAGTGGGAGATATCGAGTTTCTCATTTTGCCAACAATTACCCCAAAGTTGACATTTTTACTTACATTGTTCTATCAAGTCATGGCATTGATTCCGTTGTTCTTGCAACCTAATTTCAGAAGATTTGTCGGAGCCTTGACTTTATGTGGTTATGCTTCCTTCTTGTTTGGTTGGCATGTACATGAAAAGGCTATCTTGATTGTTATTTTCCCAATTACCTTTTTGGTTGGCAGAGATAAAAGACTTCTCGGTCCGTTCAACCTCTTGATTACTTGTGGTTATGTTTCTTTATTCCCTTTAATTTTCACTTGTAATGAATGGTTGGTAAAGGTTGTATTCACCTTGTTGTGGTACATAATTTTCTACTTCAATTTCAGAAAAGTTGTGAAGTTACCTAAGCAATTGGAAGGAACAGGTGGTATTATTCTTGACAGAGTTATCAATGGATACATTTTAGGCTTGATTCCTGTTGTTGCAGTAACCAGTTTGATTGACATCTTCGAACATAAGTTTGAAATCTTAAGAAAGCTTCAGTTCATGAAGTTGATGATCTACAGTGTCTACTGTGGCATTGGTATCATTAGTAGTTGGAACGGGTTCAGCTGGTTATATTTCTTAGACGAGTCCATCTGGGACGATGATATATAGTAAAGTTGAAAGAACATAGCATATAGTGGGAAACAACGAGAAGCATTAGCTTTCCATGGAGTAATCTCCGTAGGTTAGATTACACGGTATCCAAAACAAATATATATATTTCATAATTTAATTAGTAGAAACAGCGTATTTTTATTTCTTATTCCTTGATATATTTTGGAGGGAAAAACCCTCATTCTTAACTAACTATATCATATAATAGAGATAGAGAGATATGAATCAAGACAGTTTGTTATTACTATAGAGAAATAAGGGGGGTTTTGGGGGTTTTTCAAAAGACGGCGTGACGTTTATCACGTGAAAAAAACTCGAGAGGTTAAACTAAGAGGATAAAAAAACAAGAAATGGTTGCGTGGTCTAGTTGGTTATGGCATCTGCTTAACACGCAGAACGTCCCCAGTTCGATCCTGGGCGGAATCATTCTTTTTTTGCAACTTTTTTAATCGGGATAACAACAGCAGTATAACATACTATGATTAGGAAATGGTTCCTCTCTCTTTGCAAAGCGAGTAACAGAAACCCAGAACAGTAAGGTTTTGCTTTCCCTTCTGTTTTAACAGCCTTGACTCTATACGACAATTCCTTAATAGAAAGAGAAGAATTTTTTTCTTTTATTTCTTAATAATAATACACGTAAATAGTCATAATGTAAACGGGAAAGGAGTATGTATATATAGTTATAATGAATCGTAAGTTTCATAAGGTTGAGTCTAATTTTTAGGGTTAAAAATGTAATCAGGGAACAAGGACTCCCAATCTTCATTAAACAAATCAGACGTCATAAGCACAGGAGGACCACCAAGGAAATCTAAGTTCTCATCGAACAAGATATCGGTATTCGATTCAACAATGGACTGGTTTTGGGAATGGACAGAATGTGGCGAGTTGTTGCCTCTAGAAGACGACCTTGTCGAATCTTCTGAAATTGTGCTTTGAATGCTCATGTTTTGAGATGCTAATTGACTACTGCCGTTCCTTATATTGCTCATGTTAGCTGGGGCACTTTGGACGATTGGAACTGTTGAAAAGTCTGGTTCCTGTAATGGCTCACCAATTCTATTTTGATCCAGGTAAATATTCAGAGAGAGTCCGGGTGAAGCAGTTCTTGTATTCAACACAGGCGCAGGTTGATTGCCGATCTCCTTAGTTGGAGCTGAAGCCCTGATAGGACGTACTGGATGTGGGATAGAAACACGCGATGTGGATTTGGGGGAGTCCATTGACCTAATCTTATTCTTCACTATTGGTTTTTTCTGGTCGCCAACAAATTCATCCTTGTTATTTATGGAGTATTTATTAGCACCGGAGATAGCAAGTGGGGTTGAAGGAGTATCATCCGATTCTTCTGAATGGTGTTTCAATTTGACCTTAATCAAGTTATACGACTTTTCGGCCAATCTCCAAGTCTTGGAGCAGCCACGCAAGACATCCATGAAGAATTGTAGTGAATCTCTTTTTATCTTATTCATCTGTTTGGCAGTGTTTGTCAATAAAATGATGGAAATAGACAAAATGGAGCAGTATACCATGAAAATTGAAACTCTTTCAAATCCATGGACGCTTTGAAACTTTCGGATGCCCTCATACAAATCTTCAATAGCTTCAGAGCAAATAGTCAAAGGGGAAAGTGAATCTTGGTTGTTCTTGAGCTTCTTCTTAACTATACCGACAAATGGTCTGTTAAGACATAAGACCAATATATAGTAGTAATACCTAACTGATGTGAATGTAGGATTGTCTGCTGTTTCCTTTAGCGACTGTCTATCCCATTGGACATCTGGTGGAAGACTGTTCTTCCATTTCATGATTTGAGCATTGTATTCCGTTAATTTCTCTAAACGAGATAACAAGTCCAAGTCTTCATTATTGGATTGGTCGTTTTCCACTTCAGATTTTGTGAAAATATCACTCAACATATTGTCTGAGATATTAATCAAGTTGATTATTTGTTTGAGGGGATTGGATATATATGATTGGTCCAACTTTGGATGCTCGCCATTCCTTTGTTTCTTGAGTGAACCATGATAAGTGAACTCATCAATCCATTCCAAGTCTGGTAAGTCATTTGTCTCGGGTATAGATGCATCTGACATCTTCAAAAGTGATGGTCTACCTAAAAGCAAACTGATAAAATGATCTGCTACATAGCACCCCCAGTAGACTCTACTTCTAATGTCTACATCAAGTGGGTTTAAATCTTCTTTAGACTTGACAAACCATACTTCTGGGTTCAACTGAAAGCCCAAATCAAAACCCATTCTCATGGCACTACCAGAGAGCATCCAGCCACTTGAATTAGACCCGTTACATATATCGTAGAATGCGAGTAATAGGAAACTCTGAAGCGAGGTTATAGATGGATGGCTCATCAGTGATAATAGCAAACTTTTCGCTTCGCTGTAATATTGTCTTGACTTGTGGTAAATTCTATCGTTGTCACTCATCCTAGAGCCAAGAGCACAGATACTCAAGACGAGAATTTTGGAGCAATAAAGAGACGTAGGTTTGGGATCGAAGAAGTCAATGAGGAATGCTTCACGGAATATGAACATGTTGTGGTCTGGATACTGCCATATGAAGAAGAGCTTAACGCAATGAAGCACGTCTGGATCTTTATTCAATATTTTAATGGATGATGACGATTCCTCCAGCCGCTTTTGGCTTGAGTGTTTACTTATTAAATTATCATCATAAACACTGGTAGGTCCGTACACTGCTCTATCTTCTACAGAATCTTCATGGTGTTGTGCTGATGGACTTTTACGGCTTTGGTTCTGTGATTGGGACTGTGATGTAGGACCCAGAGCCGACAGACTCATAACGTCTCGGTTTATCAATTCCTCGAGGTCTGTCTTGTCCATTAGTTCCTTTCTGCTTTCTGCATTGTCTAAACTCTTGAATTTACGGAAGAAGTCCGTCAAATTGTTGACCTTCTTCTCTAGGTTGGAAACGTAGTTTGCGGGAGGCCGCTTCTTTCTCATATCATTCACAGTCCGTACGCATTCGACACCTACTTTGAGGCAACTCAGACATGGGTACTCGAAGTTACACTTGACCTTTCTTGTTCTACAACGCTGACAACTCAATAGCTTGGGTGCCAGCGACGAGTCCATGGACGAAGCTGTGCTAGCATAATCAGAAACGGAAGATGCGTGACTAAGACTAGCTACGGAGTCGTCCTGGTCCGCGATTTCGCTGTTTATCCTCTTACGCGCCGACATGCGATAGGAGGTATCTTCTAGCAGTCGACTGGGCGTATCTTGAAGTTTATACGACACTTAAAAGTGGAGTTATACCCTACTATGTCATGGTAGACGACTCTTCGTATTGTTGTGGAATCGGAGAATTCGAAATTTTTCGCTTGAGGTTCCGGAAAAGAGGGGAGGGTGCAAAATCCAGAAAACAAGAGGGAAGAGACTTATAGACTAGGAGAGGTTGGAGAGCCAAGAGACCTTAAAGAGATTAAGTGAAGATGGTAAGAGAGGTATTATTGATAATTGTTGTTGGGGACATTAGATTTACAGGTTGCTTGGACCTTTTATAGGTGTACCTCGTCGTCTATCTTGTTCGTGGTCGTAGTGTGGTGGGTAGAAAGAAGGAGATAGGAAACCTCTGAAAAACCAGGAACCAAGATCTGGAGATGGTAGCGCAGAGGAAAAATAGACCATCTTGCGTTGTCCACATTTGTTGGATGTGTAGTTTTTTTTCTTCATTGAAGGTGTTGGTGGGAATGAAGATGATGTTGGGTTGACTCCGAGTCATCAAGTCAAGAAGTGATGGCTGTCTTGGAAAATTGTAGAGAAACAAAGAAAAAAAAGAGAGAAAGAGAGTGATAAAAGCCAACATTTCGGACTGCTGATTGAAGTGAACATTTTGACTGGTGGCTTGGTCTCGTATGCTTAGTCGTTTCAGCCTTCCAGATCTGCCATCTGGAAATTTATAGATCTCTCATATCTTTTTTGATATGCTGGAAGTTCTCTAATCTCGCGTACAACCCTTTGCAATACTTTAATTTGAGCATTGGCACGAAGAAGGGTCCCATGAGACCATTCCATAACGTAAAAAAACTGTTAAAATTATGCGTAGACTGTAAAGTGTAGGATATCTTGCATTATCTCAAGTAGAGAATACTATCTCCATAGCAATGGTAGCCGAATACCATGACTACTGCTAATAATTCAGATCAATCATTCGTGTTGACTGATATCGTGTGACATTAGTACAACCAGCGAGCCCATAACTCTCCTACAAATAAACATTCGTTTTACAATCTACAATATCTTCGTGATTCCTATGCACTGTCTTTTTTCTAAATATTAATCTATAACTTTATAATAATTATCCTCCAAAACCCTAGGACTAGTTAAGAACCAAGATTTGGTAGGTGGTATACACCACAGCAACAAACCCAACAAAAATCAAGACAATGTCGGTTATGAAGAAAAACCAGTCAGACCTATTGAATGGTTCCTTCCTCATTAACAGTGTCTTTAAATGGATCATTGGTGGATAAATATACACCAATGGAATACATGCAAAACATCCGTTGAAAGAAACGAACTTATCAATGTTGTCAGCGTTTAAGTATGCAATGGTACAGATTACGCAAACGGCAAGAGCTCTAAACAAGTTCTTCAGCCACTTTACTTGCGGATTGTACTTACCAGATTGATGGTAGAGTTTACCTTCATTATCCTTTTTGCCAGATTTGCTCGAGTTTCTGTTGAAAATGAGCGATTCCCCGATCTTGATAGCTGGGAACAACTGAAGTGGAGCTGTCAAGAAAACCGCCAACGAGTACAAAATTAAGATGGACTGAACAGCCAAGTTCCCTTGTGGCAAGTTCAAGATAATAATAGACTTGACCTGGTCCCCAAAGGATGTGTAACCGATAGTTCCTACACCGACGAACAACACTGTGATGAAAAACATACTCACAGAGAGAACCATTGGAAACTTTTCAGGTTCAGCCATCGATGCCTCTATAGGCAATATCAAACCAATTCCCTCGAATGAAGTTACTGCAACACCGATAAGCATCGACCAACTGTTAGGATTAAACTTTGTGATGTTTGGTCCAATTCCGTTCTCCCACAAGTTAAGACCCGAGAAGTAAAAGATAATCACTAAACCGATCATTATAAAAAGGGACGAAATCAAAGAAACTAATGACAATTTGGTCAAGTTCCTGATTAAGACCAAAGGTATAAGGAAAATGCACTGTATCGCCACAATGTTTGCTGTTGTAAGGAAAGATGGTGTTGATGGCAATACATGGCTGATGAATGAAAGCATATTTTCAGCAGTGAAGAGGATATATGTGGCAACAAATCCGATCTGAGAAATAATGATGGAGATGAGAATGCAGATTTTCAATGGTTTTCCAAATGTTTTGAAGCCCAACTCACCGAAGGATGCCAAATTCAAAGCTTTCTTCGATTTGATCAATACAATATAGCAGAAGAAAGTGAGGAGGCCGAATCCACTCAAAGCGAGGATCGAGAAAAGAAGACCACCGTTATAGAATGCTCTTGGCAAGAAGAGAACTCCTGAACCAACCAACGACTTAAATACGAGGAAGAAAGTCTTAACAATAGATGCGGTACCTTTTGGCTGGTCTCTTCCCTTGTGTTTCGGAATAGAAAGCTGCTTAGGCAATGATGGATGAGTATAATGATTTCTACGAGTACCATCGTTGAGTAAGGATGATTCTTCATCAAATACATCTTCATAGGTGGAATTCTCGCCGTCATCGGTATCTTGCGATTCGTCACTGAAATCCTCACCGGCAAAATGTCCATAAATTGAGAGGAACTCCATAAAGTTTTGGGTGAGAAAGTTTGGTGGTTCTTCATTATTACGTATTGACTTATTGATAAGGAACTCTCTTCTGAATCCACCAGGAACGTTGATATCACTGGCCGTGGATTCTCTTCTGACTTCGGTCAAGTAGGTAGAAAATGATGAACTTCTTGTTCGCCTTTTGGGTGTTTCTCCGATGGAGATCCCACCCGGATGATTATCATCACCGACACTGTGATCGATTTGGTGGTACAAGTGGCGAACGATGTCTCCTCCTTGGAGTTTTAATGTGTCTTCTTGGTTAACGAGATGCTTGCTAATGGTCTTGTAGTCGATATCTTTAGAGTTGTTGTTTAAGTTAGAGATATGCTCTTGATAGCTCAACCCCGTTGGTATGGATGCATTTATACTCTCGTACCGTGCTAAATTAGCGTTGGAATTGCTTGAATGGATAGACGGAGCATTGGGTGTGGTCAGCCTCACTGGCGGCGAATGCTGGAAGGGCGAGTTGGAGAGAGAATTCGTCGAGTTCTGCTGTCTCATACTACTCATTTTGGTGGTTCGTTATGATGTGAATGTGAGTATGGTATTTGGCTGTAAACTTCAATTAGCGAGAATACGTCTAACAAGCTTGGACTCGATGGAAGATCTGTTGCACAAATGTGACTGTCTATATGTATAATGGAGCCCGATGTAGCAGTAAAAGTAACCAAGTCACCGGAGAAGCTAAACGAAGGGAGTTGTCTGAAATGGAGTGTGCCGCCTATTAGGAGGAGAAAGGATGGATATTATAAATATTTTAGAAACCGGTCTTCTTTTAGCGGGAACGCAGCTAAATGACAGTGGTAAGAAAAAAGGTGTGTCGTAAAAATAGCGAGGGCGAGGGAAAGAAGACAAGGCGGGGGCCGAGAGGAATACACGCGGAACATAGAGTCACTCGGTAGAGCTAGGGAGAGAAGGAGAGAAGGAGGAGAATGAACGCGGAAGTGAGGGAGTGAGGGAGGGAGTGGGTGAGAGAGGGAGAGAGGGAGGGAGTGAGATAACTAGTGGTACGAGAAAATGAAAACTGTGGATTGTGGGAAGGTGGATAATGGCATATTGTTACAACGGGACTTGCTGATTGAACATTATTATAATGAAAAGTGAGTACCTTACTACTGTAAAGAGTGAGGACACATTTAGTGAGAGTCAAAATGAGCCTCTGACCGGTAGACAAACTAATTAATTAGGCAGAAAAAAACCCAGCGAGTCACAGTTTACTGAGACACGATTAATAATCGTTTTTTTGCCTCATAGTAAATACTAATTTCACCATCATAGAAATTATGAACCGCACTGCGAAGCACGCTAAAAATGTAGAATCCTCAGTAAATTGGGCCGGTGGTTTTGTGCCACGCAGCCAGTCGATCATTAGGCACCAAAATCTATTTATGGCATGGGAGATCACGTGATCGAGAATCAAAAGAAAAATTGTGTCAACCACTTGTTACACAATATTACGTAAGCAAAAGACATGTGTCAAAAAAAGGTCGTCCACCAACGCGAATCTCTAACACCGCTTTGGGATTTCAGGACGCAAGGTATTTCGCTGTTAGATGCTATATTTTTCGATCCCCACTTTTCAATTTAATGGATGGTTCAGAAAGGAGGGGACAAGACAACTCATCTCGAGCAGATGATGTCCAAGCATCGTAAATGACCTTCGAGCCCCCGAGATCAAACAGGAACAAGAAATACCTCTCAGATCACATTTCCATTGGTGGCAAAGGGGATTTGTGTTTTCTTTTGGATCGGATGTAATCAAGGGTTTTTGTCTGATCTGTATTGAAAGAGTTCTACAATAAAAGTCATCATAAAAATTTGGGGATGATGTCAACATCCCAAGAAGAATTTAGTTGAGTATGGCCATAGATCCGTAAGCTGTGTGATTGTTTGTAGTCTTCAATAGGTGGAATGTAGATCCCTATCGTTTTACACTCCACGAAGTGTGACTTTCCAATATTAGAAATATGTCTTCTCACGGTTCGAGTAACCACATATGTCTTGCAGATTCCAGTCTTGGTAGACTCCGACATTTTCTGGGTTTTAAGGTGTCTGTTACGGACACGAAGTATTGTCGTAGCAACTTCTTATAAATTCTTGGTGGTTAACCTTTCTCTTGGTACATTGGAGTACCAACATTGGAATTCTCCAATTTCGGATAAACCAATTCTCTTTAGAAGCTGTGCCGTTGCAACTTCAAATCCCGCCAACTTTAAACTTAGATTGGTATGTTAAACGCTGATTGAGGTGGTTGTTAGCTGTGCAACCTGCCTCTAGACGTAACTGCAGGATCAAACCTTAATAAATAAAGTTTCTTCTATTCTGCAGTTGATGTTCCGCCTCAGAGAACTAAAAGCCTTTCAACTGCGTACGGCAAATGTTTGAGAAGCGATAAGAAAGTCACTAAGATAGGCGGCTTTATTAATCTTCAAGAGGCTCAACTCTTGAAGTAGCACTTGCCACAATAACTCATTTGGCTGGGGAAGGTGTGGGGACAAATGATATTCAAGGGCTATTGATACTCTTCAAAGTCATTCTTATCATGGTCCCAGAATGCGATATCTAACCCAGACATAAGACAGGCGGGACACTTTATCGGAGTAGGGATACGAATGAATAAAGGACGTCCTCGGCGCCAGCGTAGATGCAAATATGTAACCACTAAACATCAATGGATGTCCCGTACATTTGCGAACTCTTGGGCTTAGTCACCCCTTCTCTTGGGCACCATTTCGCAATTGCATTGTTCTTTTCCCTGTCTTTGCAGCTGAAATTAGTGGGTATGATACTTGAGACTCCCTCACGTTTTCCATTAGTAAAAGTTAATAAATTTGCGAGGCTAAAGTGTAAAAGAACAAAAGACACAAAAGTCCGGTCCAGGTGCACATTTGTATTTTCCATCGACGCTGCTACGAATACATTGAAACCCTAGCAACAACTGGAGATACATGGCGTATGCTATTTCTGGTGCTTCATCCCCACAAAATCCAGACAGCGAACAATGTGTCGGTTTAGCGACGACAAAAAGAATGACTTTACATGGCTTGCAAAGCCAAGGGTATTACATTGTCCTAGAACAATCGCCTTCTATGTATACTGAAACAGGCCATTCTAAAGACACAAGCTACTTCATTCGTTGCATCAATATACCGCGGAGTATTGACATTCAGTCGTTCCGAGTTTTCCTCATTGAAGAAACTTACTCATAACAGGGACTGCACACCCATTATTATTTATCCGGGTGCATAAATATCCCGAAAGAACTACAGATTCAGACATTTAGTTGTACATTACTTCATGCCATATTGACATTGCATTGATGGACGAGCATGAAAAGGTCAAGATCGAGTCTGAAATCCAAGGGGTTTACTGCTCGACAGCGCAGTTTACATCTTTCCATGTCACAGTTGCAGCTTTAGGGGGGTAGTTTATCGGTATAAACGAAGTGCTTTAACATAATTTCAAGCACCTCGTGCTTATACGTGGGTTGTAGGCGGTCTCTGTTTCACTAAGGACTAGCATAAAGTGTCCACTGAGACTTAGCTGACTCGTAGTCTTATAGTAGCATAACGTAGAAGCAGAGAACGGAGACAGAGTTCTATGACTATGACACAGCTGAAATCTTTTTGGGTGAAATCTCTCCATGTTTTTTGCACCTATCTCCCTTCGTATTAATGAAAATAATCCTGTACTCTTATCTCCACTCTATTGGATTTATCCAGCAATATTTACGAACCCAACAGAGGGAGTGGGTAGAGACTGGCAAATACGAATAGAATCGAACAAATGAACCTGTCCTCACTCTAGTTGTTTACAGTTAGTGTTGAATATACATTGAATCCAATAAAGTTGGAATCGTAGGGCTAATCTAATTTTAGATTCCATATTCTATGACAATCCTGCGATGCTTAACAAAACCCCCTGGAGCTTAAAGTCTACATGACAGGCTATGATGAAATGCACCAACTTGGGATGATTCATGTCGATTTCACTAGTTTGGTGTAGTTCAGCCTCTCCACAATGGCAGTATGAGTAATGCATTCTTAAATCCATCGGATCTGTTCCTATCTGCTGTAGAGTTCACATATCCGCGCTCGCAGCAGAATCCGCAAAGGAGGTGCACCCGATACAATGGCTTCATGCTAGAAGACTATAGTCCATGCATATAGATTCCTTCATTGTGGAGATATGATTACATAAGTGCAGACCAGGCTAAATCCGTCGATGCGGACAGACAATATTGAGAATGGAGATGCCACATCATAGGATCCAATCCCGTTTGCTCCAAATTCATATGATCAGCCAACAAGGGGTGACATCAATAAATTATTCCAATACCAACAACAAATAATAACGAATGTGATCAAGAGTTACAAGGATATAAATTCATATGATCACGGATAATAAGGAATCTCAGACCAGTGGAACCAAAGTAGTAATTTCCATGATCCATATATAATTTCATCATGTTTCGGAAGCACACCGCGGACTTTTGGGTAGAAAATAGTCGGAATTTGCAAAACATATTTTATCCGCGGACAGCATATCCCCTAACGACCGTGACAACAAATTGTCATATGGCCTTTGAAAGACCTGAGTGTACACAGGACAATCGATAAGTCCCATATTTTGCATTTATGGGGGAGCTACGCAATGGGGAAAAGGAAACGGAGTGATAAGAATCAGAGGAAATATTCCGTACTGTCACTATCCGTGGTTGTCATCAGGGGTCCGTTAGAAGCAGCTTGGGGGAATGTTGCCAGAGTGGTAAAAGAGCAATTCTTATTGTTTAAATGGGTAGTGAGACCGTAAGCTCTAGCCGTGGCCTCCAATCGCGTGGGGATACTAACAGATTGGGTACCCTTATGAAGTAGTAATGGCAACTTATGGAAACGGGATGTATTGCGAAAAGAGGATCGCAACAACGAAACCATTACGAACAAGTTGCAACCACCAAATGTTTAAGTCTGTGACAATCTGTACATACCGCATGTAAAAGAATCACAGACCTGGTAACCAGCCCCTGCTAATATCCCAAAATGTCACAATATACGCTTCCAAACATGTTCACAGGGTTTCCATACTGATTGTAGGTGATAGCACCCGAAAGATCGATCATATGATTGCAACCTTCTGCCAGTGCCATTGCAATCCCTAATCACATGTAACCCTCATTACATAGCGATGGAACAATGGAACATGGAATCATGGAATCAAGCGCGCCGGCCGCAATGGCGAGAAGTTTCCGTGCATGACATGCATTGTACATTTCCTGACTAGGCACTGCCATTCCCGTCAGACATTTTTTTTGCTTTTCCAGCGGCCCAATACGTGGAATTCAATGGTGTTTTTACAGGTTACGCACCTCCTCAACTGGGTGGTCAATCCGATGCTCAAGGTTGTATTTAGTTCAAATGCAAATGCCTAAATAATAATCGCCCGCATGCTACATTTCCTAAGTATGCTTCTTCCTAATTATTTTTTAGGCTTCCATTTTCCTCACCTTTTTTTTAATTTTAATTGCCTTATTGCAAATGTATAAAAGCGAATTGAAATCCAAGGAATTGCAATCGGTGTTGTTAATGATATCCATATACAATTACTACTTTACTTCCCAAGTCTACTTCTGCTGGCATTAGTATTCACATCTATTCCTATTCCACAATGATACACGGAATCTCCCAAGACGACAGTGCGTTGAGGTCGTCGCGCCATTCGACTACCCTCCACTCCTATAGCGAGAATATCGACTACTTGGAGTACATTCCCGAAAAGAACGGTAACCACTACTTGGAAGATAACTCCAACTTGCTCACCTACTTGAAGTACGGAAAGGCTTCCGCTTCAGTCTCTGCATCTTTGGAAGAATCCGAAGCCAGCCAAATGTTGAACAAACGCTTGTCTAACATCTGCTGGAGAAGAATCTACAAGAACATGCACGGATTATCTGAAATCAACCCTTACTACATCAACTGGGATAAGAACTCAGACATCACATGGTTGTACGGACCAAAGTACGCAAACACTACCGTCGAACCAGAACACCAAATCACCTCGACAGAAACCACCTGGAAGATGAACTGCGAGGATGAAATCGAAGATGACGGTTACTACTCCTCTACAAGCGAGTCTTCAGAGGTCTCTAGCATTTCCTTCAGTGACAACGATGAACAAGAAGATGAAGATGATGACATGTCTTCCATCGACTCTGGATATATGAGCGACTACCAGTCCGCTTCCTCCATTCCAGCTTTGAGAAAAGGATCTGTTGGATCTACTACATCTGCATCTACATACTACGACGACGATGAAGAGTATGACTACATGAGTTTGAAGTCCATCTTGAAGAAGGACGAAGATGATGAGTCATACTTGTACTACAACACCTTGTTGACCAAGAAGAAGATGTCGAAGAAGGTCTCCTTCAACTTCATCGTCAACACCCGCGAGATCATCAATGGCATTTCGTTCGATTACGATTTCCTTGATCAAGACTGTTTGTAACTTTAAAAAATAGACTCCCATACACTAGATTCTGGTTCAATCTTCGGTGAAAAGCATTTGATATACTTCTCCCATTCACTTCTCATAATAACAGTTTATTGCATATTCATAAAATTGCATTTCATTTCTTCTCTTATCGGTATTTAGGTTTAATACAATAAAAAGTTCGGTTACACACAAAATTGTAGAGTTGTAGTAGAATGACTTCAGTTACTAGACTTCTATTCACTTAGGCCGCAAAATTGCTACCAACCCCTTGCATCAACTTGGTGATTTGGGCTCAAATCAATGATAATCCAATTCTACGAACACTGCTATTTTTACTTGTATCGGCTGCTAAATCGGCTTATACCACTGTAGAGAAAGCAAGCCATTGAGTTTGCTATTGAATATACCCGATAACTCACTCCTGAACCATATTTAGCACATGCTCTATTCGGTACTCCATGCTAGCACCAGCTATCCTTACTGAATCCCATACTGATTCCGCCTCTCATTTGAGTCACCTCAGCCCGATTGCTTCTTCTGAGTCACTAGGCACCCATTCGCCGCCTCACCCACAATGGCCCATCGAAAACCCAAAAACCCTAACTCTATTGCTATTGCTACCAGGTTGCATGTGCTCCCCAATGTGATACCCCCTTATTTGGTGCCATCAAGCCGCTTAAGACGATTATTTTCCGGTTCCCAAAGGAGAGAGTGCCCATTGGGGCAATGGCCCATAACGAGGTTGGAGTTGATTTGGCGTCCGTGCCTTCATGGCCCGAAGGGGCACTGGTGCCATTGGGACGAGCCAAGGTTCACTGTTGGGTAAGACATTGCAATATTAATTACTCCAATACCACCTCTAACCCCCGGCCAATGACTAACCAGTGAAAGTATGGGGACCAACGGAGAAAATCGGCATCGAGGTGGAGAATGGTAACTACTACCGATTTCACCGTGGGGAGTTACGGCAGACTATTTCCTTAACATACATACCAAAGAACTAAAACCAGATCTGTTCCAAGAAAAGAAGGGCGTTGCAATGCCCTGTAAACGACAGACACTAAAGAAGATGCTACGTAATATACCAATTGGGTTATTAATAGCCAAGCCCGGCTCCGGGACATTGTTGTGGGCCCCGAATCACATTACTGCCTAATGTCTCAATACCCTTATACCCTTATACCCTTATAGCTTGTACAGATGCAAATATGTACCCCATTCCGTTGGTGCATTACACAAGACGACAAGAGCTGGATCCGTCGTCTCTTGTGAGTAGATGTAAATAGAGGTGGAATAGTTCCAAAAATAGAGAAGGAGCCGTGCAACTATCCACAGTAAACTAAACGGGCATAAGGCCTGTGGAACTAAGCCCAGATTTGGAGTTAAGGTAGTTTGGATCCCATTCTGAGGTTTCTTAGTGGGAGAGGCTCTCGCCTTGAAACTGGAGTGAAATAGCTGGTTCAGGTGACTAATACCATCATGGCAGTGTTGTCTATAGCCTTAGTTTGGCCCGGCTAAACTTCGTATCCTCCTATATCTCTACCTCTGGACCGAGAACCTTGGTGAACAGCCACTTCACCTCACGGGATTCTCACTCTCTGTCTCTATAAACAGGTTGTAGCAGTTTCCTAAATGGTGTTATCAATACGGGGATATTTTTTGGTCTACCATGGCCTATCTGGAACCACCTCCCTTCAGATGGTGCAGTATCATAAAAGTTGGAGTACGGTATTATGGACGCAAACAATGCAAACGGTGAAGAAGTTGCAACCTGCTTCACCAGCCCGCGACTCCCCACACGCCAGCGACTGTGGAGAACATCTGACATCTTTCTTAGACCTTCTGGTGAAACCACTACGGAACAACATTAGTAAACATGCCATTTGATAACCCCACCAGGCCACGATCTCTGGGTCTATAGTGGTTCAACAGGGTATCGCCCTCCCATTGAGCCCGGACGGGACTTCAAGTAAACAGTAGCAATTGCTGTAGAATGACAAGACTTTTGATTGCCATGTCAAGGATACATGAGGCAAGCCGTCTGTACAGCTGTCTAAAGTTATCAATATGATAGCAAAAGGCAATCAAACCGAAGGGCTATAATCCATAACGGGAAATGCAGGTATATCCTCTTAAGCGAAAGGTCTCCTTCATTGCTGAGTCCAAGTCTACAATTTTGTTGGATGGAGTTGCAACACTTGAGACCCAACCCCGTGCTCTGGAAGCTTCTCCCGTTTAGGCATTGGTGAAGATTCCAATCACCTTCACCAAATGGATACCCATTGAGTTCATAGCACCCTCTTCTAGAAGGTGGACAGTTCCGTTTTGGGACATGATTCCTAAGTATCATTACCGGATTAGGCAATAGACCCTCTTTTCGATGTATGGCCGGAAAATCTTTTTGAGACATATACGGTTGCAATAATATCTCACTACTAGTATTCATTTGGGTGTACCGTCCGCTGGTATGGCCAGTGGTTATTATCGGGGGCCATAGCACCCAGCTAGGGGCAGAAACTGGGGGATTCATATTTTCCTGGCTATGGGTACGAGTGTAGTGATATAGCGAATAGCCAATTCGGTATATGAACCCATTTCGTTAATGCGCTCCTCTGACGAATTTGGCAATCGGGCTGCCGTACGATTTGGCAGGGCTTCCGCTGCCAAGCTGGCCATTTCACGTAATACGAATGGATTGTGACATGGAGTGATTTTCACCTTGAGAGAGGCGCTGCTTCATTCCCGAGGCCCTCCAACCAGAAGACATTACATGAATACCAAAGTACCTCAACCCCCCATTGCAACTACTGGCCCCAAGAAATCTCTCTTTAACCCGCGGAGCCAGTAACCGCAGCCTCATTCGAGAAGATGCAACATTCGGCAAAACAGATGCTACCCACTTACAGTAGTTCTAAATAAATCAACAGAAACGAATGCCAGATCTTGGATTTTGGTTTAGTCATTGAAGTGCGATCGGAAACCGACATTTTTCAATTTCTTCTTTTTGACGCTTTGGTCGAAAAGTGTCTGAAAAAGAAACCACTGCACATTTTACAGGTTGGATCTTTTCCTTATCCATTTCCCCCCCCACGATTTCTTTTCCTATTTCCTGGAGTGCCACTTGGCGTCGTTGCGTTGTAGCATCATCGTTGGTGACATCAAAAGCGTCGTCATTGGTCATAGCAGCAAGGTAAGTCCATCCAGTGGAATGTTATACAACAAAACTTGCTTCGCAAGGACGTTTAACTAGTCACAAGGATCCCCTATACAAATGACCGCGGGAGAGAGAAACATTGACAACATTGCTAGCTATCAGAAAGGCGGGCAGGTACAATTCCCTCTTCTATTGTTTTTGCCATGGATATGTACCACAATGTTCTTTAATAAGATCGATAGCGATATCGCCGTGGCTGATCTTCAACCACGGATGGCTTGGTAGTTCACGTGACTCCATGTAAAAAGGGTAAAATTTTATGAGTAATGTCACTTTTCTTGTCCCATAGTCCCCCCACGAGACACTGAATCTTTTAGTAGTTAAAAAGGGGGAGGCAGAGTAATATTTTCATTTCTCGTAATAGGTAGCTCCTCCACAGTATTGCTCCCCCAAGTATATGCGGTGCCAGCAAAATAACCCCAGATATTAGCAATACTACGTTCCTCTACTATGACATCACAAGTAGTACTAACGTCATTGCCAAAGTAACTCCCTAAGTCGATTAGCAATGGAGGACTTAATCCCTGCGTTTTCTTCCTACAGTAGACCAGCTAGAAGGTATTAAACCCACTAAACCGAAGCATGCTCGGTTTCGGAAGTCTACCTACATACATTGTTTCATATTTCATGTGACAACTGGAAATATGAATTACGAATTACAGTGCACTACAATATATTGCCTTGTCTTTTCCGATGAGCTCGGTTAAGGTTTTAGATCCGAACCAAGGACATGGACTACTGCAGCTTAAGGTTTTAAAATGTCTGAATTATAACAGATGATGCAGAGAATGAACCTGGAAAATGGGCACGGCTTCTTATTCCGTTAATCTCATGTCTAGAAGTTTAATCATATGCCTGTGCGATGAGGACATGGCAAATGTAACCTATGGCATTTGAATTATTTAAAATCTACCTTTGTAGATCATGTGTTTCTCCCACAAGCCTAGATTTAGACCCACTTAGGGGAATAAATGTAGAGAGGCCCCAGTATTATTATCTGCCGCCCGCTACATGACATGCTGTATGAGAAGGAGAACGAATGTATAAAATATCTTTTAATGATGATATATGGAAGCAAAATTCGACTTTATTTTAAGTATCCTTGCTTGGGATTGCTGATGAAAACCTACAATAAAATATCCCGAAGAACAGCTGTTCATTTGTCTTATGAATGTTATCCCTCAGGAGGCATCTCCTATAATGGGAATACCTGAACGCAACCCGCTCTAATTACAAGATTCAAACTGCCGCTGCAAGCAACTCCAACATCTGACTTTCTGCAATGCTCCCATCCCTCTGCAAGCAAACCTAACTATATAAGCGTTATGCCTTCCTTCATCCCTTGTCTTAAACGAATTGTGGGGGAAATCCTGCAAATAACCCCTGCCGCTAATCGGATTTTCCGAACCCTCCTAATCGTAGTAGTGTCCCAACCGTTCCACAAACAGACCTCTCCTGTTGATAATGATGAGTTTGTTGCTACAAAGCTATTGCTAGTTGTTTCTCCCCACTTTTGTAGAACTATATAGAGGGTATATTCGTAAATCGCAACATGACTGAAACCGGAAATCTCACATTGGAGCAGCTCAATGAAAAAGTCAAAAGCTTATCGGCAATTGTGGAGAAGCAAACACAGTTGATTGCTCAATCAGGACAGCAGTTGATGGCGTTGCTGGTGAATGATGTAAAGACGAAAATTAATGCTATGGATGCCGGAGGGGTGACGAAAGGATCCTCAGGAAAGGATATTGACTTTGATGACTACGTCACTAATGAAGATATTGTGCAATTGGTCGGCGAGTTGCAGGATCAATTGGATGCAGTGGAAGAGAGAACAACAAGACGGACTTTTAATGCGTTGATCACAAGCGACGACGGCAAAGTAGCTCCATTGAGTAACAAGGATGGTGATCTCCCCGAAACACCAAAGATTCCGGAAACTCTCGGAGAATTTAAGAAGTTGGATAAGGTAGATATTGTCCTGTTAGCGCTTTTCTACGAACTCATAGTTTCTGAACAAGAGCAAAAGGACATTGAAGATCTTTTGAACCAAAAGGAAGAGACCGCTCCAAAGGAGGAGGCAATTGACATCGACGAAATTGTCAAAGGTTACACAGATCAGCAACTTCTGGAGGTTTTTGACGACTTGGCCAGATATTTTGGGCTTACTTATAGAAAAAACAAGGGAACCTGGTAATGGAAAAATAGTTTAGATCTCAGCAACAAGAGATATTTGGATTAACGTTTGATGCCTTTTCTGGTAAGGAATCAATTCAAAGGAAAATGATTATTAAAGTAGTTGAAAACCGTTGCTTTTGCTTTTAATTAACCTATCTAATTTTGAAATAAATTCAATTCATATTTTGACAGCATGGTTAAGTACAAAGTGAGTCGCTTGGAAGTAACAGATATTGGTAGAGATAATAACAGATCGATCTATCACGAGTTGATTTAATGTAGAATAAGCTAATGGAATTGTAGATACAAATATAGCATCAGTGAAACAGCAATTTGCACCCAATTATTTGCAGGCAACTACAAGAATAGCATACACAAGAGTTGCAACCAAGATAAGAAACAAGAAATGAGGAAATGCCCAGAAAATAGTTATTTCCTCACCTTTAATATCAATCTACCTTATTTAATCGACTCCACACCTATAAATGGGAATTTATAAGTATAACAATCAAAAGCGTAGTACAAAATGATACGACCACAAAGACCTCAATCACTGTATTCCTATGTGCCATATCTACATTTTTCTTCTCATAGGTTATTCTTTCTCTCCAGTGGCATGAACGAGACTTCGGAATCTATGACTGCAAATTCTAAAGATTTCTATTGGGAACAGCCATGTTCAGCACAAATTTCAAAATTTGGCGATAGTAACGAAAGAAAGATACTGCCTGAGACAACAGTTTATTTCAAGAACAATTAGTTAGGCAACTATCAACCTTACTCTTCTTGTTTCAGGTTAAAAACTCATTTCATTGCAAGGAAATACAACCCACTCAGGTCACAAAACCACAAATTCCAGAATGGCTTAATTCACCATGGGAACTTTCCTCCTTATACCTTCCCCCAAAGAAACAAACCCTATACCCTACAACCAACCAGCGCTCCCAATCAAAATATCATTTGCAGCAGACAAGATTACGCAGCGCTACCATAAAACATTACACCAATTCAACCTGCACACAGCACTTCGTTGACGTGTTTGGAAAATTCAGAAAATCAAAGGTTTTGAATTCAAGTGGTGTATTGCTTTGATTATAGGTATCAAATCTTTAGTCATTGTAAGTTGTAAACCGTCGAAATCCATCCGCAATGGCCGAAGAATCTGGTAGCGAGAAAATCGCCGAAGAACAGATCAAAATCTCCATCTACACACCATTGATCTATGTGGCGATCCTCTTGGGAATCTTCATTACGTTCTCCATCATATACAGAAGAAACCGGTTGAAAAAGTTGGCCAGTATCGAGCCCATTTTCCCCGAAAACCAGACGGCGAAGATCTATGAGTCGTTGAAACAGCTGGCAAGTGATCCAAATGTGCCAAAGGACCAAAAACCACATGATAAAGTGTTGAAGGCAGCCTTGTTAAGAAGAGCCGCCGAAGCCATTAGAAGATCGATGAAGTTGAAGGAAAACGAGCCTGTTTTCAACAAGTTGTATGAAGACGGATTGATTGGAGACGATATCTACAAGCAATTTGAAGTTCAGGCAAAGTTCCAGGAACTCGAATTGAAAGAGATTGTTGCCGAGTGTGAAACCTACAAAAAGGGATGGGTGCAAACCTTCTTCCCAGTTGCTCAAGAGATCTGTTTCAATGAGGCTTTGAGAAGAAGACTCAACTCTATGGATGAGAGATCGAAGGAATATGCTCATTTATGGGAGTACTACGTAGATCAAACCGAGAAGAATCTTCCAGCTGATAAGACTACCAAGAAGATCAAGCCAGCCAAGACTGAAGAGAAGGTTGAGGCAAAGATTGAACCAAAGGTTGAAGCTAAGAGCGAAGTAAAAAAGGAGCCAGTTGCCGAGCCAAAGGTTGAGACTAAAGAAGACGTAAAAGAAGAAGCCGAAGAAGACGACGAAGAAGGTGAGACCGAAGATGTCGAAGAGGAAGACAACGAGAACGAGTCCACCAACACCAACAAGACCACCAAATCCAAGAAAAAGAAGGGCGGAAAGGGCAAGAAGAAGTAATCAGTATCATAGAGATATAAAGTTAAAATCAAGCTTGGCGATTGCCCGGTATTCGAATAGACTTCTATAATATTGGGGTCGCTGTATATACTAATACAAGATAGCAATAGAACTAGCAATATCAGACACCTGAGAGGAAGCCAATGAAGTTGACGAAGAGACGAAGTGTACGGAATATGTAGATTCCACGAATTCAAAATCAGCACTGAGTAGACTTCATTCAAGCTACTTTTCTAAAATTGTAAGATAGTAAAATAGCATACAAGTACTATGGGAATGGATCTGGATTGTTAAGAGAAGGGCCTCTTCAAGACTAGTTTCCATTTTAACTCATCAGAACTGTTGACTTTGAAGTATTGTTGAAGAATTTCCCCGTGTAACTTCTGCTTACATATAATTATTACTGTTAAGCCACTCAACACGAAGAACCATTCGGTTCTAAAAGTCGCTTCTGCATCGACTGTGCTAAGTTCCTTACATGATAGTCAAGGGTCCTTGTATGGGGATTGAGTGTTCCATATTCCAATATTATGGCATCATTAATTAAACCCGTTGGCTAACAATGGAATTGTATAAATATTAATTCTAGAATCAATGGCCATACATAAAATAGATTATTTGTTGGTACTTAAGCACACAGTGATTAACCTATCTACGCTTCTTCACTGATAGAACTGAAGTAATTAATTATTTATGATTATCCTAACATGATGGAACCACACCGATGTAATATCGACGGGTACATTCTCCAGTCAGTAGTATACTACACCACGACATACGAAGAAACACGCTTAAGCGTGTAAAAGAGGTCAAAACTCGATTTGTTTCTCGATGTTAGTAGATCGTACAGTGAAGGGCATTTCTAAAATTCTCTAATTAGTTTAGCAGAGCCCATAGAAAGACTAATGACTTTGAATATCTCCAATTAAATGTGATCTCTTGGAGAGTTGTTTCTCTTGGAGAGTAGCTATTCAACAAGAAGTATACCACCACCACCACTACCAACCTCTTCCCTAATGATTATTCCCTCTCCTCCTACAAGACTGTATAAGCTCTAATCCACACCATCTGCTCTACTCTACCCACAACCAAACGCGCTTCTTCACCCAACTGCCCATGCCAACTCCCGATTCGCACTTGCCCTTTTCACTGTTCTTACCTCATTCGGTTCCTCAAGTTGCATTGCATTCGTTACTGTACACTCGCTTGTTATGCTTCAACTTATTGCTTCCATGAGTTAGTTTGTTTCCCTCACCCGTTTTTCGCATACTTCGATGCTTCTGTAAGAGACGCCTGCGTTATGGAAATGCCCTGTTAATTGTACATGTACACTGTTTTGTTATTACTGTTTTCTTATTGCACTGTTTTCTATTGCACTGTCGTTGTATCACAATGTTGTTGTATTCACTGTTTTCTTTTGCACTGTTTTCTTATTGAACTGTTTTCTTTATCTCTCTTATTCCCTATGGGTATCAAAACTCGAGTATATTATAACACTCCATGTACCATCTAACAGTCCCCACACTAGAATTATTCCCACAGGGGCTCAATGCCATGGCTTCTAATATTACCTACTAATAGTGCCCTGACTCCATAAACTCACTCTCTCCTACTGCTGCGGCACGGGCCTTCTCCCCTGTTTTCGTATTCTGTTGTCATGTACAACGCCTGGGTGTCTTCGAGAAAATACCCCCAATTCGAAGAACGCCTGCCCTGAATTTCTGAAATGCTGCCAATTCTCACATTTCTGCATGGACGACTGACCCATTTGGTATTTCACTGGTTTCTGTAGTAGTAAGTAGGGGTAGTGGTAGGTAGTACTTAATAGCATATAGATAGTAGATAGTAGATAGTAGATAGTAGATAATAGCTAATAGATAACAGCTACTTTCTATTGCAGGTAAAAACGTCTTCTCTCATATAAAAACTGCAAAAGTATTATGCTATCTATTTTACTCCTCCATTACTACCGTATTTCAGTGCAATTGCCGTATTTCACTACTGGCTTATTTCACTACTGGCGTGTTTCAGCCCTTTCAGCCCTTTCATTTCAGGGACCGACACTCCATACATCACTTACCGTCCTTACCTGTTCATTCGTTTATTATTGTGTTCTCCGTTTGTTCTTTGTACTCTGTTCGGTACTGGATTTCAGCTCTATGTATTCTCTTCACAATTGGTTTCTGTAAAGCATGAGTAACTATTTAGTATATTGATTTCTATTTATTATTGGATTTCCATACTCTATTGCATTCTATTCACTACTGGATTCAAGTCACTAATTTTGTTCCATTCATTATTGTCGTGTTTCCTCGTTCATACCATACTTCTTATTGTTTCTCTCACTTTGGATGTGACAACTCTTCTCCGTCCTCTCCTCCCTCTACCTCTACCTCCCCCTACCTCTCTTCTCTCTACCTCCCCTCTCTCCTCTCTAAATCTGCTACATACTAACTCCTCTCACTAACTCCTCTCACTAACTCTCACACTCACACTCTCACACACTCTCACACTCGCACTCAGGCGAAAATTAAAATTATAACGGAGACATTTTTTGATCTGTTTCTGCTTATTTGTTCTGGCTTCTTTTTCGTTTCTTGGTGCTTGTTCCTTCTTTCTCTTCTTCTCCAGGTCACTCATCACCGTCCACAAAAGACAATCAACCTCAATTAAAACAATGTACCCACGCGGAGGAGGCCCGGCCCAACCCATCCAGCTGCCGTACGCGTCCCAGCTGCGGTCTTCCAGCTCCTCCAAGCAGCGGCTATCGCCACAACAACAGACTTACTCGTCGCTTATCCCCCAACAGTCACTGTCCCAGCCGCTGTCCCAGCCTCTATCGTCGTCAACAACAGCAGTACACAACAGCCACCAACCCCACAGCTACCTCGCCCAGCAGAACCAATCACGCTCAACTCCGCTCCTCGTGGGCCTGCGTCCGTCCAACCTGAACCACCACCCAGCCCTGATCTCTCGGCCGATCAACCCGAACATCTCGAACACGTCGTTCAATTCATCGACCCATTCCGTCAACAGCCAGGGCGCCATAGTGAGCTCTAGCTCAAAAACAGCCGCCAATGGGTCCGCTCCCCGTGTTAATGACCCTCGCCAGAGACGAATGGTGGCAGATAAGCTCATTCATGACTGCTACCTGAAGCTTTTGGTGGGGAAAGATGGCCGTAAGTTCACTGAGACATCGTACCAAACCCACATAGCGATAAGTGAGTATTCACAATTCCCTTCACAGCCTCCGCCGCCCAATTTGCCTTTGAACAAGATTGGGTCAGTCAAAAACCGTGTTCTTGTGATCTGTGTCAAGTACTCAGGCCGAGTGATCATCCAGAAGGGTAAGTTCAACGATGCCAAGAATATCTACCAGATCGGAAGAACTTGGGACATGGATGAATTGAAATCCATTCGTAGAATAGAAGACTCAGGCTTGCTCCTTTCGCTCAACAAGGACTACTATTGGAAGACAGACGAGGGCATGGAACGACTCTGGAAGTTTGCTCGTGCTCTAACCAGTTATTACGGTGGTTTCATGGGCCGCTATCCTGGACTTTTTGGATTCTCGATCATCGACTTTAAACTTCCCCAGACTGCTGTGAAAAAGCTGTTGACAGGAAGCCCTCAGGGTACTAACGACTCTACCAACGATATCATCCTTAACGAGCCCATTCCTGATCCAACACTTATGAAAACAAAGTCACTTAAGCGTCAGAACTTGCCTAACCCCCTCTTACCCGTAGAAGCTCCACCGGCGCCAATACCGGCGATCAAACCTTCGGATCTGAACCCAGATTTTTACAAGGACTTCGACTTCACGTCCAATGGGAAACTCCCCACAAAGCCAATGAAGGTGATGCTGGTAGACAGACACGGATCTCAGGTGTCAATCAACAATGATAAAAGTACAGACAATTTCGACTCTCCAAGCTCAAACTACGTTAAAACTCCTAATATGAACTTGAAGTCGAACCAAAACACACCAGAAGGCGCCGTTAACGAAGACAGGGGCGTACCAAACACTAAGTCAACACCAGGTAACTATCCGTACCAACAAAAACTGCCTTTGAACAACATGAGCACAGCTTCGGCTTTCTCGACCGACACACAGAGCTTTATATTTGAAGACTCACAACAGCAACCCAGCCAGTACCAACAGCAAGACCAGCACCAAAAACTGGTCTACTCTCCAGAAAAGCTCCACGAATACGCCAAAGAGACCAGCAATACCTCTCCATTGAGAAACTACAAGCCCCAGAGCTCGGAAAGTTTCCTGAGCGCCCACTCCAAGGAATACAGGGACGCCTCTGAACCATTGGAGTCTGTAGTAGCACTTGGCTACGAACTCCAGCAGCAGCTTGAGGGTTCTGGTTCTGCAGGCTTGGGCTTAGGCTCTGGCTTAAACTCAGGTTCTACAAAGAACTTGCCTAGAAGCGACAGCACAAATAGCAAGACCGAAAATGACTTTATCCGTAACTTTGCTACTTCTATCCCAGAATCCCCCCAGAAAACGAGAGTGGCTGCATCAGCCAAGGTGCCAGACTTTGGCATTGAGGAAATCACTGATGATAGTGACACGGATACAATTAATATGAGCACGCTCAAAAAGCGAGTTTCCCAGCAGGAGTCAGTAATCAAAAAGTTCGAAGAGGAAAGAGATATTAAAAATGGCCTTGAAAAGGACATTAACAACGAACAACAAAAACAGCACTACTCAAAGGATATCCAACCGCAGGAGGTAGGGTCTTCAATCCAAGAAATTGAGGACCTCTTGGACTCTCATCTTTCAGGCAATACCAGCAATGTTGGAGACGAAGACAAATATCTCAATGACCACAGAATAAGTAACAAGAGTACTGACTACAGCAATAACAATAATAACACTAATAACAGTAACATTGGAATTGACCACTTTAACAATACAACTGTTGACTCATTCCAGTTTGACGCGGCAGAATCAGCCCTTCACTCGGAAGTCGACTTGAACGAGGTTGAAACAGGTACATCGGCATTAAGGGACATACCAGAAACACCGCTTCAGACTTACTCGTCTACTATTACAGCCACAACACCAAAAATAATTACGACTTCGGCTTCAGAGGCACGTTATTCTTTTGAAGACGACTCTATGTATACAAACGGAGATACTTTGAGCTCCGAACCAGGTTTGAACATCATCAAGAAGGATTCTGAAACAAATTCTCTGAATGACAAGGATGCAGAGCTTGAAGAGCTCTTCGATGAAGTTAAGTGGACCATTCAAGATGACTCGGAAGCTTTCATCCGTAAGCTCACAAAGGAGTTGAACAACGTAAAGCAACAAAACGTCAGAGAACTTGTTTCTCTCAATTTTGGTAATAGCAGCGTCTCTACTGATGTCAATACTTCCATTTCTGAAGTGGAAAATCTCTCTCATATCTTCAAAAAGATGGAAATTGACTTCAAGTTCCTTTCGCCAGAAGTCAAGTCTATTGAGAACAATTCCTCAGGTCTTCAAGTGAAGTCTATAAACAAGAAAATTCTCTACAATGATTTGCGAGGAATTCTCGAGAAAGTCAGCATCAATTCCAGCGACTTGAACATCATTGAGAGTTTCCGCGACTTCGATAGACTCAGCCAGCTCGAGTCACTAGAATTAGCGCTTCTAGACCTCTATAACGCTATCAGCACCATTAGATTTGACCCAGGCGACGAAGAATATGATCTTAGTTCTATGAGAGCATTGAAGCAATTTGGAGCGACTTATGAACGTGTCAGCGGCAACTTCGTTAATAATTTTATTCATTTCGCAAAGGGCAGATTGAGAAAAATTGTTGTACAAGCACTGGAAAATTTTGATCATTTTCAGCCTCAAATTCTCCTTAAGGAGCTTAATAGCTTGTTGATTTACTCAGGAATCACTTACTTTGTTAAAGAAGTGGGCGGATTGGCGTTCCGTGACTTGAACCAGTATTTCACCTCACTTTTGAGTGAATTCATGGAGTCGTTGATTAAATTTAAGTTGAAGACAATTAAGTATAGTGCTTCTACTGCAAATTCTAGTACAACCTCCCTTACATCATCTCCAACACTAGAAGATGTCACCACACCTCTCAAAAAGTCCAGAACTTTAAGGTTGACCAGAAAGGTAGGTAGATTCGGCAGCTTATCGGCTGAAGACGCGGAAGATCACAGACAACAAAGTTCGAACCTTGAATCAATCCGTAGGTTTTCCGGGAGAGGATCGAGTAACGAAATCGACGATCCAAAGGTGGTTATTGCTATCGTGGACGAGGCTTGCGATCTCATTTCCTTAGTACAATTCTTTATTGGGACTTTCTTCCATTATGACAAAGATACAGCGGACTACGATGAATTTATCAAATCAGAACCATATACTACACGTCGAAAGAAGTTTGATCTGGTACCTCAACAAAAGATAGAATCGTTGAATGATGAGAAGAGCTATGCTTCCAGTGATTTAATTGGCAACATGACAGCTATTTTCGGTAACTTCATTAATGTTTTCCTGAAGAAAATCAATCCTATGGAATTGGTTCTTCCAGTTATCCTTATCCACGTAGAGAACTTGCTTCATAGCACACAATCGTCGAACCAGGAATTCCTTTCTTTCTCTTTCTTGAAGAAGATGATAGAAAAGTACAAGAGTAACTGGGACAGGTTCATTGAAAGTCAAATAGAACTCTTAAACAACTCCATAATTGTTGCAAAGAGCGGAGTACTTCCATCTGTTAAGATTGTGAATCAACTTCTCTTAATTACAGAGTCCTCCCTTGAAAACAATAGAGATATCAGAAATACTCAAGTGAGAGAGTTGGTTGACCACTCATATGGTCAAATTTCAGAGGCTTTAATCCACTTGTTCATGCGTGACGATCCATTATTGAAGAACAACGATTTGGACGACAAGGAGCGTGAGCACAGAAATGTAAGTATTATACAGAATATCTTCTACGTTTTGGAACAGCTTGGAGCCTTCAATTCTACAAATGCTTCTACCAAGAGTATGAAGACAAGCTTGGAAAGTGTTTTCAACAAGGTAGAATCCACGTATTTCCAGCGCTTGTTAACCAAGAATGTTGGTAAATTAGTCGAGTTCGTCAACAATTATGAAGCACTTGAGAAGATGAACAATGGCAAGCCTAAGAAATACAACAAGAAGTATGTCAAATCCCTTTTGGCTAGTTACACCAACAAGGAAGTCGCCCTAAAGGCACATGAGATCTTCAAGAAACTCGAGAAACACTTCATTACTGGTGGAGACTTGTTTGAAAAGGACTTATTGGATAAGCTTTGGTTTGATATGGAGACCTCGTTTGTGAATTACTTCACTCGTTTGTCCAAGATCTTGAGAAATGACTTCGACAGAGATATCGAGTACAATGTGAGTAGACAAGAAGTTCATACGATCTTCAAGTCGATCCACTAGACATTAAGTGATTCAATGGGGACTGCTTCTAGAGTATCATACGTCTAAGGCTACGGACAGAGACAGTAAATGTAAAACGCTACAGAACTTACGCTTAACTTAATTTAAATAACTGTAATATAGCAATAAACACTTAGAAGAACAGACATGAATGTTAGCCTCTCATATTCTAGAATTACCGTCTTGGACGTCGTCCATTACAAATTTTCACCACCAAGAATAAGCTCTGTCCCCTATTACAACAACCAACCAATTTCCACACTTGAACCATTAATTGTCGGTATTGTTCTCTAATTCCGCAGCTTATAGTAAATTGTGGTTGCAGCTATTTCCTAAAAGGGACATACCACCACTGTTATCATTAAATCCGAGATACGGGTAAACTCTAGGACCAACTAATACCCAGATCTGCTGTAGTTTGGTGAACATGCTACCACATCTACTCACAACAATGCGGTCGAGATTACTAATTGCCCAGTTGCGCCTGCAAGTATATACGAGACTCTACCGATCTAATACAACAATGTAAGTCAAAGATAACCCCCTCCGCCACACTGATTGCGAAATTGGGAAATTCGTTATCTCCAGTTATGGCTGCGACGGACATAGCAAAGGGAGACTATAAAGTTGAGGTGACAGCCATTGATGAAGTGATAATGGCACAGTAGATCATACATACACTAGTTAAGAGTTGATCTGAAACAGTATTTAAAAAATGGCACCATCTGTCCAAACCATCCCTCAACAAGAGGCCTCCAGCGAGCCTTCAATTGATGAGATCATCAAGAAGATTACGACTTTGAACGTCAAGAGCGATGGAAGAACCAACTTCAAAGGTGGCTACGTCGAGACCGACCTCAAAAACTTGCCAGCCCCAACCAAGAAGAGATTCGAGAAGTACGGCATCGATATAACCCCCGGTTATCCCCAAAGACCTCCAACTGAAGACATTCCAATCTTCATTGAAGATGCCAGGGCTATCAGAAACACCCCATGGGAGTTCACCGACAGAGGTGTTAAAGCTGGTCCAGAAAAGAAGGCCTTATTTGGAGCTGCTAAGGAAGTCAAACATTTAACCAAGCACATTGGTACTGAGATCGTTGGTTTACAATTGAGTGAACTCACAGATCAACAGAAGGACGAGTTAGCTTTGTTGATTGCCGAGAGAGTAGTGGTTTTCTTCAGGGACCAAGACTTGTCTCCTCAGAATCAATTGGCTTTAGGTGAGTACTACGGTAAAGTCGAGTTACATCCTCAACAAGCTTACGTCAATGGTTTACCAGGTATCACTGTTATCTGGCCAGAGCTCTTTAGATTGTTCAGTAAGATTTCCTTCAAGACTGCTTACAACAACTTGACTTCTACTTGGCACACAGACTTGGTTCATGAATTACAACCACCAGGTATTACTCATTTACACAACGACACAGTTCCTGAAGTTGGAGGTGACACCGTCTGGGCATCTGGTTATGCCGCTTACGACAAGTTATCTCCAGCCTTCCAAAAGTTTTTAGACGGCAAGAAGGCAGTGTACTTCTCCGCCAACAAGTATGTGGACCGTGAAAATCCATTGAAGGGAACGATTCACATTGAAAGAGAACATCCAATTATCAGAACCCACCCAGTAACTGGATGGAAGTCCTTGTATGTCAACAGAGGAATGACCAGTAGAATCGTAGGATTAGAACCAGAGGAGTCCAAGGTCATCTTGGAGTACTTGTACTCTGTCTTCGAAAAGAACTTAGACATTCAAGTCAGATTCAACTGGAAGCCTACAGTAGAGGGTTTGGGTACTTCTGCTCTTTGGGACAACAGAATCAGTCAGCACTTTGCTGTCTGGGACTACGAAGGAGAACAGCCACGTCATGGTACGAGAGTGAGTACTTTGGCAGAAGTTCCATTCTTCGATCCTAATTCGAAGTCTCAGAGAGAATCATTGGGTTTATCTTTAGATTAGATTAAGGAAAGAAGTCTGAGATGATTGTTGTTATGAGTATGTGTTTATTTCTTTATTTAGTAATGAATTCAATTCTGGCCTCAACCCTGTATTCCAGTAGTCAAGTATCATCTCTGTTCTGTAGAATAGTGGGAACACGTTAAGCATATCTTGGCCTATAAACCTGACTTATCTTAACGACATCTTTGACTTCATACTATCCTCGAATCAGATGTAACACTACTAGTAATAAGCACCACGTCCGAAATACTCCTTTGGTGTGCTATGGCCTGGAGCAGAGGCGCCAGTCACCAAGGAGATTGGGTCGTAAGCTTTAATGTCAGATATTGGGATCTTATTTCCCAACGGCCATTTGGAATCTTTATTTATCTCCTGCCACTTCACGACTTCATCAAATTTGAGGGTATTGTTTTCCTTCTCTAGTTTCAAATTTAACCGGATCAACTGGTCAAAAAGATAGGAGATATCGTTGAGGACTATACCAGACATTTCGTTGAAGACAGACTTGTTGATATCAAGTGTCGATATTGAGTTGAGATTATTCAACAAATTTTCGTTTCTCCGACTAGAGATCTTTGTTTTAAACTTGTCTCTAAGCTTCTTACTGTCTGTACCTACGCTCTTGCTCTGTAGATTTAATAGACTAAAATGAACCAAACCAATCGCTTGGCCTAGCTTATCTTGTTGGTAATTCTCAACGGCAAGGAATAACCCAGCGTATGAACTTGCATACTTTTCTATTATGGTCAAGTATTCCTGCCAGTATTTGTAGTTTAAGCTGTACTGAGAACTGGACTCCATTTCCAGCAACAAGCCCTTTACCGTCCTTAATTCATTGAGGATATAGATCGCCACTCTACACAAAGTACCGTTATTCGTGGTAGAGAATGTTTCGGTGGCTTCAAACTCATTTCTGTTGATCCAAGACGACTTAGCCAAGATTGACATCTGTATGTTGATCTCACTGATTTTCTGGAGAAACGTATAGATTGTAGCATTTAGCGATTCAGAAGCAAATCCATTAAGCTGGGCACCAAACAACGTATACGATATAGCCTTCTTGTAGAAATTGACCACCTGCTTCCATTTTTCATTTAATTCTTGAATCGTACCTGGACTCGAATCAGAGTCTATTAACTCGTTAGTCAACTCACTACCGATTTTGATGTACACGAAGGAAATCGCTACTAGAACCATTTCCACCTCATTTTCTAGCGACCAGACATAGTTAGTGTTGGATTTGGACTTGAAGACGTTGTTCAACTTGTCCCTTTTCTTAGTTTCTGTGGTATCCTTACACTGGATATTGGACCAAGGCAAGTCTGGCGACTCTATGATGGTTGCTTTCGCCGAGAACCTCGCCAAAGCGGTCAATTCCGTGGATCCGGCTTCATTGTACACATACCTGAGGATTTCCTCCAAATAATGCTCCAAATTGACGGCGTAGCGAATAGAATCATGGTACGACGATAATGTGGGGACAGCTAGCGAGGCCCTAGAACCCTGTAGCGATGCTGGTAGCGACGACGAGGACTTGAATGATGTTGGTAACGGCGGTGTGTTGGGTAGGACTATCATGGTGGTGACTAACAGTGTTACAGAGTGAAGGAGTTGTATGAACAAAGAAAGAATGAATGAACGAATGAATGAATAAAGTAATGAAATAGCCAAGAAACTACATCATCAGCTGGTTCGTGGTAAATGCTTGGCTAGCGAGACAAAATGGTGAGATGGTGGGGAGAAGTAGTGAGAGATGTCGCTATATTGGGATGATTACTGGGGCGCAGCGGTGGTAGTCTAGCGAGGTAAATGAGAGTGGTAAATGAGTGTGACAAAGTAAATAGCGAGAGATCCGGAATGAGAATAGTGAGAATAGCGAGAACTGTGAGAGCACTGAAGAATAGTGAGAAAATAGAGTGTGTGATAAGTCCATATAGTATAATATTACTAAAGTAAGTGTTCTTATAATTCTATGGAATATCCTAAATATATACTATCTTAACAAAATGCCATACAGCATGAGTCAATATTGAACCAGATTACGACCTTTTTGTCTGACTATAATATACAATTCCACTAAAGAAGTGATTAACAGTGCTATCTCATCTTCCAGTGAGCAAATCTCAGTGTGGCGGTGGTAGCACATCCCGAAATATTCTCACTATTCCCAGTGTTCTCTTAAATTCACCTCACTAATGTCTCGTGAAGCATGCCATTAATTCTCTCTCTGAACGCAGCCATTTCTCACTAAATCCCACTACTCTCTCCAAAATCTCACCACCACTTGACAAATGTCTCACCAATCACCCCGATTTCTCTCACTAAATCGCGTTCATTTTCTCGCTACTTCCACTGCTCTACCGCCACGTCTCCCTAGCGTGTCTATTCTACATTTTCATAATTTCATATACCAATCCTTCTTTCTTCTTTGTTCTATCTCCCCAGAAAACCCGCAAATAGGACCACCGTAAGCTCTCTAGGTAATTCCTTGCGGATCCACATACTACAGGCCCCTAGCTATGCCTCCTTCAAAACCTAGCCTTTACAAATATGGCATTGTCATCGACTCAGGGTCCTCGGGATCAAGAATCCAGATCTACCGCTGGGAAGACCCAGTAAAGACGAAACAAAAGCACAAAAAGGAGCCACAAGTGCTTGCTTCACCACCGAAGATTGACAAGGAGAAGAACTGGTCGTTGAAGATCTCTCCGGGTATATCGAACTACAATAATCCCAAGAAATACAAGAAGATATGGCCAGAACACTACTCGAAGCTTATGAAGTTCGCCGAAGGAATAATCCCCCTGGACAGCCACAGAGATACACCTGTATTCGTGTTGGCCACAGCAGGAATGCGTTTGTTGGACAAGAAAGTCCAGAAACAGATATTGAAGGAAACCTGTGCCAGTATCAAGAAACACACGTCTTTCTTAATGCCACCTGAATGCCGTGATGCGGTGCAGGTTATCGACGGAGAAACAGAGGGTATATACGGTTGGTTAGGCCTCAACTACCTCATGGGCCAATTTGACAACTATGACACCAAGCAGGAAGAACACGAGTCCATAGGATTCATGGATATGGGCGGAGCTTCCACACAAATAGCGTTTGTACCGTCCTCAGCAGATGAAAGGAAGAAGCATCACGACGATTTGTCTACCGTGACGTTACGTAATATTGACGGAAACACCCAGCAATGGAATGTATTTGTAGAAACCTGGTTGGGATTCGGAGCCAACGAGGCGCGGAAACGGTACTTGAACCACCTCATTAGCTTGTCTTCGGTTAATCCGACTGATCTGGGCGTGATCAGTGATCCATGTTTACCGAAAGGCGGAGAGTTGAACTACAGTATCGAAGGGAAAGTGTACCATATAAATGGTGTAGGCAATTACGAGATGTGTTCCAAGACCATATATCCATTATTACAGAAGAATATTCCATGTAAAGAAGACCCATGTCTTTTCAACGGAATTCATGGGCCTAAGTTAAACTTTGATAAGGACAAGTTCGTTGGAATCTCCGAATACTGGTATACTGCCAACGACGTTTTTCAAAGTGGAGGTGAGTACAATTACCATGGATTTAACGAAAAAGTTCGCGAGTACTGTGAAAGTGACTGGCAAACCATATTGGAGAACTCCAACAAAGGAAAATACTCGAATTTAGACCCAGAGAAGTTCTTGAAGGACGCATGCTTTAAGGCTAACTGGGTGATGAATATCTTACACGAAGGCTTTGAATTGCCAAGATTGGGAATCGACATCCAAGACAAACCAAAGAGAGAAGAACAAAATCTCGATGATGTTCATGTACCATTTAAATCAGCCGAATCAGTTAATGGTGAGGAATTATCATGGACCTTGGGTAAGATCTTGTTAGTCGCCTCTTCACAAATTCATGATACTGGAAAGAAAGCACTCGATGTCGGAATCTATCCAAGTGAACTTTCAGGCAAGAAGTTCGTCCCTGGTGGAAGTTCTCTAAGAAAATCAGGAAATGACAGCGATAGTGAGGATGAGGACGGAGTTATGCACTCTTTCTATACCCTTGTAGTATTATTATTATTCTTTTTCTTTATCTATCACTTCGGCAAGTCACATTTCGGCAAATGGGTGTACAAGTTTAGAAAGTTCCAACTTCCTATTCCAGTTAAGAGGGCCATTTCAACTGCAACTGCTAAAGTGCCCGGTGTCAACAAGTATTTTGGCGATCAGTACTTGTATGACAACTTGCAGAACATTAATGATGTCAACTTGAGCTTGGAAGAGGGACTAATGTCCACCATTTCCTCTGATGCCAATGGACTCAACTCGTCTGTACTTCGTACTCGACTGACTATCAACTTAGTTGAGGAGGAGCATTCAGGAACAGAGCTGGAGCAGTCCTCACAATTACCTCAATCGCAGAGTCCTCAATTAAAGGGAACAAAGAGCTTCAGCAATTTCATCAACAAGCCATTTGTAGTCCCAATGAGAAACTCTCCAGCCTTCTACAACACTGGGAATAATAGCAGAGACTCTTTGAATAGAATACCCAGTAGCAGCTCTATCAGCAGAGGAAAGAGCTCAAACAATTAGACATATTATAATATACATTTTCTTAGATGCACAAGACAGCATTGTGGAACAAGAGCTAATCGTCTTTTTTTGCACCCATTTGCCACCCGTATAAAACACAAACTAATAAAGGAACGTAGTATCTCTTTTTGAGTTTCTTCTTCTCAAGCCACTTCACCTCCCCCTTTTGCTATCATGGTTTCTAGATTTCATTTACTGCAACTATTGACGCTCTTTCTTCTTTCGCTCCAAGTGGTGAGATCGGTGCCTACTCCAGACATCACCAGAAACCTGGTTCAGATAGTCATTACTCCCCAAGATCTCAAAGATGCTGGCGACTACGCCATAAAGAAAGCGCCAGAGATCAAGAATAATATCAAGAATATGGTGAAGCAGAAACTCCTTGACCGACTCATGTCCAAAGAAATCCAAGACTACGATCCTAATGCATATGATGAAGATTTCTCCAATGGCCAAGAAGAGCCGAGCTCTTCCAATGTCAATCTGAGACCAGTAACCAGCGTTCATTTGGACACTACAAACAAACCAGGGCTAGTTTCTTCCATACTTAAGGATCCTTCTGCAGATACTGAAGATGAACCATACAATGCCTTTGAACGTGACACTTCTGATGACGAGCCAGAAATTCTGGTCGATGAACACGTTGGCTACCAAAGACCTTCAAGAATTAAGAACTTCACAAAGGACTTAGCATTGACCGAGTATCCGTCAGGAATGAGAAGAAAGTCGTAGGTGATATGTGTCAAAACAAGAAAATGTGGATATTGACAACTATATTTCCATCCTAACTTTGGAAACAAAGCCTACTAGGTATACTATAACCACGACTAGCTCTACCACCATACTTAAAAGTGATTGCAAAAACGATTGCAAAAACGGTATCGCGCTACCATCTATTTTATATATAGTATGTAATGCCCTCCATATCTCTATACTTTTAGAAATATACAAGACTCACCAAGTAATAGAGAAATACAGGATAGACATCATATTACACAACGTAGTAAACCATTCATTTAGTATTTGTTCCCAAACCACTACTCTCAATCTCATCTAAATCCTACGCTTTTGGATAAGGCTCTATACTACTAACAAGATGTATAGTCTCCCCAATTTCTACCAATTTCAAGCTAAAAAACACCAAAAACTCTCTATTTTCTTCTTTTCAACCATATCACACCCCTTCGACCTCTTAACCGCTACTACTTCCCACATCGCCTAAAACCACCGACCAACTCATACCATGCCCATCCCTACCAGACTATACAACAACACATGGTAGCGACATCATCACCTGCCCATCTCGCCCCATGCAGGAACACCAAATGCTCTTCTCATAATTTTTTTTTCAGTTCCTACAAATTTCTACTACTGTGAAATATAGGTGAAATATTTAATATATACAGAGTATAGTTGATATTGTAGACTATCTTACTGCCGGTGTGTACTTTGGATCCTATCACAAGAAACTGCCGCTGAAATGAGAGTCAAAAAGCCAACCTCCAAGAGAGTGTCCACTCGTATGAGAGAAGGAATCAAGAAGAAGTCGCTCGCCCAACAGAGAAAGAACAGAAAGGCGTCGAAGAAAGATGTCACCTGGAAGTCGAGAAACAAGAAGGATCCCGGTATCCCATCCAGTTTTCCATACAAGGACAAGATCCTCACGGAATTGGAAGACAACAGAAGAGTCGACAGAGAAAAGAGAGAAGCCCTCAAGTTACAGAGAGAGCAAGAGAAAGCCGAGGCTTTGGCCAGAGGTGAAGCTTACGATGACGACATGGATTTGGAAAACGAAGAGGAAGACGGAGAGGGTGGATTAGCCGCTCTTTTAGAGTCTGCTCAGCAAGCCGCCAAGCTGTACGCTGGTGAAAATGATGACGATGAAATGGAAGATTCCGATGATGAAGAAGAAATCGAGTACAACATAGATATCGAAGAAGATGAGGACGATTCCAAGAGCGACTTGGACAAGTCTAGAAGAGCTTACGACAAGATCTTCAAGACCGTCGTAGATGCTGCAGATGTTGTGTTATACGTGTTAGACGCCAGAGACCCACAAGCCACTAGATCCAAGAAGGTTGAACAAGCCGTCTTACTGAACCCTGGTAAAAGATTGATCTTGGTGTTGAACAAGGTTGATTTGATTCCAACTGATGTGTTGAACCAATGGTTAGATTTCCTCAAGTCATCTTTCCCAACTGTTCCAATCAAGGCTTCTCCTGGTGCTACTAACGCCACTTCTTTCAATAAGAACCTCACTGCATCCATGACCGCTAACTCATTATTGCTTGCCTTAAAGAGTTACGCAGCCAAGTCTAACCTTAAGAGATCTATCGTTGTTGGAGTTATCGGATATCCAAACGTCGGTAAGTCGTCCATTATTAATGCATTAACCAACAGACACGGAAACAACTCCAAAGCTTGTCCTGTCGGTAACCAGGCTGGTGTCACCACTGCTATGAGAACAGTTAAGATCGACAACAAGTTGAAGGTCTTGGACTCTCCTGGTATAGTCTTTCCAGACGAAGTCACCGGCTCTAAGAAGTTGAACAGAACACAACAGGAAGCCAAGTTGGCCTTGTTGTCTGCTCTTCCACCAAAACAAATAATAGACCCAATCCCAGCTGTACAAATGCTCCTCAAGAAGCTTTCGAACAATACTGAGATGTCTGATGGCTTGAAGGCTTACTACCAAATGCCTGCTTTGCCTTCAGCCGACTTGAACGAGTTCACCAAACAGTTCTTGATTCACGTTGCCAGAGTCAGAGGAAGACTTGGCAAGGGAGGTGTTCCTAATTTGGAGTCGGCTGGTATGGCTGTCCTCAATGACTGGAGAGATGGTAGAATCATTGGTTGGACCTTGCCAAAGGCCTCTAAGAGTACCAGCGATGGTGTGGATAGCGACATTGCTGCTATCGATGCTCCAAAGAGCTCGTTGAGAGGTGACAAGGAGCCTCCTAAGATTGAACAGACTACCGTTGTCACCCAGTGGGCAAAAGAGTTTGACTTGGACGGCTTATTGGGCGACAACTTCGGCCTTTCTAAGTAAGTTCAAGCAGCACAGTAAAAAGGAGAGTTTGATATGATGATTAGTGTGTACCATAGATATCTAGCAACAGCAATACAAGCATTTTAAATAGGAATATTTATGAGTTGATTGTAGAAGACAGATGGTTCTTTATTGAGTTTAGAAGCTGACTATAATAGCTTTAAAGAAATACATATGTCTATTGATTATAACAAGTACAAGTAATATATAATAGAAAATAATTACTTCATGAATCTAGTGTAGTACTCTTCATTTTGGTTAACGGCCCAAGTCTGCAACAAGAGTTCCAAGTTATCGGCAATGGTGACCTTTGGCTTCCATCCTAACACTTTCGTAGCGTGGTTGCTGTTTGTAACAACAGAAGTATTGAATACTTCGAGGAAGGCATTCTCTTCAAAGCTGGGCTTTCCCACGAAGTTGATGGTACCCTTGAACCCTAACAACTTGGAACCCTTAGTAATGAGTTCAGGAAAGGATACGTTTTCAGCAACAACATCAAAGATTGGTAGTTCACTCACTTTGGAGTTTGCAACGTCAAATTTCTTAACGGCTTGATAGATTAGTTCAGCCACATCTTCATTGTGAACTAGACCACAAGTCAAATCTTTCTTGAGCGCAATATCAACGGGCGAAGAGTCTCCTTGAAGAACAGCTTCCAAAATTTGTCCAAATAAGGCACCCCAGATAGCAGTTTTAGTTCCACACAAAATACCTGGTCTAATGATAATACTTGGGACAACATCCTTTAAACTGACGATTCTCTCCTCTAATCCTACCCTATACTTGACAAGCTTGCCGACCTTACTCTCGACTGGGTTAACTGACACATCGACAGCATCGAGGGAGTCGCCGTGAACCCAAATACCACTAATGTAGATGAAGTTTACACGATGATTCTTCTCCTTCACAATCGTCTCCAACTTGTCAAGAATTGCATTGGTGCTCGTTGGAGTACCCGAGAAATCAATGACAGTATGAATTCCAAGTTCAACAATTTGGTCAAGGTATTGCGTATCTTCAGTTGTGGAGAGAATTGGAATCAACTCCTCTTTGATCAAAGTAACAGCCTTTTCAGCAGATCTTGCAAGTCCGTAGACCACGAAGTTGTTACGACGTAAAGTCAAAGCAGCTTGATGACCAATGAAACCAGTAGCACCAATTAAGAATACCTTGTTAGAAGACATTTTCAATGTAAACCTTGTTTGTTGAGTAAAGAATCTTGCTTAGTTCAATGCAATTATATGAATTGAATGATACTTCATTAACTTACAACTCACTTCTGTAAGGAAAATTCCTGACTTTTTATAGCCTTTCGGCTTCGACTTGGATTATATCGCTCTGCCACCGCATACAACAGTATTGCTGCAAAATAAGCCAGCTTGTATGGACTTGATGTCCCAATGGAGTTAATATCGACCTCCGGTGCCGAAACTTCAATGGAGTAATTGCCAATGTTGGATAAAGTCCGGTGCCTAAATAGGTTAATTGCCGGTATAGGTCGGATACCTACCTCTTTGGGATAATGTCCGATTGTTATTAGTAGTAGTGTTTCTTTGAGGTTGACGAATAAATGTCTATATCGATAGAGACATCAACGTAGTCTAACATAACAACCATGGAAGTGGTCCAATACCATTAGTGGATTGGTAATCGTTCGGAAGTTTTCGTAATATCCGATCAAATAGCGCCTTAACATTCGAAGTGATAGCGGCAATTCGGAGATATTGCTTACTAACTCTAAAACCAACCGAATGAAAGCTATTGTATTCCCTTCAGTCTAATCACAAAAGAAATCAAGTTATACCCTTATAGTGCACGTTTCTACTGCCCAGGTTTATCAAGCAACAGCCACATTCACAGCAGATACTACCATCCTAGTCGGAACCTTCACTGGAAGTCTTAGCCTGCTCCTTCTCGACCCGTAACCCCGCCTCGATCTCTTCTCTGAATGTAGGCATACCAGCGAGGTTGTTCATTATAGTGAGATTCTGGAGAAGAAACTCGTCGTGGTTCTTCAAGAGCTGGTCCAAGGGTTCACTCAATCTCTTCATTGATTGGAAAAGCACCTTATAGGGATCATTTTCTTCAGGAACATCAGCCATTTTCTCGTTTTTTCCTTATTTACGTATCACTACTACTATATATAGCTATATCTCTATATCCTATACAATAATACTACTATATACCTACAATTATACTGAACTATACTTCACTCAGACTACTAAACATCTGCTCACTAAAATCCAAAACCTGTCAAGATTTATTTTCTTAAGACGCGCGTTTGCAAAGATGCGTTCTGCTAATATGACTTTTCACTTTAGAGCTAAGATAAGAAGTGGTAGCTTGGAACAGTTCTCTTCAGGTAAGTCAGAGCCCACAATGCCCGAAATCGATGACGGCGAGGACTCTCCTTTTTTTGACGACGATGACGAGGAATTCGATGATTTGCTAAGGGCCGAATCGCTTCCTGGTCAGTCGAATCATAGCTCTGGAACAGCTAATGATCGGGTAGAAAGCCTGAAAAATCAAGCTCAAAGACTGGTAATACCAGGCAGACAGCTTTTCGAGGTTATCCCCGAGGCTCCGAGGGCCAATAAACAAACACACCATAATATAGACTATAATAGTCTTCAGAAATACATCTACCCGACTAATTTCGAGATTCGTGACTATCAGTATAACATCGTGCGAAGAGCTTTCTACGATAACTTGCTAGTGGCGCTCCCTACGGGATTAGGTAAAACATTTATAGCCTCAACAGTAATGTTGAACTTCTTAAGGTGGTTTCCAGACTCGAAGATCATATTCGTAGCTCCGACCAAGCCTTTGGTTGCGCAACAGATCAAGGCTTGTTGCTCGATCACTGGCATTCCCAGTTCAAAGGTAGCGATACTTCTTGACAAGACGCGTAAAAATAGAGGAGATATCTGGAATGAGAAGCTGGTTTTCTTCACAACCCCTCAGGTTGTCGAAAACGATTTAGCATCAGGGCTTGTTGACCCCAAGTCGATCGTTTTACTCGTGATAGATGAAGCACATAGAGCGAAGGGAAACTATGCCTACAATAATATCGTGAAGTTCTTGGATAGGTTTAATAATTCGTACAGAACATTGGCATTGACCGCTACGCCTGCTTCCGATGTTGATGGTGTTCAGGAGATCATTAACAATTTGCATATTTCGAAGGTGGAAGTTCGAACAGAACAAAGCATAGATATAATAAAATACATGAAGAGGAAACGGGTCCAAAGAAGGATTATATCCCAATCAGATGATATACGGGAATGCATAGATCTACTCTGCACCGCTATAGCTCCCGTTTTAAAGGTTGCCAATGAGAGAAACATATATGAAATGACTGATCCACGTAGGATCAACTTTTTCCAATGTATGGAAGCCTCCCGAAAGATCGTAACAAACCCAACTATACCAGAAGGAATGAAATGGGCTAATTTCTTCATATTACAGTTATTGGGTGTAGTGGGGCAATGCTTCAGAAGGCTTAATATATATGGTATTAGGTCTTTCTTCAGTTACTTTAGCGAAAAGCACTTGGAGTTCAGTTCCAAGTGGAACAAGAAGAAATCCAAAAACAAACTCAATGCTGATTTTTATTTTAGTGACCCCATAAAGGAACTACTCGAGAAGTCAAAGAAGATTTTAAGCGATCCCAGGATCTTTAGTCATCCAAAGATAGAAGCGCTAATGGAGGAGCTAGACGAGTTCTTCACAATCAATAATGTGTCAGATTCGAAGGTAATAATATTTACAGAATTCAGAGAATCGGCACTTGAGATCGTACAATCTATTGAAAGTGTTGGAAAACAGTTGAAGCCTCACATATTTATAGGACAATCAAAGGAGAAAGACAAATTTGATGAGTCGGCTTATCAAATGAAAGGAAAGGCCAAGAAAGGTGGAAAAAAGAAGGCAGAAAAGGACTCTCGTCCCTCGACAAGATCAAGTTCGGAGGATGCTCAGATTAATGGTATGAACCAAAAATTGCAGAAAGAAATAATCAAAAAGTTTAAACAAGGTGAATTTAATATCCTTGTCGCTACTTCCATTGGAGAAGAAGGATTGGATATCGGAGAAGTCGATCTCATTATATGTTATGATTCTACTAGTTCTCCAATCAAGAACATTCAACGTATGGGTAGAACTGGCCGTAAGCGTGATGGTAAAGTTGTACTTCTTTTCTCAAGTAATGAGGAATCGAAATTTGATAAGGCCATGAATGGGTACGAGTATATCCAGCAGCATATAATGAAAGGAGATTTTGTGGATATGCATCCACAAAATAGAATAGTGCCCAAAGAATTTGAGCCGGTAGTTGAAGAGAGATTTATTGAAATACCAGAAGAAAATCTTGAGATTGAGGCCGTGGAAGATGAAGACGAAATCATTAGGATAGCCACTAACTATATGGTTGGTGGAAAGAAAACGAAAAAGAAAATAACAAAGCCCAAAGGCAAAGGAAAGCAGGAGAAGAGATTTTTCATGCCTGATGATGTTGAAACGGGGTTTAGAAGTGTCACAAGCATGGTTAGGAGAGCCGGCTCTGACAAAACACTAGCCGAAGAGAACCAGGAAAAAGACTTCCTAGACAAATTGGTAGATTCGGCAACTGAAGACGAAGACATTGACGATGATTTGCTGCTTGGAGCTGTACATCAGCCGAAGAAGGCTATTGAAGTTGAATCACCACCAGTCATAACAGCAAAGGCGACTGTTAGAAAGGACAATACTTCTTATGGCGATAGAAGTAGCTTGCCTCCCGTTAGTTCCCATGATGCTACCTCAGAGGCTACAATAGCATCTACAGATCTCTTGACTCCACCAAATAACTCACCTGGTTATTCAAAGAAAAGATCCTTCGAGACAATACCTGCAGCATTGGACGATACATTAGATATTATCAAACCCACTAAGAAGCGAAGCCTTGGCATAAAAAAACTTCGTCCCGGGAATAGCATTATTGATCAGTTAAAGCGGCAAGGTAAAAAGGTGAAAGACTTTCTGCAAGAAGTTACCATAATTGATGAAGATGACTTGATATTGCCCAATTATGATATTTCACTTACTACTAACAGTTTCAATGCTGTAGATGAACCAGCGAGAAGCATTGAGCCTGTTGAAAGCTCTCATGCGCCACAAGAAGTTCCTTCAAATATTGAAGCAGAGGATAGTGACTTCTTTGATGATGGGTTGGACGACGAATTGGCTATGATTTCTGGAGAGCAAATCCAATCTTTCACTGAACAAAAGAGTTTTGTAGATTCTAACGATAGAGACAGCAGCAAGGTGGAAGATACTATATACCAGAACAATTTTGACAACCGGGATGGTTTGTTAAATGACGACGAACTCATGGAGCTCTATACTTCCTATTTCACTACCATAGACCCTGCTGAAAGGACCGACTTTTATGATCCAATGGCTGGTATCCATGATAAGCAGGTTGTAAACTCGGGGGCTTTCAGTGGAATAGTTGGTCATAGCAGAAGTCTGCAGAGTTTACTTTCGATTGCTGAAAGGAAATCTGGGGTGGCTGCTTCATATAAACCGTCCAAGGATATTCTAGAGGTTGCTAAAGACGACAACAGCTTGATCGAGGAGTATATCGATTCATCTTTCATAGTTCTTGATCAATAAGGCATTATGCATGTATATTACTTTACGAAATATAACGAACAATGACATTTAAATGGATTGCAGCTTAGACATTGCTATGTATCTACCGTAGAAGTAAAGATTACTGGGTCGGATTGCTGCTGATTCTTCTTTGACCCCAAAGGCTCTCATAAATAATAGAGTTGCCAAATAGAATACCACTTTAAATACCATACATATGCCTCTATCTCCCTCCCTCTCTCTTTCTCTCTCCCTCCCTCCCTCTCTTCCTCTCTCTTGCAAACTCCTACTTCCAATACTCAACCGTCTCCTACTCGCTTTCTTCTTTTTTTGCAGTCATTTCATTATGGTAGCGCACTCGCTACAAACTCTCACCTCTATCACTTTTTCTAACCAGTTACCCGGACGCATTACCGTGATACCTCACATTTTTTCCCTCAGTGCTTGTCTCAGACTCTTCTATATAAGGAACGAGACATGCCCTGAAAATGAATAACATTTTCTAGTGTTCTTCTTGTTCTCCATCTTTATGCAGGGGCATTACGTGTATCAGTGAGGATTCGTCCGAGATCATGTTTTTGCTGGTTGAAAACTATAACCTGACAGCTCCTTGGGGTTCTGGCCTTGTGCTACGAGTCCCAAGGGAATTTTTGGACAACCCACCTTTAAACTTAGCCAAAATTTGGTTAAATTTCAACCTATGGAAGCCGGTATTTGGTGGCACTTCTTTGAAGGCTGCAATCACGACCGAGCGACCGTAGACACGGATACTTGCGATACAACGTACTGTCTTCATTGAACCTCTTTCTTTATCAATTTTTCAGTGAAATAGCAGACTGGTGGCGAACTCATTGCTATTGAAAAAGAGAATCGTTTGATGGAGTCGTTGCTAGTGCTTCTTTTCGTGTATTTCTTCCTCTGAATAATCGTATAACCCGAAATTTCGCCTCGTGCCTCGCTCTGTCCGATTCTCCCATGATTGGATATTGAGCTGGATACATCTGACTATTTAATAGTCGTCATTCACTTGTGCTTGACTAGTTTGTAAGGGGCCATAGAGATTGGCTTTGCCATGAAGATTTCCTTTGAGTGCGATTACACCAAGGCCAGAGGCTGGATGGTGGCATTGTAATTATAAATCTTGACATTAAAACACACTAAAAATTGAACTAAAAGCAAGCGGCCAATAATACGGTAATATTTGTAGAAAATCTATCAAATTCTCTCCATATTCACGTCCTATATCTACAATAATTACCTTAACTACGTCATATCGCTATCATTATCGCATTTGGTGAGTGGAAAATTTGAAAAGTTCACTCAAAAAAAATTTCAAACTCAGTAAATGTTAGTGTTTCTCTAGGTGATATACACCAGCAACCCATAGGAAAACCGTAGATATGTTCAAGAAATTCACCAAGGAGGACGTCCACTCACGCTCCAACATCAAATCGTCGGCACAGAGAGGATTGAAGTCCAAATTCGTGGGCCAATTTGAGGCTTTAGAGCCTGCCATCGATAATATCATTCCAAAGAAGTCGCAAGCAATCCTCATCAAGTGTGAGGACAAGATTCAGTTATACTCAGTGGAAAACGAGATTGTGTTGTTCCAACACTTCGATGACTTAATACCGGCTCTCAAAATCGTTCACAAGTACCCACAATGCTTTCCTCGTGTCCAGGTCGACAGAGGTGCCATTAAGTTCGTGCTCTCTGGTGCTAACATCATGTGTCCGGGATTGACCAGTGCTGGAGCCAAGTTGCCGGAAGAAAACATTGAAAACGAGTCTATCGTCAGTATCTATGCCGAAGGTAAGGAAAACGCATTGGCAGTCGGAAAATTGGTAATGAGCACTGATGAAATCAAGTCCGTGAACAAGGGAATTGGTATTGAAGTGTTGCATTACTTGGGAGATGGATTATGGAATCTTAAAGAGTAGGATAGCTGTACATTAGGACTTAACAAGTCAAGTAAATATATAATGCATTAATTAGAGGATGAACCTTTCGTATGTGTAGAACATAAGATCACAGCGGTTTAATACATATTGAACTTTTTAATGGTATTCTAGAATTATCAAAGTCAACAAAGTTGTAGATGTCGAGTCAGTTATTCGGATTCTTCTACTTGATGGAAACATAGATGGTTTGGTTCTGCTGAAATCCGAAGTTGTCAATAAGAGACAGATCATCATCTATGCTCTGTTTAACTTTCGTGCTTGAATCGTCGTCAAACTCGTTGACATAGAAATATAGATGCAACTTCAAGATTGATATGTCCCCCAAACACCTGGATACTATACCCTTTAGGCGTAGAACTGTATATGTTCTAAGGAAGCATCGAGACACGCTTGTCTCTTCCGGAAGGTTGAGTGCAAGGTATATTCTCTTGCTCCCTGCAAGTAAATCTGTATCAATTATATTAGCATCTAGAAACGTGTCACTAATATTGTGCTTTGAAAGAAGCTTATTCCATCTCTTTTCGTTCTTGAAAACAATCTCTTTTTGTCTTACCTTTGAAATGAAATACAATTCTGCGTTTGTAATCTCGTCATCATTCAACGGACTTCCATTCAATTTGAACAATTTGCTTGGATCACGTCTATGGTCTTCACATTCGAAACGTGCTATTATTTGGATGGTCATCTCTTCAATCGACAATGCATCGAAGATAGGATTTCGGTTGATTCTCAACTCAGAGAGATGGGGAGCTAGCAAGTAGAGATGGTCTATGAAAGCCCATTCGTCTATATTGTTCCTACGTAAGTCCAAGACCTTCACGTTGTCCAAATTGCACTGCTCAGGAATAGATGAAATCTGGTTTTCATTCAAATTAATGAATTTCGCCGAGACTATTCTGTTAGGAAAGACGGTCAACTCATTTAGCGACAAATCAATAAGTTCAATGCCTGTTCCACTAAGATCTAAATTGGATATATCTTCATCTCTATAGTTATTACCAGCGAGATATAAATCCTTTAAGTTGGGAAACTTCGACAATATCCTCTGTTTTACTTGTTCAATACTAATATTGGTAGATGATAGCTCCAATTTCAGTAGATTGTGTGGAATGATACTTTCAGAACTACTCAATTCAAAGAATCTATTACCATTGAGTATAAGGCACTCCAATTGGGGCAATTTGTCTATTATTTTCCATATGATATTCAAGTCATTGATCAAGTTGAAGCCCAAATCCAATCTCTTTAGATTGTTAAGGCTCTCAAGAACTTGGGAAAAGTTTTCCGACTCTATTCCCGACCTATCAATTAGTCGGTGATCCAATGTAACTGAGGTCAAATTGGCAAAATTAGCTTGAAGCCTCGTCAATTTATCCAATCCATGCTCTTCTACGACCTTCGTACCAAAGTGAATATTCTGTTCAGAATATGAGCTAACCGAGTACTGGTTGAGAACCTGTTCCACAAATGAGAAGCTTCTTTTCTCTATTTTCTTGTTAGAAGCTTTTAAGAACGATCCAGCGTTCTCTATATCAGTTTTGAAGTAAGAGACTCCTTCAATGTCTCCATTGTTTTTACCTCTGTCTGATCTATCCCATTCTACACCAAGAGCTATGGTTGTAGGACCCCAAATATGGTCGGGAAGTTTCCCCACAAACTTTACTGTGGCGAGGTTATTATCGACAGAAATTCTATCAAATAGTTTATACATCAGCCACCATACTTTTCTCTACAAATTACACAAGACAATCATTCAATTCTAGAGTATATCAAAAGCGCTTACAACACAGAAATCAACGATTTGATAGTCCATTCCCAATCGGGAAGGTTGGTTATAGATCCATGACGCAGTAATAAAGTATATCATTACTGATTCTCGTGTGCGGTAGGTTGCAATATGGTGTTGGTTAGCTATGAGAGGCTGCAAAAAGGGGTAGGGTAGAGGGTTAACATGGTGGTAAGGAGGAAACATCACGACTATGATTGTATTTCTACGAGGAGAGGGGCCCAACTGGTGTTTGTACTGTGGGAGGGGAGAAAACCGAACAGAATTGGCTTTGAAACTGTTTAATGAAATCCCCATTGTAAGGTGAATAATAATGTACTTAAGGTGACATTACATTGGATTTGGGTCTAGAGATTGTAGAAGAGGTTCTACCAGAGCTTCCAATAAGTATTGGAGGGTTTGTGGTGAGTTGTTTCAGTATGTTAATGGCACCATTTAGTTAGTAAGCTTTCGCTGGGCAATTAGCAATCTACCATCCCCGAAGTGTGCATTCACGCTTGGTTGGTTCTGGAATATACTTAGTACTTCAGGCAAGATTCTATAGAGAGAAGAGACTGACTTCCTACGAAATCACCTGATTCACAGGCCTCGATCACCATTACAAACCTGAATATGAGCAAGCGCAATCCTTCATCTTATGTAACAGAAAAGAACAATGGTGGATCTTCTGGCTAACAAATAGTGGGAGAACAATGGGCCGCAAACAATAGTACGGATCACAATATGATCTGGTTGTGCACTTGCTGGATTCGACATCAGGAGAGAATTTCACTGCCTTGTTACACCACGGGTTATTGGACACTAGCCACTATACGACCGAGATCAATGGTATACGGGACAATAGCCAGTAAGCGACACCGAGGTGAAAAGACATCTGGTTTTGAAAACAAGGAGCCCAACAAATCTGGTAGAAGTCGAAATAGCAAATTAATGGGAACTCAATGAAAAATTTAAACATCGACGGCAATTAATGTGGCGATTCGTAGTATTTGGAAATCACCCTAGGCATACGTCATAGTTTCATAATTTTTGTTATTATTACACCAATTTTCACTATACGGTGAACTCTACGGGCTCCTACCAAGCACATTAAATAGTAAGTACACCAACAGTCATACGTAACTCTCACCTCAATCTACACCAACTCAAATATTACGTGTTCTTTCCAATAGAACACATAGCTTCTACGGTAGCTATCCCTTGTCTACAGAAGCCCTCCCCACATTATTATCAATTAATACCCATGAAAATATCACCTTACACGTCAATTATCCTCCTTAATATTAATTAGACCCTCTTCTGTGTCCCAAAAGGGACGAGCTACCCCGAGAACACAATGGTAGCGAGGAACCCGTCCCCCACATTATTTCACCGTACCAACCTGACATTTGCTTCCACAGGAGACTTTTATCTCCTACCGAGTAACTGAGCAACTATACATAACTAATAATATTAATAATAATAATATAAGAACTCTCTGTAGCTAGCGGACCGGTGACTTGCCTCAAAACACACATTTTCTCCTTAAAACTTAGTAATATAACCCAAGGACTGTTCTCGTAGAATTTCCCTTACATTAAATATATATATCCTTTTTCTTCTTAACCGTCTCTGTCTAGTTCTATACTTACAAAGCTTCAACTCGCCCGATTTCTCACAAAAATCACCGATATCAACCACCCACAATCAATACTCTTCCAAATCATATCATAACCATCATACAGACCCACCAAGTCTCCCAACACCCAACTCCCATCCTCTGCTACCACACCACCACAACTTCCTACACCATAGAGTCACATGACTCTTAAAATTTTTTCTCGCTCACTGCCAATAAAACACCCGTGCCGCCATTTCTCTCCCGCTATCATCATTCATTGAATAGATGAATTGGGACTTACAACCACACTATAGAGACAGCAACCTTCATCGCCTCTGTAAGCTTGGTTGATTCCGGACGCTATATCCCGCACATCCCAGCTCCAGCCGTCCTCCCCATCACGGACCTCATCCATCGTCGTACCTCCGACCGCTGGCACCCATAGTTCCCACTGAACTCCACCGCAAGAGTCCTTATCAATGCCCTACTGTGATTCTGGAAGCAGTCAACCACCACAGCAACCGGCATCACACATTCATTTAGGCGTCTAGCCGCGAATTCCCTCCAGATTAGAGTTTGCTTCGTCGAAAAGCCTTCGGGTTCGAGCTCGTATTGAACGCTCTGTTGTATACTGTTATTGATTTGTCGATTAGTCGTTTGGTAGTGAATTGTACCATTGGTATCAGTATTGTCAAGTTTTGACGATATCACTTCCAAACCAGGCTCCAACAATTGTATTGAATCACATTGTCTGGATACAACAATAATAGGATACAATTCCCAGACTTCGCACGGCAAAACAAGCACTAACCAACGGCTGTCGCCAGTTACAATCGAGTCGGCCAACGGATAATTCTATATCCATCTAATAAAATTTCATACCGTCACCAAAGTTTGCAGCATTAAACTCATTTATGATGAATCGCTGTCCGGATACTGATCCGTCGTCGACTTTGTCTACTTCAACCAAACCATCCAACGCCACCACCCGCGTGTCTTCTAATGATCCCCTCACACCTACTACATCAACGGATCTTTCAAGTGTGCTGGGATTGCTCAGCAGCAACGAGGAGTCCTCGCTCGATGTTCCACGAAAGGAGGATTCCGCAGACTTGAGACATAACTTGTTGGGGAAGGTCACTGGGTTCTTACATAGAACCCTTTCTCGTTCCCGTGAAAACTCCGTCACATCCGCTAAGGATCCCTTGGAAGAGTCCCCGTTGTTTAAGTCATCGCATAGTAACTACAGCACAAATTACACATCAGAGAGCCCAATTTACAAAACATCACATAGCAATACGCCATCAGTGCTGAATGGAGAAGACTCCAATCTCACACTAAACCACTACCGTTTCCCACAATCGCCTTCAAAAATATCAACTGCATCTCCTGTCAAGGAAACTAATCGAGTTTTCCTCGAATATGATCCAATAAGTAGAAGGAAAGTACTCAACACATACGAAATTCTACGTGAGATCGGCCGAGGCGAACATGGAAAGGTCAAGCTTGCCAGAGATTTAATTCATGATGAGCTTGTAGCCATAAAGATTGTCAACAGGAAATCAAGAAAGGACAAATCCTCACTCAGAATGATGAGAAGGCTGTCTTCCAAACCAAACGCAGTTCTCAATGATTATGAGCTAAAAATTAAGAGAGAAATAGCCATTATGAAAAAATGTGATCATAAGTACATTGTAAAGCTCAAGGAAGTCTTGGATGACTTAAATTCTTATAAAATCTACTTAGTGCTTGAGTATCTTGAGAAAGGAGAAATTAAATGGAAAAGGCTCGCTAGTGAGGACCCTCCCTCTCCTACGTCTAATCAGGCGGATGGCAACAATAATTTGACCGGTAATGATGAAATACCGTATTGTGGTAACTATCCCCTTGGTACACGTTACTACAAGAATCCACATCAGGAAGAAGAGAACTTGCTATCGGACGTTTATTCGCCTAATTTGACTTTCAAACAGTCACGAAAGATCTTCAGAGACGTTCTACTTGGTCTAGAGTATCTACACATGCATGGAATTGTGCACAGAGATATTAAGCCAGCCAACTTACTTCTTAGCTCGGATAACATTGTCAAGATCAGTGACTTTGGTGTGTCTTTTGCTTCCTCGCTCAACGAGAATGATGAAGGGCTATTGGTAAATGAGTTAGAACTCGCCAAGACTGCCGGAACTCCAGCATTCTTTGCACCGGAATTATGTCAGACTAACTTCAGCAGCTCTGCTACCAATCTGACTCTCTCGTCGTCCAGAAATTCCGTGTCCTCTTTAGAAATTCTTAAAAATGACCATTTGAAACTCACTAAGATTATTCCCAAGATTGACTACAAAATCGATATTTGGGCTTTGGGGGTAACCCTCTACTGTCTTCTTTTCGGTAAGGTTCCCTTCAATGCGGATTCTGAATTTGAGTTATTTCAAGTAATTGTTTCCAAAGAACTCGAATTTCCCCCTCACAAGGACGCCTTTAATTCCCCTTCCGCCGTTACTGAACTGGAGTTTGACCTCGCTAAGGATCTCCTTACAAAGCTCTTGGACAAAAACAGCACTAGTAGAATTGAAATTAATGACATCAAAACCCACCCATTTACGCTCATGGACTTAGAGAATGACTTCGAAGCATTAGATGAATTATTGCACTTGAACAAGCCCGATGAGAGAGTTCCTTTGAACTTCGATCTTGATGATAACGAAGTCGTACTGAAGGATGAGATAGAAAATGCAATAGTTGGTGTGGGAAATAGAATAAAGAAGAGTCTTGTGAAAGCAATCAAGGCCGGAGGAATGAAAGATTTCGATATACGAAACAAATTCGCTGCTTTGCAGCTAGAACATTCTCGAAGTACTTCTAGTGAGGACTCATCGAGCAGTAACTCCAACCAAAACTCTTCTGCACGATTAGCAAATAGTGCCCATAATAGTCATTCGATGATTCTCTCGGAGTCGTTTCAAGTTTTTACTCCCCCCATTTCCACCCCAACTACGCTGATATCGAGAGGAATCAATATTCATGCTAACCAAAGTGACCATCTCAATTCAGCACCTCACATTCCATCACATCTTTCCCAACAACTTGCTGCTCCGCCAATTGTTCAGAGCCAGCCTCAAGTCCCAGTGCAAGCGCAACAATCTGCACCACACATACAATCTGCGCGCTCGTCATACTCTATTGCTGGCATTAGAGAGGGCCGCAGCTTCCTCCACGATATGATTGATAGTCACTCCAACTCTTCAAGTCGTCGTGGTTCTGTTGGGGTCGTGGAGGCTCCTCAGATTGAGACAAAGCGTAACGTAGGTGGTGATCTCTACTTAAAGAACCAATCTGTTGTTGATACTTTTAAAGGTATTCAAGAGCAAGATGACAAGAGAAGGCGTAATTCCAGTCTCTTTTCAAGTAGACCTTCTCAGCCAAGTACAGCAAAAAATTCTATTAGTTCTCACTCTGAAGAAACTCCTTTACTTTCAGTTAATTACAACAAGGGAGCTAACTCGCACCACCATCATGTCCCTCAGAGTATTGCTGCTCCAATTCCAGTTCCAGCTGCTCCAAGCGCTACTATTTCAGTTAATTATCCTCATCATCAGCATAAACGCTCTGGAAACCAGCTTAAAGTTGGACCTATCAGCATTGACAATGAAAGAAGACCTTCGTCTGTTATGTCTCTTCCCTTAAGTGCTAGTTTTGCATCGTTGGATAGTATAAATGACGAATACTTGACTCTCAAGTACCAGGAATATACTAGTAACAAGCAGAATCACCTTAACCATCTCGGGATTGAAGAGTCATTCCATTCTGACTCCAATCTACTTGCCGAATCTCGTCATGATGAAGACATGACAAGAAATATCAATGAGAAATTTAAAGTTTTTGATTTGAGCGACCTGATGTCTAGAGGTGGTAAGTCTTATGGAAACGAGGGTGCTTCAACTGTTGTATTTGCAACCGGGGCCAATAAGCGAAGCAATAATGTTAGCAATGACCATGAAGGGATAGCCCCAACTGTTGTTCCGCTTTCCAAATATTCCAGTTCGTCGTCGTATTCATCATATTCATCCGCAAGTTCATCCAGTGAGGATGAAGACGACAGTGATGAAGAAGGCAATTTGACTCTTGCTTTTTCATCGAAGGTTGCACCACCATCTAGACCTAACTTTTTGACCTTAAATAACAGAGCTAAGTCGCATGAATCCAATTTGCCCCGTTTAATTCACAACAGCAACCAGCAAACATACGACGTGCCAGTAATATTTCATGGTAACATGCCTGAATTTGAGGATCTTCCAGAAGATCTCATGACCAATGTACCTAAAATGAGTGATGCTGGTAGCACCTCGAACGATATTGTCGTTAATTCAACGGCTGCTATGAATGTTTCTGTGTCTATGACTTCGAGTAATGGTTCAAGCACAACTTTGACTCCAGATAAATATGGCGACAACTCAACTATATTCAGTGCTGATACAACTAGCGCAATCAATACTCATTCCACAACTATTGTGACTGGTGACTCACCAGGAAGAAGAATCATGGGAAATATCGCTAGTAACCAGGTACGCGTTCCATCACCTTTGGCTTCTAAGACTGCGGTGAGCACTGTTTCTACTGCCAATCCTGGAGCCCAACCAATACGCAAGAGTAGCTTGAGAGAGAATATTTTTAATAACCAATTCAACAACCATTACAAGAAAGATCCAGTCTACTCACCCTTTCCAAATGCTATCCATTTGGATAATGACAAGGAGCTGATTAGTAGAGCCACTATTGAGAAGCAAACTACGAATAGACCCAACTACTATAGATCAAATTCTATTACGGTTGGTCTCTTACAGCACCAACGTGACCAACAACAAGAGATGACAGATGACGAAACCGAGTTTAAAAAGTAATGGTACAGGCATAATATAGAGATAATTTTATATTTCAGGCGCATAGTTCTTTGGACATGATCCAAAGGCTTTGTTTCAGGGTTTATTTGGTTGTAGATTTTTATAATATTTTGATTTAGTGATAATAATTAATGGTGATATACCGCTTCGTAAGGGTATTGGTCTCTAGCACAGCAAGATAATTGCAATGGCGCTATTTTTTACTAGTATTCAAGGCTAAGTAGTTATAGATCGAAATAATTAGTGATATTTCACTTTCTGGTTGAAGTGGAATCTGTAGGGGTTTACGGACCCAAGAGACCGTAATACCGTGTGATTTTTTAGCTATAACCAGGAACACGTACAAAAGAGCATGATGATTAAAACAAACCTCTAATAGTACTTGTACTGCTCCTCTTCGTAGTATTTGGCTTCCTTCACTGCAATTCTATACTAATATAAGGCGGTATCTGAATCCATTACAAAACACCTAGTGAATAATGAACCAGTGAAAGGGTGCAAAAAAAGCAAACTGCTGCGGCACAGATGTATATCCTCTTTCGTCTCGTAAACTTTTTGAGAGACACTCGATCCTGTATATACTCTATATGTTTGCTCCAAACTCCATTTATGTCACGTGCCTACATGCCTCAGTCCACCAAGTGCAGGATGTTTACATTTGCAAGCCTTCGAATCAGACAACTTTTTTTTAACTATGGGTAAGTGATACTTTGAAAGATTGACATAAGTAGAGTTGAAAGTACTGGAAACGCTCTGAGATTGTGCAATTACTGACATCGTGCAAGTTTAGAAGTTATCCAAGTAGTTCTGAGGGAAATAGAGGATTTTCAAACCGAAATCATCGGCCCTTTTCCCAATTTGTTTGCTGTGTGTACTATCAATCGTATTTTTGCTGCCATTGACTGTAGACTACGAGAATAGACGAGATACTAGATAGCGTTTCCCATTGTGTTTCATTGTTGTTTTACTGTAAGTAACCACTTAAGATACATACAGAGCAACCGCCTATTTCATCGGAAATTGTGATACCAGATCTGCTATCCACTGTGTCCTTACTCAACCCATTTTGTGTTTACCGTATCCTTGAGTTGCTCACACGCGAAGATCCTCCCAATAATTGTTAGCCCATAACGCTACAAAACACGTTAAAAATCCAGTTGGACGACAAACTTTTACTTTAGATACTCCTGAATCAACACTAGAATACCCTCTTGGATTATCCTCAACAGACCTGTCGCCATGTCATCTCCACCGAAAGAGGACATCCGTGGCCAGTTCTCAGACATCCAGCGAAGACTCTTCCCAAAGAAATCTGAAAAATCTCTTAGATCGAGCTCCAACGCGGACAATGTCATAGAGGACCAAGAGAATGTACTGCCCTTTGCCAATTTGCCACCATTAAAGAAAAAATCCAAGAGAAACGTCTCTGCTGTCATACCACAACTCCCCTTGGGCCATCCCGCTCCAGCAATGGGTCCAGAATCTAAAGGTAACGACATGAATTTCGTCGTGGGCCTCAGTGAAAACCTTCTAGGCGAGTGCCGTAGATTAAATGCCGAGAACCAGAAGATTAAAAGTCGTTTGAAACATTCTGATGAGTTAGTCAAGGAATGCAGAATTGAGATCGAACGCTTGAAGGGCACAAGAACCACCCAAGTGAATAGTGAAAGTGACCTCAAAGATAAGAACTGGGAACTCGAGTCAAATGTGGTAAATTTAACAGAGCAGGTCACTACATTGAATACCACTAAGGAGAAAATATCCAAACTCAATGACGAAATGAATATCAAATATATCACTATTCAGAAGGAAAATGATGACCTCGTACTTCAGAATCACTCTTTGTCTAAAACCTACGAATCACTCAAAGCGTCTTACAACAAGGAAATAGAAGAACTTAATAATAAAATCGAGGAATTGAACGATGAGAATGATTCCTTACATCTCAAATTGTCTTCTGTTGCAAAAGGTAACAATGACAAGAAGATTGAGGCAAAAGCAAGTTTCCCTCATGAAACCGATGACAATGGCTATGTTAATAGTGATGATGATGACGAAACGGTTGACTTCGATAGTCTTCTTGTAGAAACTCAACCAAACGTACTTCCTCTACCAGACTCTTCTAATCCTCAATTAGAATTGGAGACACTCAGAGCTACCCTCCAACACCTGAATAGAACAATTGCCAAGTTGAGAGGAGCAGTTTTGAAACTCAGAAAGGAAGATATTCAAATAAATCAGCCAAATAAAACCCCTATGAAGTTCACAGCACTTAAATCTGCTAAGAGGGTAAAATCAAAGCCCAACATGAGCTTTACATCTCAGAGGAGCTCTGTTATTTCTCCCACGAAAAGAAATTCTAAGTTTGTTGTTTTGGATGCTGATGATGCTGATACTACTATGGAATCAATGCCTTTTGAAGCTGATAAGGGTTGGGATGATTACATAGGAGAGGGGATATCTGAGAGTCCCTCTAAACCATCCAAATCTGTAAAGACGAGTTTACCCCATTTCGATGACACTATATCAGATATAGAATCGGAGAATGGAGACATGAAGGTAGATTCCAAATTACCCTATTTGGTTGACTCGTCCGATTCAGAAGATGATAACACCGCAAACACAATACAGAAGAGGAACTTGGAGAGAGCGACCTTGTCAAGAGAGTTGATGGATAATGAGTCGCTCAAAACTCAGGCAGAGGATTATGCCCGTTCAAACAACTTGGTACTCATCCCAATAGAAACGTACGACAGTTTGTGTAAGAACAGTATAGATCATGTCACAAATGAAAGATTAGGTGAGGTAGCAAATTCACAAGGCTTTGTGATGATAAAGAAACAGGAATATATTGATTTACTTGATGAGACAATGATGGAGAAGAAGTTAAAGGCGAAGGGACTTATCACCTTACCTGAAGATGAATTCAATGCATTACAAGAGTCTAGAAATATGGTCAATAGCCCTACTAAGGAATATCTCTCTACCAAGGCAAAGGAAGCAGGAAGAACGCTCATTGAAGACTCTGAGCTTGAAAGAATACGCCAAATGGCTAGAAGCTATGAGGAGCCAACAGAAAACTACGTATTATCCAAATGCTCACTTTTCAAATTACATCCTCTCTCTAATGAGGAGTTCAACACATATAAAGCTGTGGTGGCTGATCACGATAAACCCTCGAAAGCTTACTTAACAGAAAAAGCCAATGACATGGGCTTGATAATATCTGCATCTAGTTTCTATGATGAGCTCGTTAGAATGGCACACGAGCCAAACGAAGATCACATAATCGAGAAAGCAAAACTGAGGAACCTTGTAACTCTCTCTAGGACTGATTACGATAACTTAGTAAACCCATCGCTTGAAGACCTCAAGAAAAAAGCTCAACATTTACATCAAATAATTATTCATGAAGAAGACTATCAGTCTTTCCAAAATCCCCTGCTTTCGTTTATAACAGAACATGCTCAGAACCAAGGTTACGCTACTATGAAGAATGAGGATTTCGTACAACTACATGATTCATTGCAGCACCCCTCAATCGAATACCTAAAAACTAAGGCGGCCGAAAAATCTCAAAAACTTATCAGTGAGTCTCAGTATGATGAATTGCTGCAATTAGCTCATAGTCCTCCTGTTGAACACCTCACTGCAAAGTCTGAGGCTGCCGGTTTGGTAGTCCTAGCTGCATCTGCTCACAATGATCTTACAAAGCGTGCTATCGAACCGACACTCAATCAAGTTAAAAAACATGCAGAGAATATGAATTTAATAGCAATTCCAAAACAAGAGTATACGGAACTTTACAAAGAGGCCCGTGAGCCTACCATTGAACAAATTACCAGTAAGGCAGATAATGAGGGCTACTCTGTTATCAAGACTTCGAAATTCAAGGAATTAGAAGCCACTGCTATGTCACCGTCCATTGAATATCTTATTCAAAAGGCAAATGACTTTGGTTATACGGTTGTTGACAAACACACTTATGACGAAGTCGTTGCAAAAGTTGATTCTCCGACTTTGGATCTTCTTCAATCGAAAGCTGCACTCATGAAGCATACCATTGTGCCAGATGAAGAGTTTAACGGTCTAAAGGCTTTGGCCAACAACCCAACAATAGAGCACCTTAAGCAAAGAGCTACAGAAAAGGGCTACGCTGTAATCCCTGAGAGTGAGTATGAGGAGATCTCGAGTATGGCTCACAGGCCATCGCTCGAACATATAGAATCTAAGGTGGCTGATTTGGGTAGAGTATTAGTAGCAAAGGACTCGTTGGAGGAGTTAAAAACTCTTGCCCACTCTCCTCCATTGGAGCATATAAAATCAAAGGCAGCAGAATCTGACCAAGTAATCGTCAGTAAAGAAGCGTACGAGGTACTAGTGAATCCATCAGTACAATACTTGACAGAAAGAGCGGGCTCTCTTGAACATGTGGTCATTTCTAATGACAAGTATGATGAATTGAATTTATTGGCTCATAAACCTGATATTGAACACCTTCAGAGTATTGCCGCTAAACTAGACCATGTATTAGTAAAGAAAGAACACTTATTGGCTTTAGAAAGAGCTGTGGATGATCCAGAGTTTGAGCAGTTGCAACTTGGTGCCAAGAAATTGCATTTGTCGATAGTCCTGGATAGCGAGCTAAGCACATTAACCAGGTTGGCACATTCTCCAGATGTTGAACATTTGAGAAAAGTTTCTGAAGATTTAGGTGTAGTTCCTGTTGATATTTCTGAGTATGAGGAATTGAAGAACAAAGCTCACAATCCAACCAGAGACCAGATTCTTGATAAGTTGGATGTGTTTGGAATGGTTGGCGTAGCTGCCACAGAGCTTGCGGATATGAAGGACAAGTTGGATACACCATCATCAGAATTTGTTACCGAGAAAGCTCGTCAATTAGGGCTTGTGGCACTCTCTGAAAAGCAGTATGAAGAAATGAAGACATTGATCAACTCACCTACAATCGAGCACATCAGTACTAGGGCCAATGCTCTTGATTATGTGACGATCAAAGAGCAAGAGTTGGACCAATTAAAGAGAACCCTTGCTAATCCAAGTTTTGAATTCCTCACTGAAAAAGCGAAAGACTATGGCCATGTGCTTGTAGAGGAAACCAAATGGCAACAATGTAACGATCTTGCCAACTCTTCATCTGAAGAACATATTAGATCAAAGGCAGGAGAACTCAAATTGACTGTTATTAAGACGGACGAGTATGATGCCCTCCTTGCTGAAATGATGCATCCGACTTTCGAACAGCTCCAGTCCAAGGCTGCAAATTTGGAAGCTTTAGTGGTTAAAAAGGATGCTTACTCCTCTCTTGAGATGAAAGCAAAGAGCCCAGACTCTAGCCATGTCAAACAGGTAGCTGCTATGGCTGGGCTAGTTGCTTTAGAAAACGAAGAATACACTGCTTTGAAACGCAGAGCTGATGAGCCAGACATAGACCATATCGCCACTCACTCTGAAAGACATGGGCTCGTAACTATTAAGAATGAGGAGTATTCAGAATTGAGAAAATTGTCTCAAGAACCACCAGTAGATCACATTAAACTGAAGGCTTCGGAAGCAGGTTTGGTGGCAATTGGTAGGGATGAATATGAAAAGTTGGATTCTTTGGCTAATTCTCCATCTGTTGAGTTTTTAACAGCGAAGGCTACTTCCAAGGGATACTCGATCATAAAAAATGAGGAGTTGTTGACTCTTCAAACTCTGGTCCATACGCCTAGTGTTTCTCAGATTCAAGAGAGGGCCAAGCTATGTGGATATGTAGCCATTCCGAACGAAGAATACGAACTGTTGACACATCCGACAAAATTTGCTATTGAGATGCAAGCACGATCTATTGATCATGTCGTCGTGGAGAAGGGACTCTACGATTCCTTATTAAAAACAAATGAGGCTCCATCAAAAGAATTCTTGATTGACAAAGCGTCGTTGCATGGTTTAGTTGCTGTAGCTAGCCAGGATTATATTGACATGGAAATTAAGGCAAATAGCCCAACCCAAGAGCATATTATAGAGAAAGCAGCAAGTGTCGGCTTGGTTGCACTTCCAAAGCACAAGCACTTACAATTGTTGTCACAGCTTGAAAGCCCAACGAAAGAATATTTGTCTGAAAAGGCCAAGGAGCATGATCTGTATGTTGTATCTACTAAGGAGTATGAGACATTGAAGAATAGTCATGAAACTCCGTCCTTGAAGCACTTAATGGCTAAAGCAAGCTTATTGGGGTCTGTTGTTGTTGGTAAAGATATCTTTGATAATTTGAAGGCTAGCAATGAGTATCCCTCCGAGGAATTCCTTCAATCCAAGGCTGCTTCGAGGGGTCTTGTTGTAGTAGAGAAGGCGAAGTACGGTGAAGTAGTCCGTCGTTCTGAAGCGCCTACCATAGACGATTTGTCGAAAATGTCGAAGAACTTACACTCAGTAGTAATTCCTGAGCAGGAGTATAGAAAAGTCATGGAGGATATTGAAAATCCATCGTTAGATTATCTCAAGAAGCAAGCAGGTAAACGGGGTCATATGGTTATTGCCAATAAAGACTACACCCAAATTACTGAACTAGCCTCGTCACCTTCTAGAGAGCACATCCAGGATAAAGCTGAATCACACGGACTTTCTGTTATTCCTAAAATAGACTACGAAGAGTTACTTGAGAAAGCCAATAATCCAAGCAGAGATAGAATTTTAACCTTGGCCGAATCCCAAGGGTTAATCGCAATACCAAAAGAGAAATATGAGTCCTTAGTAGATACAGCCGAACACCCAACGGTCCAGGACCTTATTCCAAAAGCTAAAAACCTCGGCCATGACTTGATCGAAAGCAAGGAATTGGACGAATTGAAGAAACAAGTTGAAATGCCATCCATTGACTTTTTGAAATCAAAGGCAGCTTTAGTGAAGATGACTTTAGTACCTCAAGACGATTTTGCAGATATGCAGAATTCTTTGAAGTCTCCTTCTGTGGAGTACTTGAAAGCCCATGCAACGAGCAACAATTATAACATAATTTCGAAGGGTGAACATGAAAACTTACTCCTTCAAGTAGATCAACCAAGCCATGACTATCTTAAAGAAAAGGCTAGGGCAAGAAACATGGTTTTGGTATCTAATGAGGACTTTGATATTTTGAACGATCCTAGTCGTGAATCCATAGAAGTTTCTGCCTCCAAATTGGGCCTTGTCGTTCTCGATAGAGCAGACTATAAGAAACTAAATGATTCTGTAACATCACCCACATTGGCATACTTGAAAGAAAAGAGTGCACATTTAGGTTTGGACTTGATTGCAACAGATGAGCTTGCTAAATTGTACAATTCGCTCGCTTCTCCATCCACGGAGTACTTGAAAGAAAAGGCCAAGAATTCTGGTTTCAGAATGCTTCAGGAAGAGGAGTACAATAATATGAATTCTAAAGCAAACAGTCCAAGCAAAGAGCATTTGACAGCAGCTGCAGCCATTTTAGGTTTAAGCGTGGTTGGAGGGAAGCACCTTGAGCAACTTTCTTTGCGTGCTGATTCCCCTTCTCTTGATCACATTAAGGACCGTGCATTAGTTCATGAACATACGGTCATACCGAAGAAGACGTATGACTACTTGCAAAATAAAGCCAATAGATCACTCGAGGAGCATGCCAATGTTAGTGGGATGAAAGTCGTAAATCCCCAGAGCTATGAAGAGATGAAGAAGTCGATCTCTGATCCCTCGTTAGAGTATTTGTTAGAGAAGGCCAAGCTTTTGGACCATGGCCTCATGCCCAATAATAAGATTCAAGAACTTGAACGTGCAGCAGCAGAGACCCTTGAAGAGAAGGCTGAAGACCTGGGTTTTAAGTTATTGACTGTGGAAGAATATGGTTCTATGACGAAGACTATAGATAGTCCTCATCTTGACTTCTTGTCGTCTAAAGCTACTGGTATGGGTTACTCTTTGGTTAAGTCAGATGAGTTGAGAGATCTCAGAGAGTACAAGACTAAGCCTATGAATGAGCATGCAGAGGCTGCTGGACTGGTTCTTGTTTCAAAGTCTATCTTCGATGATATATATGCCAACGCTAATCATCCTAATATTGATCATATTAGGTCCAGTGCCAACTCGCTTAATCACGTCGTTATTGAAAAGATGGTGTACGATGATCTTGTTCTGAAGGTGAACTCGCCGCTTTTAGAGGAAGTGGAAAAACAAGCATCACAATTCAATTGCAGTGTTGTCCCGACTGAAAAATTGAAATGGTTAACTGAATCGCACGAGCAACCGTTGGAAGATAAGGCTTCGAGCACGGGCATGAAGTTAATGCTGATAGAAGAATTCGACGCCTTGAACAAGGAATTAGAGTCTTTGAAATGCCAACTAGATGCACCACTGTATGACCAGTTGTCTATTGGGGCAGGAAAACAAGATTTAATTTTAGTTTCAAAGGAAGATTACAACTCTCTTAAGAATCTCAGTCATGACAATTTGAAGGAAATGGCTCTCTCAAAACAACATGTGGTATTAGCAGAGCATGAAGTAAACGGGTTGAGAATGCTTGCAACGAACCCATCCTTAGATAATTTGAAGGAAAAGGCCGCAAGCTTTGGCCATATTGTTGTTGAGACTAAATATTTTGATGACTTAAAGGTAATGAGTGCTAAGACACTTCTCGATAGAGCTGAAGATGAAGGTAAGGTCGTAATTACAAACGAAGAGTACGAGAAATATGTGAAGGCTACAATTGAGGAAAAAGCAGGAGCCGCAAACAAGAAAGTAATTACTGTTGAAGAATATCTGGCCCTTACTAATCCCGGTGTTGAGTTATTAGCCACTCAGGCTAAAAGTCAGGACCATATTTTAATCAAGAATGATGAATATCAGACAATGTATGAGCTTGCTATGGAAACTGTGGAAGAAAGAGCACAGAAGGAGAACAAAAAGGTAATTGAAGAGCACGAATTGAATGACTTGAGAGCAAAAGCGGCTACTTTGAAGGATCTCCCTGTCGATCATTTGAGAGAAATTGCAGCTAAATTGTACTACACGGTAATGTCAACCGAGGATGTGACTCGCTTGACTACTGAAGCCAATAAGACGTTGCAAGAAAAGGCAAAAGGAACGGATATGAAGGTCTTGTCCATTCTGGAGTATGACGAGTTACTTCTTAAAGCACATCAACCAACTATCAAGCAAATTGAACAGCATGCTACTTCTGTTGGAATGCTGTTATTGCCATCTGATGAAATGGAATCTTTGAGAAACTTAGCGGAGCAACCTATCACAGAGAGAGCTGAAGCAAGTGGCCATGTTGCATTACCGAAAGCTGAGTACACAGAGTTGAATGAGAAGATACAGAACTTACAGAAACCACTAACAGTCGAAGAAATCTCTCAACGTGCCACTACTGCAGGATTTCACATTCTTCCAGCACTTGCATTCGAAAAGCTTTCCTCAGATGCATCCAAGGATATTAACGAGAAGGCAAAGGAATCTGGCATGATTGTTGTGCAAGAACAGACGTATAATGAATTGTTGAGTGAGAATAACTCTCTTAAGAATAAGATAGCACAATTCGAGTTGGAGTCTGTGGATGTTCAAAAGACTATTAATAAGTTGAAGGACCTTGGTTACGAAAGTATTCCAACTGGGCAGTTCAACATGTTAAATGAGCAGAGCGAAAACCTCAAAGCAGAATTAAAGAAAAGAGAATCGCAAGAATCGCAAGAAGGTTTTGCGGATGCTTCGAACTCTTTCGTATTAACTAAGGACGAATTGAATGTTAGTGCTACGAAGTTGGGCTTAATTGTGCTTTCCGAAGAAGAATACGGAAAGTCTGCAGTGACCCAACAACATGATCGAAGCTCTTTGGAGAACATTGCGGGGACTCTTGCATTGTCAGTATTACCAGCAGCTGAGTTGCTCAAGATGAAGCAGCTGATTGCTGAGAAGGACTCCAAGATTTACAACTTGACAAAGAGCAATGGCGGCGATATCAGTAAGGAGATCTTGATCGAGAAATTGAGCGCTCTCGATATGGTCGCTCTTCACAAGAGTGAATTCCAAGACTTGAAAGCCCAGTCCTTAAGTTCCCAGAATAAGCTGGTAGTTATAAGTGAAGAAGAGTTGCAGAAACGTGCAAATGACTTTGATAAGTTCCTTATTTCTAAGGATGACTACAAGAATTTGTCAGCGGGCTTGTTGGACAAAGAACGACTCACGGAAGCAGGTGACAAAATTGGAATGCTTGTTATTCCTAAGTCTGACTTTGTCAGTACGACCTTTACAAGAGTACCGGATGCATCGAATGTTAAGGTTATTCCATCAACCTACTTCACCCAACTTTTGAAGTTGAAGAGCTTATCTATAGAAAGAGTGTCTGATGAAATATTCAAGAAATATGCCGAAAAGCGGGGCTACCAACATAAGGATGATATTAAAACTCCTGTTTTTCAACAGCCAGCTTCGTTCAAGGATCTCAACACTACTCCAACTGAACAATTGAACAGATCGCCTCGTACGAACCTCAATAAATTCACACCACCTGCTAGTGCAAGTGCTTTGAGAAGCACACCACCATCTATCTCTGAGACTCCTAACTCCATGCTTAGAGTAATTCCGAACTCAGATTCCATCAGATCGAACTTATCGCAGTATTCAGTAGTCAATAGTATGGTCGAATCACTTCAAACAGGAGTCTTTTCGATGGCTACAAATGTTTCATTGACAGATAAGTCAATGATTCCGGCAATTACCCAAGTAGTTATCGGTGAGTACTTGTTCAAGTACTACAGGCGTATTGTAACGATCAGCTCCATTTCAGAGACCCGTCATGAGAGATACTTCTGGGTACACCCATACTCGATGACTTTATACTGGTCGGAAGCTAACCCTATCTTGTCAAGCCCTTCACGGACCAGAGCATGCGCTATTATTAGTGTGGAGAGCGTAACTGATAATAACCCATTGCCAACCGGTTTGTATCATAAAAGTATTATTGTTCACTCAACTGAAAGGTCTGTCAAGATCACCTGTGCCACTAGACACCGTCACAACATCTGGTACAATGCATTACGTTACCTCATAAACAGGAATGTTAATGAAATCAGCTTCGACGAGGATGAGAATGAAGTAACACAAGTAGAGATACCTGGAGAGAGTCCCGTTAGAAGACTTAATGATGCATTATACGATACTGGAGATAGACATGCTTTTCCAAGAAATAGGGCTAGCTCATCACAATTGAGTAGAAGCCAATCCACTAACAAGCTAAGTCGCTTCAGTTCTTTGAGGAGATAGTTAGATATTATAGTATTAACTCTAAATCAAAAAATACATTCATCAATACAAATTATTTATTATTACTACTATCTATAGAAAGTATGAATATGGTCGCACACATGGCTGTTTTCCCTGTCATCTATTATTACTGCAAGGTTAACATATATTACGGTAGTGGGATATCAAACTCCGTCAGCTTCTTTTTTCATTTAATGGAATGACGGCTTCGACCAATGGCAAGGGAGCTTCAATTGTTCTGATCTTCGTCAAACGCCTGAAAACAGAACCAAAGTTTAGTATCCAGACTATAAAAACGGAAAAAGTGCTAATGAAGAAAGTTATTGAAAAGATCGTATTGTAGCATTCATTTCCTCTAAGACAAATCATCCTATCAGAAATGTTATCCTTCTGTGAGTTGGAATCATAAATTGTTCCGAACAAACTGGTAAAGTAGAAGCTAGGGGCGACCGGAGCCAAGCTTACAATTCCCCAATTAAACGAGAAATTTTCCATACCAAAAGTATCACCTACGATAATGGGCATGATACAGAAGGTGAAACCATAAAAAAAGCCCGTCAAAAGCGAGTTGATTGGTAAATTGTTGAAGTCTGCAATCCTTTCTCCCAAGAGCTGTGTAATAACAAGGCCCACGGAAGGAATGAACAAGAGAATAGATCTTGGCCTGTGAAAAGATTGCGATACAATATCTCCTAGAATTCCGGATAGGATTCTTCCTACACAATTAGCAACTGAGATCAAGCCCACTTGGATTTGCTGGTCTTTTTGAATCAATGCCTCGATTTCATTCGTCGATGGGTTGAGACTTTCGTTACCGCCGACTATACGGTAGGTAATCAAAGCCTTCACCATATATCCAACGGAGTAGATATACATCTGTCCCAATGAGGCAAGTGTTCCCGTCACAATGAATAGAAGCCAGAATTTGTGGGACTTCATCAAGTCAAAACCGCTTAGGTTGTTTTCGGAGGTCTTTGCCTCAATTTTAAAATGTTTGGGTTGTCTGCTTTCACCTGTGATTTTGGATCTTCTTGTTGTTGATGTTTCGTAGTCACAGATCATTATACTGGGGGCACAGATGACAAAGATGCCCATTGACGAGTAGGAAATGAACCCAAGAAACTGTGACGTGTCTCCAGGGAAGAAAATAGATGCAATGACCGAGTAAAACAAAGCACTGAGTCCATATAATGCTAGTGGAAGGGATGTGGCTACTCCTCTGATGCTTGGGAAACTGACAGCACAGCATTTCAAGCATGCTGAGTTTATGAAAGTAGATCCCGCTCCTATCAAGAGCACGAAGAAGCCTGAAAGCGTAACGCTACTGTAAATCCTATCGTACTGTTGTTTCATCCCCAAGTAACCAGTACAAATGGACAAACCTCCTATTATAAGAGATATGGTGTACCCCTTCCTATCGACTACTATTCCTGCCAATGGTCCAGCGAAAGCAACACCAATGGTTCCACATAACGCTATAGATGAGGAATTTGACACCGAGTACTTTAATTGCTTTGCAAACTGAGGGCTGTATGATGAATAGAGATAGAGAGTTCCGCAGATGAGTCCAAGAAAGGTACATGATAAAAGCAAGAACACTTTTCGGAGGACTGGTGACAGCATGGCTATGTATGTTGGTAATGCTAGGTATTGCTTTTGATAGTTGTTAATGTGTTATATGAGTGTACTGATGGCCTTTTGAGTGCTAGAAGTGGTGGTGGATTGTTGATCTTACAGGAACGATGGTCCTTCTGTCATAGGTGAAACACCTGAGTGATATAAATGGAAAATGTGGAAGAAGGATGCCGCAAGCGACTGGTAGTATATCTTTCAAAGGGTGGTCGATGGCGGGTATTTGAGATCTAAGGTTTGATATGTTCCAAGGATCTACGCTTTATCGATTCGATTCAAATGTGTATGCGACACGGCTGAAGAACGGGGATGTATGGAGAAGCCAGCAACAAAAGCTGTGAAGAATGGACGAGGAGGATTAGAAGCCGATCCGAAAAAAAACAATCAAAGCAAAATTTCAGAATTGGTAACCTACAAAATCATCAAAACATAGAAAAAGCTCCGAAAACTACAAAGGCTTCAAAACCTACAAATCCTACAAATCTTGACAGCTTCAACGCAAAATTCAAAGTGGCAGTGTGATGCAGTCCATGTCAGAATAGTTTATCCTTGATTAATGCTTGACAAGCAACAGAGAGAACATCAAGACCACAAGACTGCGTACTAGCTACAGTCGATCACAGCCACCAGGCTTAATCCATTCGATCTGTATGTCTGGGGCCATTGATTGTGCAAGAGTGCGAAAAGGTGGCCACGCAGTGGAGGCTTCTGAAGAAGGAAATAGTCACACGAGTTCATAGGAGCCGTAGACGATGACGAGAGTGGGCAGATCCTAACGAGCATTGTCCTCTCAGTGGATGAGAACATTGTTTAATATCTGCAACTGAGGTACACAAACAAACTCCGATTGTATACGTAGTTCTAGCTGTAACCGTGGTTCCAATGTAGCTGTAGATGTGCACAATGGTTCTCAATAATAGGAGACTATAAATCGGGATAGTGCACCATAGTACAGTGCTTCATTTATTCAAACCAGTGACCGGAAATTGTTCAAACCGGTGGCCGTAATTAGTTCATACCAAACCCCCTAAAAGATTCAAACCAACATCTCGAAATAGTTAATACCAATCCAGAGGGGAATTTCATACTATCGAATTTCAATGTTCGTACCACACATATATAGGTTTCAGAAGCTGTAATACTCCATAATGATGACATATGGTCCACATGCCTTATTGTGAAGAAACAATGGTAAAGGATCATCAAGACATAAGTTTTTTGCGGCACTTCTTAACCTCTTTCTAGTGCGAGGACTACAACTTTTGAGATAAGACTATATTCACTATGTGATTAATAAATAGAATAGAGTATAAAGTATGAAGAATCTCATTGTAATAAAACATGAATTTCAACTCTAGTGAGTTTCTGATGGGTCATTGACGGCCTTGATAATAGATTCTATTCCGGAACAGACTCTTGAGTCAGAGAGTGGAAGCATGTTTTAGCTTTTCGATTACAAGAGTCCAACGTCACCAAAGGATGAAATTTGAGATAAGCGAAGTGGATTATGCTGTAACTGATATCGATATGGAAATTGTCAAAGAAATCGTAGAAAGAAAGCACAGAGGACCATACAGATATGACGACAGCTCTAGAAAAGAAAGACTTCCGCAAATGGTTTACGAAGAAGGGGTTTCAACGTACAGAGCAGCGAATATCAAATGCATTCCATTGCAAACCACCAACACCTGGAAGAGGATTTCGAATAAAACTGTTGTTGATGAATTAAATAGTAAGAAATGTCAACCGAAGAAGCGTGGCCGTAAACCACTTCTCACTAATGAAATCAAATGGTTTGTGCAAAACATGGTAAGAGAAAACGCAACGGTAACTCCAATGACATTTTGAAAGGACTTAAACATGCTTTTGATGTAAAAGTAAAACCTTCAACAGTATATAATTTTGGTCTGTAAGCTTAGTCTTAAAAGAATTTCAAAGTGGGCTCTAAGCAGAAGTCTGATGAGCTCAGGCAAGAAAGACTTGAATAGGCTAAGAAATATAAAGATAAGTTTGATTTAGCCGTAATTGTATCTTGTAGATGAAGCTGGTTTTAATATCAGCATGAGACGAGAATATGGTTGTCAGCAAGCAGCTTGAGGGTCAATAACATTAGATCCGTAATTTTTATTGGACGACGAGTGAGTTCTCTTGATCAGAGTTTGGAAATACTTTGAACAGTGTTACAAAGTTGAGAGAAGACATGTGTTCGAACTTCTTTATAACGACGAACTATTTAAATATAGCGTTGGGGTTTTTCTATTTTGCCTATTGTACAGTAAAATACATTACACTAATTTAAGCAAGGAAGTTTAAATATAGCTTATATAGAAAGGTATGTAACTTACTAGCACAGTAGATCCCTTTTGGTGGTACAACCTATGCTCCATGGTATGCTAAAACCATAGTCTTGGTTTCTGATCTATTCATCTGGTTTTGGAGCCGTTGAGCTAGCCAGATAGTATGGCACAATGTTACCCTGCAATAGTTAGATTAAGAATAGCAGATCTTCTAATCTATGTAGCTTGGAGTCCTCTGTAGCTTTCCTCAAGTGGATACTTAGCGGCAACGAATCTCCAACAATTCATTCGTATTGTTGGCTGATGCGTGTTTCATCGTCGCCCACATAAACTTTGCTTGTATCATGTTGATAGGACTATATGGAGGTAGTGATAGCCATTTTTTCTTCATATTTGGTTAAGTTGCTTCTGTAGGCATATCTTGTCGATTATATTCTCAGCAATACGAGTTAGGGTTGTATCCTCCCCACTGCCTAACTCGAAGATCAACAAGTCGTCCTCCTGACACTCGCTATTCTGCAAGGGGGGATCACTGCATTATACTATTGACTTCGTCTAGCAAAGTCTCTAATTCCTTTCGACAATCATCAACGTATTTGAGATCAGCTCTATAATGTAATTGCCAGAAATCGCGAGACTGTGCAACCAAATTGATCAAAGCGGTTCTTCTGACTATGAGCAGCTGGAGGAATGGATCATATACCTCAAGAAAACTATCGTTTTCTTGATTTATATCTTGATGGAGTTGCATCAATCTTGACTCAATCTGTGCCACAGTCGCCTGGTCTTCTATTATAGTATATATGTCACTGACAAAGTGCTCTCTATACACAATAGAGCGTACAGATGTACATTGGTCGGCAAGAATAGAAATTTGTTTTTGCAATATTACATTAAGACGCCTAATGGTAGAGACACCATCATGGACGCTTCTATCATCTCCCTGCTGGATCAAATTTCTTAACATATACTCTCTGGCATCGTATGCAGCTTGGAGATTTCCTGTGATTTGAAAAGTATGCTTCGTACCATCTATCTCCAGGGACACAATAATTTTGGGTTCGGTCTTTTGGGCGTTACCGCCACCATCACCAGCAACGTCACCATCATCAATAGCATTCTCACCGTTACCATCTCCAATAGCATTCTCGCCGTTACCATCTCCACGATTACCTCCATGGTTTCCTCCACGATTACCTCCACGATTAACTCCACGATTACCTCCACGATTACCTCCACGATTACGAGCAGCATTTGCCATCGCTGCTCTAGTAGCACTTCGAAGAACTGGCATTTTGATTAACAATAGAAAGAAGGATATATTATATGTAATTAGCCGCCAACTTAAAGAAAAAGTGTAACAAACAAGCAACAAGAATGCTGCAAAAAAAAAAGAGATCAAAACAAATACTTGAAATAATTGTATGGTATGGTAGCGCCATTTAGTCTGAGGCATGAAGGAGTCTGACAATGTTGGTTCCTGGGCATTTGAAAAAGTCTTGATTGAACCCCAGTAACATGAGAATCTTGGATCGAAAGTGTTATAAAGGGATGATATAAAATTAAACTTTATATGCATCTTTACTGTTTAGAATATTAACTACCAACTACCCTGGACCATAGAATTACTCTCTTCGGATGAACATTGCAGATAAAGGTAATGAGATCTCTAGCCAAGGTAAACGTTCCATCTTAGTGGGAGTAAACTCCCATCATGTGGATATGGCAGTTTCTGTTACGAAAAAGACAAAGCCGTCCACGAATAATAATGCATTAAAAGTAACTAGAAGCGTCAATCTGCACGTCTACATCCTTTAGAGCAGAGTAATGTAAAAGGGTTATTGAGGTTTCGTTGTGACATACTATAAGAACACTCAAAATATTAGTATATGAGGTATCTCTAATGATTGACATTTAATCTTGTAGAAAGAATCAGGGAAAGTTAATCTAATTCCTGGTTTCCGTTATGAAAGAAGAGAAGTCGGTATTGCGTGAATTTTTACGCCAGCTTCCTGAAGATGTCATACTAAGATCATTACAATTCGTGCGTACTCGTCCCTTGAGTTTCATGTGTATTATGAATCATAGCGTAATCTCTCATCTTGGTCAAGCTGAATGCAAGACCCGTGTGCCAAAACGTGTGGAAATTGGTTACTTTGGTGGGTCTCCTCGCAACGAATTTCCAATGCAAAATATGATAAGGCTGGCGTGTTCCCAGCTTAGAGTCAGGCCCGTTGAGTTTTGCAGGACAAGTTTTCCGATATATGTACCATTGGAGTTGCACATATATGACATTGACCTTCTTCAATTCCACAGAGAAATCCCCCAATACCTTGCCAGAACAAGAATTGCAGTTTTACGTTTAACGGGCTATGTCACTGCAATTCCAAAGTATCATTATAACATTGAAACAGTCATTATCGAGCCCCCTCTGCCTTACATTCGACGTGAGGCTCACCCTAATTATGGAATCAACGGCCTAAAAAGACGTGTAAAAGGCGATTGCAGATTCCCAGAAGGTGTCAGACTGACACGGGACATTACCGTCTTTGATGCACGAGATCTATCTTCTTACTACAAATACTTTCCCTTCTTAATCGGATTGGACTGTTCCTCCTTACCAATTTCCTTGGATACTTTGGAAGAACTACCTAAAGACTTGAAAACTCTTGTCGCCTGCTTTCAGCGAATAAATGGAATAGAGACTATCGTTCCACTACTTCCACCAAAGATTGAGCAATTTTACCTTTACCAGTGCATCACTAACTTCGAATTAATCGACATGAGTGGCCTTAGGTTGCGGGAATTGGTGGTAGTTTATAATAGTATTCTAAAGAGGATGTTGTTGCCCACTGACCTCCATAAAATTGTTCTTAGAAGATTTAAGAGCCCAAGTGAATACAAGGAGACCACAACTTGGATTTCGTTGATAGATATGATAAAATCCTTTCATGATTCACAACTAAGAAAATTGAGGGTTGTGATGGAGCAATCTTGGCTTCGCCTATCGGACGGGATTGGCCACGAATATTCTCAGCATTTTGACTACACTGACAACATGTACTTGATTGGGAGCAATTTTGTGTTTCCTTTAAATTTACGTGAACTAACCATGAGAGGGACCGATTATAGATACAAGTTAAAAGCCGATATTCAACTACCACCAATGTTGGTAAAATTAGAATTGAATGGAATACTGGTCGGGGAGTTGACAAACGTACAATTCCCAAAGAGCTTGAAGTATCTCATTTTGATAAGTCTGAGTTCAACCCTACATGGGATCAATTTACCCATGTTTACGACATTATTCCAGGGGACTTCTCTTCAGTACCTCGACAGTAATTTCGAACCACTAGGGAAGTTTCAGGAATTTATCAAGAAAGACTGGGGGAAAATGCGAGTCAATGACGACATGATCTCCAGCATAGATATATTCTATTACATTGTATAAGTATGAGCACATTTGAAGGCCAAACGAGGCTCAAGTACATAATGCACAACTGAGCACTGTAAGCGCTTGTACATAACTACTTACATATCGATAGATATTTCAGCAGTCTGAGTCGTAGAATCTGACCTAACATATTATGTAATACAAATCAGAGCCCGCACTCTCCCCTTCCATTGACAGGAAAAGTATGGGGAAGGAACAGCCTATACATACAAGTAAGTATATCGTTCACTTCACTGGTGTTTTATATATAAGAGCTGGTATCCTTAAAATGACTAGCATATCAAAGGAAAAGATCGACAATTTAATTCTCAACTACTTTATTCAGGAGGGCTACCAGGAAGCCGCCGTGAGTTTCTCAAAGGAATTGAACATAGATATAAATAAGTCATCCGCACAGTATCACCACAATGCAAGAGCCAACGTCTTCTCCAAACATCTAGGACAGGTCAACTCATTGAGTGACCAGGAGTTCTCTAACTTGGTCGAGGACTACTTTGACCTGCCAGAAGTTGTGACTTCATACAAAAATCAGTCCAATCAACACGAAAATATAAACTCTAAGTTAGTATCTGGTAACTCTACAATCAACCAAAGAAAAGAGATCAAGCTCTTGATATTGAAAGGTTCTATAACAGAAGCAATTAAAAAGATAAGCGAATATTTTCCCGTGATTTTGGATTCAAATAACTTGTTGCACTTCAAATTGTTACGCTTGAACTTGATAGAAATGATAAGGCAACACAAGTTGAACGCCGATATGGAAAAAGATGAAAGAGATTTTCTTGACAATATTCTTACTTTTGTAAGGGAGAACTTGATTAACAAAGTATCAAACTCATCGAAGTTACTAAAGGAATTGGAAATCACCATGAGTTTGTTGTGTTTTAATTTTGACCCTAATATCAAAGATATAGAAGAGCAGAAGGAATTGCCTCAAGAGTTACGCTCACTTTTCAAACTTTCCTTAAGAAACCAATGCTATAGATTGGTTAACAAAGCTATACTTAACCTTTATGACCGAGATGATGATGACAACCAATTCTTGGATACCGAAAACAACGACAAACAATCTATACAAAGACCATACAAGGGTCCTAAATTCATTGAGTTTGACTTGAGCAATTTGGACAAATATGATCCTCAAGAAGAAGACATAGACGATAGCGATATAGAGATGTTCAAAGATGAAAACATAGAGTACAATATGGATTACAGCAAGAGTCTTAACCAATTGATCGCTACTGATGAGGGCGACGATTCTGTGAATAATGAAAAAGAGTCCGCTGAGGACGAGCTTAACAAGTTGCAGAGCCTTACCTTGGAGTCTAAGTTGGAGAGAATTGTAAAATTATGGACGATAACCGAGCAGAGATTAGTGGATTTGAATATTATCAAGGAAAAGAGGTACAATTTAAATGAAGAGTACCTATAAATGAAGAGTATCTTCCAATGGGGCCTTCTGATGCTATTATGATTCAACTTTATGCATTATATATTAATATAGTCTTTGGTATTCATGTATGTATTGTCTTTTCATGGTTCTTAATATCTTCTGGATCTAATGTACGTGTTTAGTATACAACTATACAGTCGATAACATTGCCTGTTTCAATGTGGCATTTACTTAAGTATTGGCCGTTATCTTTAGGCATCACTTCATCATTCTGATTGTTATAAATTAAGACGCTTGTTTTGTCTAAACCATTATCGTGGTACTGTTTGTAAATATCTGAATCGTTGAAGAGCTTGATTATCTTTTCTCGTAAGTGATCTATCGTTGATCCAAACTCGGGTTCCGTATTCATTTCAAAATCTTCAGGACTGAACTCAAAATGATACTTAACAAACCTATCCAAACTGAACAATTCGTCTCCCAATTGGTTCAATTTGTTCCAGTACAATACGTTGTATTTGGATTTCTTCTTTAAGGCGTAGTACTCTTTGGTTTTGCTGACGTCTTTCTTGGGAACTATGTTCAAACGAACGTACACATGAGCACAGTGGATTGGAACTTCCGTGAAGATATCTTTGGCATGATACTCCCACAATCCCAAATAGATACCGCTCGAATAGATGACCTCGTAGCTCACCAATAGCGCAAACGTGATAACCAAGAACTCGGTGATGAATTTACTGGTGGGCGTATGTATTAGATTCGCGGTGAATGAGTTGGATTTCAACGTCGCCGTTAGGTAACTGTCTACTTGCTGTATCACTTCGACTACTATACTCAACATTGAGTTTTCTGGGTGCTTCTGTATGGTCTGCAACTACTGTTTCTAGTCCATGTGCTACCATTCATACGTACTCCGAAATTTTGTTGAGAATTATTCGGACTATCGCACATCCGAATCGGATCATTTTGCTGGAGTGATTTGGAGGAAAACCGAAAAGTTGCAACTGTTAGACGTGAAGTAGTATCAGGTGATTATAAGAATACAGCAGTAGTAAATACACATTTATTAAATTTTATTGTGGGTATGTCGATTTCAAGTACTTCTGTGGAAATTAGTGAATTTTGGTAAAATATTTAGAAAAATCGATGTTTTATGTTACACTTACACTTACACATATAAAGTTGTAGATATGATTTATTTCCATGAAGTTGAAGATCTCTGATTCTAAAAATAGCGCTCCGTTGTTATGATCCAACTGATTGGAATACAATTTTTTCATATCTGAAGCATTATTTGGAACTATTTTCGCCAATTTGCAGCAATTTTCGTGAACGAAGAAGTGTTCCATATCCAAGTGTGCGTGTGTCAACAATCTAAGAATAAGATAAGAAAATGAACCTAAAGCAGACAAGTATGCAATGGCTATTCCTCTCAGTATATGTTTTCCTGTATATCTCTAATACACGGTTTCTGAGGAATGAGTATTGTAGCTTTCATAGTTGTCTATGTATCTTTACGGAGATATCCATATACCAATAGATCGATCGATATACCTCTATATACTTCACTATGGTTGAGTATATCAAGTACACGGGATTTGACCACGTTTTCTGGTACACTGGTCCGTGGCTATGGTGGCTCATAGGCCTCTATCTCTGTTTGCCCTTGTTGGCTTACATAGTGTTTCCATATTTTGCATCTAAAGGAGTCTACTCTGGGAAAAGGAAGACGATCTCCATCTTCGTGCTAGGAGACTTGGGCCATTCGCCGAGAATGTGCTATCACGCCAGATCCTTTTCAAAGCTCGAGTACTTTGTCAACTTATGTGGGTACTTGGAAACGCAGCCACCGTTAGAAATCATCGACGATATCAATATAGACATTAGTCCTATAGGTGTGGTGAAAAATAGTCAAAACCTTCCCTACATAGTGTTTGCACTTAAGAAAGTGTCGTACCAATTTGTTCAAATAATGCAATTGTTGTTACGTTTTCGTGGAAGTGACTTCATTATGATTCAGAATCCGCCTTCTGTTCCTATCTTATTAATTGTCATTTTTTTCATTAAGATCTTTAGCAGAAATTCGAAGTTGATTATTGACTGGCATAATTTGAATTACACAATCCTAAACTTACGCTTCAAGAACCTCAACCATCCTTTAGTAAGATTGGTGAAAGTATACGAGAAAGTATTTGGAAAGTTTGGCGATATTCACATCACTGTAACGAAAAATATGAAGAAGTTCTTAAAAGAAGAGTTTGGATTCAAAGGATCCTCCATTACTGTATTATATGATAGACCAGGTCCCCAGTTTAAGCCGATTGGACAATTGAGTACCTCCAAGACAGAAATCCTTGAGGATCATGATATTTTCAGTGGTATTGAGAACATTGGCGATTATAAAATTCTCGTCAGTTCTACCTCATTTACCCCGGATGAGGATTTCAATGTTCTTTTGGGCGCCTTGAAGAAGTACGAGTTAACCCCCAAGTTGCCACCAATTCTTTTGATAGTAACTGGTAAGGGTCCATTAAAGGAGCAGTTTTTGAAGAGAGTAGTTGGACTCAAGTTTTCGCATAAGGTAATCATTAAGTCAGCATGGCTTTCATCGGAGGATTATCCAGTCATTTTGTCTACAGCAGACTTGGGTGTATCTTTACATACATCTTCTAGTGGTATTGATTTGCCTATGAAAATTGTAGATTTCTTTGGCTGTGGTGTACCAGTTGTATCCTTAGATTTTCCTTCCATTGACGAATTGGTGAAAGAGGGCATCAATGGGTTGATTACTCAGAAGTCCGAAGAGAGCAGTGTCCAGCAAACGGAAGAGATATATAGACTATTGGTCCAAGCATTTACAGATGACCAACTACTCAAAAAATTGAGGCACGGTGCTCTTCTTGAGAGTAATTTAAGATGGGATGAAAATTGGGCTAACACCTTGAACTCACGTTTCCTATATGATTTTAAATGAAGATACTTTATAGAGCTTTAATTGTATATACTTGCAATAGAGGATTTGATTTCTTCCAAGTAAGCTTGATCGTTCTCATCTTTCATTTTCAACGATTGGGAATTTCTCTCAGTCCAGAATCGAAATCCGTCCTTCTCATATTCATCTAGACTAGAATGTTCTGGAATGATATCCCATGCCTGGTCAGAGCCAATCACTGATTTTGTTATGTATGTCCAACATTTTGCAGTCTCTGTATGATTGTAGCCACCACCACCTAGTAGCAAAAAGGGTATTGGATTGAACTTGCAGAGAAGGGAATCGATAACCTTGGAGTATCCTCTTATTGTCATATTCCATTCCTTATGAGTATCCATACCTAGGCCGTCACAACCGCACTGTAGTATTATAGCGTTCGGCCCGAATTCTTCTATCAATGGGAAGACTATTTCGCTAATAATATAGTACATGCTTGAATCGCTCAAACCGCGCTTAGTCGGTATATTCACTTTATTCTTCAGCGAACTCTTCAAGGAACCCGTTCCCGGGTAGAAGCCGACATCGAATCTATGAACGGAACATGTGAATACATTCTTCGAATACTCGTACCCATACTCCACACCGTCCCCATGATGTAAGTCAAGATCTAGATAAAATACTTTCCTGAATCTCTTTCGTAGAACACCAACGGCAAGGATGGCATCATTGATATAGCAAAAGCCAGCTGCTTTCCGCTTTGTACAGTGGTGCCTACCACCATACCAATTGATAACGATATTCTGTCGAGACGACGATGACTCTTTCACCAAAGTTCTCGCAGACAAAATACTGGAACCTGCCACAAGCCTCACGTATTCATCTAAATACGGGAATAGATAGCAATCATGTTCCAATCCAAACTCCTCACATTTCTCTCTGTCGACTTCTTCGTTCTGTATGACATCATCCAACTCCAAATCAGAACTAACTGAATCCGAGCAGTCTTCTTCGAGAGTTTTCTGAAAATACAATTGCTTCATTTCGACATAATTCGGCAACGTCTTGTCTAGATATGCCCTTCTTTGTAACAAGAAGTCCACAAACGAAGCATCGTGATAAGTAACCAATTCAGACCTTGATGCTCGGTAGTCGCCAAGGATAACACAGGAATCTAGTAGACCATATGCCTTGATAAGCGACGAGACTAAGGATTGCCTTCCTTTATTTGCTGGAAGTAAGTCGCAAAACTTGGATGCTCTTTCTGAATATGCTAACCATACCTTTCGTTCACAATTTTGTTCTTTTGCGTCCGAAACTCCCATTATATCTAGTCCCGTACTATGTCGTAGTTACTCGATCGGTCGCATTCGCCATCTGATTTAACGTTGGATAACCATTAATCAGTGAAGTGGGATGGATAGTCGGTAGGATGAAATTTCTACGATCTATAAATCGCACATTATTATATTTATTGGAAAGTTGCAAAAAAAAAAATAAGGTTGAAAATTCTATAGATCTATAGCAATATTGTTCACCGCACAGTAATCTTCTACTATTGGTCGAAATACTGTCTCCATATTATTGTGCCAGTCATTTATACCCTCCTTGAGGAAGCCCCGATCTTGTTCCAGCAAAGTCCTTGACATATTTATAACACTTTGATGATAATTCAAGGCTTTCCTAATAGAATGTAACAATATCAACGCGCTATTTAGGTTCCTACTTGTAAGCTTCGTGAGATAATCAGCAAATACGACTATATCATCATGGTGAGCTCCCTTTTGTGACAATGACGTTTCTATCCGTTCGGAAAGCAACCTTCGCATTTGAAGAGTGGATACTTTATTGGCTAAAAAAGTTGGGAGCTCTCGAAGTGTTGATTGAGCCTTCAACCACTCTGACGAAACTTCGTCGACATGGGCCTTGGGGTATTCGTACTGTCTTGCAAATCTGTCTCGAAGAGAAGTCATATCATAGTCTTTTATTTTCTTCTTGTACTCCATATCTTTTATCACTTCATTCTTCACGGAGGAAGGCAACTCATTCAAAACGGAAGAGTCGTAAGATTGCGATTCCTCATATATGTTATCTTTCTGTGGTAAAGGTGACAACTTCTGCCTTTTGCTAGGAGACTTGCTAGGCGATTTGCTGGGAGACTTTGCTAAGGTCTCAAGAACCCTCACATATTTTGGAGCGGATCCTACTTGTGTTGGAATCAACTGTTGCATATATGATTTTGTTCCAGGAGGAGCCTTTACAGGACTATGGGCTTTCGTCACCAATCCACGCCGTTCTAGCTCTCGTTGAATTTCTCGCCTTATATCCCATGGTAATGCCTGAAATACTTCCCAATCCACGTTTGCTTCTTTCTCAAACTGTTCATGGAGTACCAATGTACCACCTTCCGCTCTCTTTTTAGATGGAGAAGCAGTTATAGTTTTTGGAACTGCCTTGTTCGACTTTCTTAGATCAGTCGGGTCTTCGGAGATCGCACCTTTTCCTTTGCTAAATGGTAATTTCATTTGCCTGGAGCTTCTGATACTCTCCACATCTTTCAATTTAGTCATTGAAATAGATATTCCACGCAATTCTTTCACCGGTACATTCAGCAGACGAAAAATAGATTTTAGTTCTGAGCCAATGATACCCCAATCGTTCGTTGGCACTCCAAGTCTTGAAGATTTACTCACATAGTCACAACGGCCCAGCCCAAGAAATTTTGGTGGGTTAACTGGTGCACCTTCCGCCCTTTTAGCCAATTTTAAAGTTAAACTGGAGCCACAAATACCCAATGCAATTAATCTGGAGTATAACTCCTTTGACATTCGAATTAAGAAATCGTCCAATTGAGCGATGGTCTCAAACCTAATACCAAAATTCACATCAACAGAAACAGATTTTCTACCGAGTACGGCCTCTGGGTCAGTAGTATCAATCTCAAGACTAGTGTCATCCATACCCCTTGCATATTCGAATAATTTAGCTCCGGTTTTTTCTCCAAATATTGACATTAAGCGAGATTTTGTCAATTCTTTCAATTCTCGAATCTTGACGTCCAGCGCTGAAGAATTCTTAATTACTTCTGCCAACCTCTCAGTAATACTATGCCCAATACCTGGCAAGTCTTTGACCGAAAGTGGGTCTAAAAAATTTTCTATATTATCATGAAGGAAAAATTGTCCGTCTGGCTTTGCTTTCCGTATCGCTAATTTGGCAAGCATGACATTGCGAGAAGCTCCAATACTGACAGTACACTTTGTTAACTTGAATACATCTTGACGTATTCTAGCACTTAACGTTGAAACATTCTTAGCCAAGTCACCTTCCATAGATTCGAAATACGATGTAGCGTCGATAAGTACTTCATCAATCAGAACAGGAAAGACGTTGTCAAAAATATCATAGGAGACCAAATAGTTATAGAATTCACTGGAATACTTCTCATATGAATCAAAGTCGTAATCCAACCGCACTAAATCTGGGCATAATTTTCTTGCCTGGGACATCCACATACCGTTTTTGACTCCAAACTTTCTGGCCACGTAATTACAACTTGCTATATCCGAAGAGTTTCTTCCGTGTGTGACAACTATAGGATCTCTTTCAATATCAAGTTTTGGGTAATTAAGACAAGATGCTGTTGCAAAGAAACAGTCAAAATCAATGTGCAAGATAACAGCATTTTCACGAGTTCTCTTAGAATTTTTTGTCTTCACAGTCTTGTTCATCTTGAGAATTCGTCTGAAGAATTTTAGCCTTAAATCGGCCTTCCACATGCTTAAATGATGAAGCCTAGAATTAGCAAAGAAATGCTTTAAAAAATCGGGGTGATTTGCATCTAGCACCGTCTTTTCACCAGAATCAGTAACCTGATGCATGCCTTCTGCTACTTCCTCGTCGTCTTCTTCAGCGAGTGCTTGAGCTTCTCCTTCCTCTCCTTCTGGTTGTGTTAATGGCAAGAAACCATCATCACCATCCAGTTCGTTTCCATTATCGTCCACTTCCTGCAAATCAGTAATATCGGACTTACCGATTTCTAATCTTTTTTGACCATATTCCACCTCCTGAATCAATCTATAATTAGTCCAATCTAGCAAGGTGTCTCTTTTAATACAATCTACGACCCATTGCGCCGTAACAACCTTGTAATTCCTAAATTCGATGTTCTTTCTTGGTGTTAGCCTATCACATATTATATGAGTTGCAGAGCCTTTGCTCGATAAAAAACTTATGAACTTTCCACCGTGTAATATAATTAAACGATGGATCTCACTTATGGATGGGTTTGTGTGCCCATTTACATATATTATACATCCACGAAAAATCGGCTTCAAAGGTTGAATCTCGCTTCCTGTAAGATCCGCCCGTCTGTCAAGGTCCCAGTTGACATATTCATCATCAATCTTCTGTTGTTTGAGATGCTTCGTCTCGAAATAGGTCCTGTAATCGCCAAATTGGTGCATTTCACCAACTGTCGCGTCTTCGTCCCCATCTTCATCCTCGTCGACGTTGTAGTCGTGCTGCTTGGCACCATCGCTTTCCTTATCTTGTCCATCCTTTTGAACAACATCGGGCCGATGTACTTCCTTTCTGGTATGGTTTGAGTCGTGGTTATCGGATGTTGCGGTTGCCAAAGCCCCCAATAACTCATGGTCTAGGCCATCATCGAAAGGATCTGAACTGAGGGTTGAAGTCCTTCCGTCAAACGAACTGAGCCGCTCTATGTTTGAAGATCTCTTGGGGGTCGGGTTAGGAGTAGAAGCCGCTCTTACGTCATTAATGCTTCTTAAAATAGAACCTGGCTCTTGCAGCTGGGAGTTGATGTGGGAGATCAACTCGTCATTGTCTAGAGACTGGAGGAAAGTCCTGAATTCTTCGTAATCGCCTTCCGACTCGTTCCCGAAACGCGTATCTAACCCACCATCATGCTCGTTTACGTCCATCTGTGGTCATTCTGTATCAATAAATCACCTTCATACGGACATACAATCTCTACCTTTCCTAACCAATACGATTTAGCAGCACTTTTGCAGCAGACAAAACACCTCTAATCTTATTCTTTTTTCATGCCTGTCTAGACAGCTTGCTATTCTTATATAAGCGGAAGCTACAGGGGCCACTCTAAAAATAGGTGTGACACGAATCAGTGCGATTTCAGGGTCGTGTACGCAATGCCAATAATTACCCGCTTGAAATGAATGATGAAATCAAAAAACATAGATATATAAACAGACCAGGATGCATGGTATAGTTGAGGTGTCATTTGTAGGAACACAATTTTGATACCCCGATTGATTCAATTAATCCACGAAATATACAATGGTAAGTAGTTCATCGCGGTGGCGTTTAGGTGGAATCTGAGCAGGAAGGGCTACGGTGTCGCTTTGATCTGAGTCAATGGCTCACCCAGTGTGATGCGCAGACGAGTGAATTATGGGTCACCATATCCGACTAGGACCACCACACAGCAAATTGACGCGTCAAGTGGCTATTTATGACCTTTACGTCCATACTAACTCATGTGCTAGGCTGAGAAATTATCTGAACAGCAAATTGCTGAGTTCAAGGAAGCTTTTTCCTTATTCGACAAGGACAGCGATGGAAAGATCACTACCAAGGAGTTAGGTACCGTGATGAGATCTTTGGGCCAAAACCCATCCGAAAGCGAGTTAACCGATATGATAAACGAGGTTGATGTGAATAGCGATGGATCCGTCGACTTCCCAGAGTTCTTGACCATGATGGCAAGAAAGATGAAAGACACTGATTCCGAGGCAGAGATTGCCGAAGCCTTCAAAGTCTTCGACAGAAATGGAGACGGTAAGATTAGTGCTGCTGAGTTGAGACACGTCTTGACCTCTATTGGTGAGAAGTTGTCTGATGCTGATGTCGACCAAATGATCAAGGAAGCCGACACCAACAACGACGGTGAGATAGATATCCAAGAGTTCACTCAATTGTTGGCTGCTAAATAAGCGTTGATTTGATACATATATATAAGCTTCTAGTAGAACCCCATTGTGCAATGGTTTCTGAGATGGGGCCCCAAGAAGTATCTCTAATACCGCGATAGTTTTCTGTTAAATTACTAGTTGTCCTCCTTTTCTCTTGAATCTCGTTGTGTGACCAACGGCGTCTACCATCGGGTCATTCTACATACTATTGCTCCTAATGGTTTTTGTTAGGCGGAGTTTATCCGAGTCCTACAGGTCAAAATATACACTAAGGTTAAGGCAATTGTGAATCTCCAGGTTCACTCTCATTTGTAGATAGTTGGTAGGCAGACAGTAGAAAAGTAGCAATAATGGACCAAGCAAAGCAAACTGAGCACTATATTGATCTTTGAAGAACTTATTATACTTGAGTTGTCTGGAGCTACTTAGTTTCTTGAATAATGATATAAACATTAACATCCTTGATTTTGGTCTCTAACAAAAACTGCATCGTTATACTCTCACTTACAAATAAATATATTGATTCCTAGAAACAATTAGCAATAAAGGAAGGAAAGCACGCATATGACCATATACCATAGAGCACCCTATTAGGATGTCTCATGAAGAGGAAACACGAGTGCCTTCTTCAAGCAGTGTATCAGAATCTGGGTCTTCCAGCCATTCTCTGGTGGAGGTGAGCTCAGAGCGTCGCTATCAAGATGATAGGCAAAAGTATGCATCGTATAGAGGAAGTAGGGGAAGTACTGGAAAGAGAGGAAACAGGGGAAATAGAGGAAGAGGGAGCACGGGTCTTACCTTCAGAACAGATGTAGAGGAGGGATCTCCAAATGATGCCTATACCATAGAATCATCATCTAGAAGAAATGAGTATACCACGACAGGCGGCAAATATATATCACCACGACAGCGGCAACACCAGCAATCCAAGGCAGAGGAAAGTAGAACAGAGTCACATGAATCCTCCCAGGATGAAATTGAGAAAGCAAAGAAGAGGTCTCAACGTTTCGATCAAGATCAAAAGAAGTTTGACAAAGACAAGAAATACGGTTTTATTAGCAGAGGGGAAGATGACAGACTACAGCGTAGTTCTAGAGAACGTGAAGCGTATTTCAATTCAATCCTCACTTCATTCATCCAATACTGTAACTCTAATACGACCTCGACTTTAAATGAGAAGATTGAATCGTTTCTTGATGAAGATGACTTGAAGTCAGCCAGTGCAGAAGCGGTCCTACAGAAACAAGATGTGGGGAATAAATCAATAAGTATTGAATCCATATTGAGTTCACTTCGTAAATTGAGAGAAGCGTTACTCTTTGCACCACCTAATGATTTCTCCAAGAAAGTGTTCATGTTTTCAATTAGACTAGCTTCATCCATTGGATATCACCAGACATACATTCCTTGTATAATGAATCTCCTTTCTCAATATGACCATGAGAATGCTCAAGAAGGCTCTAAAAAGACCCAAATATCGTCCACCAACACTAACTCTCTGATAACAAAAGAAGAGGTGGAAGAAATAGCTACCATACTCGTACTTCATGTTTTACATTTCAACAAAGACAACGCAAGGGCTATAAGACTATACTTCGACTACTTAAGCAAAATCAACTCAAGTAGTACACTCAAAACTTACGAGATTTGGAGGAGTTGGGTTCACAAGGACTACTACAATTGGATACGGCTATATAATGCCGAGAGCGACAACGCCAGGTCCACCATCATGAATTTTGGCTTAAACGATATGGTTCAGCGATTCATAGAGTGCATCAACAAGTCCTACTTCAATCTACCGTTTGCAGAGCTTGAACAGAATATGCTACCCAATGGTATTAGCTATGACACTTTGGTTGAAAAGTATAGGGTTACATGGAAGAGAGAGGATTCCAATTTAATTATTCGAGCTAGAAAGACTGCTGCTAGTTAGTTTAGCTAAGTACAACTAACAACTAATATATTATCAAGTATACAACGACATCATGTACATAGCAATAATCATAGAACAATGTAGCATAATAAGATTGCAAAAACTAAACATCCCCACCGCAACGATAGCACTATCCTGCGACTACCAAAATTCAGAAAAGAAACGAATCGTGAAGCCAGAGTAATTGGTATGCAACGTCAGTTGTTATAGTTCTAGACTCGGAGCAACTTTTCTTCTTCAACGGTCGGATTCTATCGTTTCTTTACTCTTCTCTTATTGCATACACACATACATTTGACCATGTCATCGCTGTTAGGAACACCTTCGGCCAAGCTACCTGACATCATAAAGATAGACGAAATCACATCCGGAAAAATCGACCCCAACTTGATATTCAATGAACTTGAGCGGTTGAAGGTGGAAATCAACATTCTTCGTAATGACATGTCCATACTCATCAAGGCGTTGGCCACCATACCACAGAACCAGTCACAGCAGGAGTACTACCGCGTGGTGGTGCTGCGGTTGAAGACAGTTCAGACAAGCATTAAGGACTACTGTGCGAAATACAACAAGCTCCTTCCCATCATCAACTTGGCCCAGATCAAGCTTGGACACGAAGTGGAGATCATTCCACAACACTCGGGCTCTGTGAGCTCCTCCAAGGCTTCTATTTCCGGCCCCAGTTCTACGGCAAACGGGTCTGCCTCCACAGCAGGTACCAGTGTGGGGTCCGCGGGAAGCAATGCTACAAACACTAGTGTCACAAGTAGCACCAACGGCAATGCCATCGCCAACTCCAAAATCAAAAGAAGCAACTCTATAAACAAGCCTACGCCACCTAATGGTGCGTTAGGTGAAAAAACCGGCAATACTGCCAACCAACCCATAGTTATATAGTAATCATTGGTGTTCTGACTTTTTCACTATGTTAGAGCCTGTGGATAAATACCAATCGCAGAGATAACAAAGTAGCTTCAATTTACGATACTTAATTCCTAGTTTGACTAACTATTGGACAATAATATACATAGGGCCCTTCACCCCTGCACTTCTTCCATCACCGTAGTCATCTCTATCCCTTTTGCAATCTATCCGCCTCCTACTCCTCCACTAATGGCTACTCACTAAGCCCATCGTTCTGGGGTTACCCTGAACTGACTCATTGTACGATTTACGTTTTCGGTCGCAACTGAAAAATCGAACATGGAACTTGGTTGTTGGATACTATATAAGACAGCTGAATTCCCAGAAGTGTTGATAACAGAAATTTCTAAGTTCTATAGTATATACTGAAAACTGTAAGAATTTTCAAATATGTCTGCTTTGTTGAAAGAAACGTTTGCCAAGTGCAAGAAAGAAGGCCGTAACGCCTTGGTTACCTTCATTACCGCTGGTTACCCTACCACTGAAGACACTATTCCTATCATGAAGGGCATGCAAGATGCCGGTGTTGACATCATTGAATTGGGTATTCCCTTCTCCGACCCTATCGCTGACGGTCCAACTATTCAAGCTGCTAACAACGTTGCTCTTGAAAACGGAATCACTGTTCCAAAGTGTTTGGACTTGGTCAAGCAAGCCAGAGCTGCTGGTATCACCATCCCAATCATCTTGATGGGTTACTACAACCCTATCTTGAAATACGGTGAAATTAAGTTGATCGAAGACTCTGCTAAGGTCGGTGCCAACGGTTTCATCGTTGTCGACTTACCTCCTGAAGAAGCCATCAAGTTTAGATCTTCTTGTGCTAAGTTCGGTTTGTCTTACGTCCCATTAGTCGCTCCTGCTACTACTGACGAGAGATTAAAGGTGCTAGGTGAAATCGCCGACTCCTTTATCTATGTAGTTTCTAAGATGGGTACTACTGGTGCATCAACCACTGTCTCCACTGGTATCTCTGAGTTGTGTGCCAGAGTCAGAAAATTTGCTGGTTCGACCCCAATTGCTGTCGGTTTTGGTGTTTCCACCAGAGAGCACTTTTTAACTGTTGGTGAGGACGCCGATGGTGTTGTCATTGGTTCCAAGATCATCACCTTACTAGGCGAGTCGAAGTCTGGAGAGAGAGGTACAGCCGCTTACAACTACGTGAAGTCCATTTTGGGTGAAGAGTACGTGTCTCATGCTCCATCAACGTTTGCTCCTGCTATTGCTGGTGGTGCCAAGGAAACTAAACCAGTCCTCGAAGAAGAACATAAGTTTAACCCTAGATTTGGAGACTTCGGTGGGCAATACGTGCCTGAAGCTTTACACACTTGTTTAGCTGAGTTAGAAAAGGGCTTTGAGAGCGCCGTTGCTGATCCAGAATTTTGGAAGGAATTCAAGTCCTTGTACTCTTACATTGGCAGACCATCTTCTTTGCACAAGGCTGAGAGATTAACTGAACATGCTGGTGGTGCTCAAATTTGGTTGAAAAGGGAAGACTTGAATCATACTGGTTCCCACAAGATTAACAACGGTTTGGCTCAAGTCTTGATCGCTAAGAGATTAGGAAAGAAGAAGATTATTGCCGAGACCGGTGCTGGTCAACATGGTGTTGCTACTGCCACTGCCTGTGCCAAATTTGGTTTAGAATGTACCGTTTTCATGGGTGCTGAGGATGTCAGACGTCAGGCTTTGAATGTTTTTAGAATGAGAATTTTGGGAGCAAAGGTCATTGCTGTTACTAATGGAACTCAAACTTTGAGAGACGCTACTTCAGAAGCCTTTAGATTTTGGGTTTCTAATTTGGAATCTACTCATTATGTCGTAGGTTCTGCTATCGGTCCTCATCCTTACCCAACATTGGTGAGAACTTTCCAAAGTGTGATTGGTCAAGAAACAAAGGAGCAATTCAAAGCATTAAACGATGGTAAGTTGCCTAACGCTGTTGTTGCTTGTGTGGGTGGTGGATCGAACTCTACTGGTATGTTCTCACCATTTGAACACGACACCGAAGTTAAGATGTTGGGTGTTGAAGCTGGTGGAGATGGTTTGGATACTGAGCGCCACTCGGCTACTTTGACTGCTGGTATTCCAGGTGTATTCCATGGTGTCAAGACATATGTCCTTCAAGATGATGATGGGCAAGTACATGATACCCACTCTGTGTCTGCTGGTTTGGATTACCCGGGTGTTGGTCCAGAGTTAGCGTTCTGGAAGAGTACTGGAAGAGCCGAGTTTGTTGCTGCTACTGATGCCCAGGCCTTGGAAAGCTTTAAGTTATTATCTCAATTAGAAGGTATAATTCCAGCTTTGGAATCTTCTCATGCTATCTATGGTGGTGTTCAATTGGCCAAAACCATGACCAAGGACCAACACATCGTCATCAATGTTTCTGGTCGTGGTGATAAGGACGTTCAAAGTGTTGCCGAGATTTTGCCAAGGTTAGGTCCTGAAATTGGCTGGGACTTGAGATTTGAGGCTGACCCTACTAAAGAAAGCAAGTAAGTAAAGTATGTATAATTCCTCTATAAAAGTGATATATGACTGACATTTTTGTTTCTATGTAATCCTTTAAAGCTGATCTGGCATGTTCATCATCAATAAAACAGCCGAAGACCAGCCCAAAAAGTTCTTGGCTCCCTTTTCTTTTCCAGTTTCATCATCATATTGCTCCCAGACGTAACCGGTCGTTTCCCATTTATCAACAACATTATTGATTATATTGACTCTTAAATTTTTGTATACTGTTTTGAATTTAGCCTTAAGCTCCTCTGGCATGTGTGTATGAGAAGTACCATAATAATGCTGTATGCTATCTATTATCAAATAGTTGATATTTATCCAGATAGGGGATCTCCAGTAATTCTCGCTTGTCCTGTAGAATTCGTTCGATTTAGAGAGGGATCTGATGCCATAGTCGGACCATAATTCCTCTGGATCGGCTATCACATCTATCATAGCTTCCAAGCGGTCGATTTTATCCTCTGGGATTAACTTCGTCAAAAATGGAAATAAGGAAATGTATCCTTTATGGCACACATGAGAATTTTCATCGTCCTCGTTGACAGACAAATCGCAGTAGACTTGGTCTTTGTCGGACCAGTGTAAGCGTTCCAAGTTCTCAATGACGTCGTTCTCGTGTTTTTCAAACTCAGAAACATCGGCCTTTATTTTCAAGAGATCTGCGATCATCTTCATTGATCTGGACATGACACCAACCCAGGATAGAAGGTCCACATTAAGTTCAGCAACATCTGCTGGAAGGGGTCTGGGGTAGTCATCTATTCCACTTGCAAGACAATGTGATACTGTACGTCCTCTCCACCTATAGGCCTCTTTGTTTGTTCCTCTATCGAATTCTTCTACGTATCCCTGTTGTGTTCTTCTAAACGACTCGTAATATAATTTCAATTTAGGGTATATTTCCCTGGTATAATTTGTCAATAGCTCTGGATTATTGAGTAAAATCTGACCTAAATGGGACTTATCAATTGCTTGCTCATCTCCATCAACTGAATTTGGCTCGTCAATATTTCCGAAGTCAATTTCTCCCTTTACATTTTCGAGTAAAAAGGTAAAAGCAAGCATCAATGTTGGTGGATTCACAATCTCTGGGCTTTGAACTTGGAATTGTTTAGGGACTCTAGATCTCAGTTCAGGACCAATTATTTGTTCTCGTGCAATCCATCCACCGTCATCAATTAAATTAAACCACGACTTCATTATCTCTAAAACTAAATCCGAATCATACTTCAAAAGTGGCAACAAATGGAAACCCTCGTCCCACAAGAATCCTCTTGGGAAGAATGGACGAGATGGAACTAAGGTGAATAATTCATTAGGACCCTCAAAGGATCCAACTAGTTCGTAAGACTCAAACGAATCTTCATCAAAGACAGTCTCACGGTCAACTAAATGGTCACCGTAAACGTATGAGATTCCACCCAATAAACCCGATAAGATCTCCTTTGCAAACTTCTTGTGTTTTTTAGATTTATCAAATGGCTTGTTCAAAGAAAATTTCTGCTCGAATTTATCATTAACACCATCCAAGGTGCTTCTGATTCTCGAATTGATGTTATCGAAAGTAATTTTATCATTCGAAGGTGTGATTGCATTAGTGAAGATAACATCAAATTCACAAGCGCCTTCGTAGACCTTTTGAAGGAAGTGAAGATTACCTTCGAAGTTGTGTAAGTCTCTAATAATAAATGCTTGTTCTGGAGGAAAATCACTGAATTGAGGGTACTTTTCTACTAAGTCTTTTATAGATTCCTGCAACATTGTGATGAAGATGTCTCTTGCCATCCAGACATTGTCATTAGGAACACGTAAACTGTAATGGTGGGCTCTTGCGGGATCCAAATCCGGATCCAAAATTTTTCCTGATGAAGGGTGCCTGTTGGTCTTTGGCCCATCATTGATCTCTAACTCGAACAATCCCAACTCCTCGGACACACCAGAAAGTTTGACGTTACCTCTATATCCAAGTACATTCTTCTCATTATCAAGTTTGAAAAATCCCGATGAAGAATCTCCATCTTCATCTTTATCCTTTTCTCCCTCTAAACCAGAGTACCAGATAAAGGATGTCTTTACATTTTCAAACCCCTTGTGAGGAACAGCTCTTACTTTCACACCCCAGGACTTTCCATCTTCACTCTTGACAAAATCGATAATGATTTTGATATGTGAATCATCATCGTCTATGACCTGTCTTCCGCCGATTCTAGGGTCGTAAGATACCCAATTAGCTCTTTTCATGTTATCTCCTTGCTCGTAGAAGTGTCTTAGTTTACCAATTGAGTCGTAGTTGTCCATGTTGAACCACATCAAACCAGAAAGAAGAGATCTTGGGATTCTTGGGCGCAATCCCAAGTATAATGCAGATCTATATGGACCCCAGAGTAACGAATCATTGGACAAATGAGAGTACTGGTGCTCCAAGTCGGAGTTGAACCACAGAGACTTGTCTTCCAGTTCTGCTAAGATGTCGAACTTTACCTGTTCAGCGGAACAGAGGTTCACAGCGAGGAACACTAGGAGCACGCTGCTAAGCACTGGCAATCTCATAGTAGCTTTTTCTTGTTTCTATCAGCTGCCCAATTCCAGTATTGCAAATTCCCCTTTCTGCGTCAGTTTCACCCTTTTTGGTAAGTCTTAAGCAATTGAACCGTGAACTTCTTCGTCTGTACTATTACACCTTAGTCACTAACTACTAGCAGGTTTCTTGGTAACTGAAAATCTGTGCTTGACTGGAAACAATCTGAGCGCGTGAGAAGTAAGCCTCCCATAACCGAGCGCTAGCTAAATAGATCGTCTCCTGTACTCAGTGCTCTTCCTCTTTAGAATATCTGGAACCGATAGAAGAGCGAGTAGAAAGTGATTTTACATCCATTAAGAATCGGAAGCCTCGAAGGAAAGCAGCGCTTAGTCTACGAACCTATGTCCATGTGGCCCCATAAAAAAGGGTTGGGAGTCCGACTAAGTTATGGTGTGGATGGAAGCAGTATTGTGGGAGTCGAGTCTGGGAAAAGATCGGGTCTGGGCAGTGATGATCAGATGGACTCTCTGGATTCAATGGACTCAGACGATCCTGGATCTGATAAAATCCCGTCGATAGCACCCGTAATAGAGACTTGTAAGATCCAAGAGGAAGGTGTAGCACTATTTGAAATAGCAAAGGCTCAAACACATCCAGTCAAGAGCCTGACGTCCTCCTTCAACCTAAACTCAAAAATGTACGACTCCTTAGAAGTTGCAGTCAATCCAATGACTAGGAAACAACACGAAATACATAACGCATACGTCCCTGATAACATATTGAACTCATGCATGATTGAGTCGAAAACCTTGACGTCTACCATTGCATACGATCCTAACTATAATAATCTTTTTGCATTCATGGATGTTCGAACTAGAAAAGGTAGATCTTTCAAGGCAGCTACTTATGTCACCGGCGAGTCAGCAAATATCCTCAATATCTCCATCGTTGGATATCAGAGATTGGATGCAACTTCTAGATTAGACAATAACTCTGAAACGAAGTTGCTTTTTCCAGAATTTTCGAAGCCATTTCAAATATCTTTATCAGAACCGATCAAGCAATTAGAAGTTGCAACAGGCTTATATGACTACGTTCCTTCGTACATTATAGTCAGAACAAATTATAAAATATATCTCTTGGATTGCTATAAGTCATCTGATGATGTGAATTTCACAATGAAAGCTGATATAGAAATGAGAGTCCTAGGTGAAATCGAAGCTAGTGAATTAGCCAATAACGAATTTGCAGATGCAACTTTTAACCCTTTTGACTTCTCACAATTCGGAGTTGTTGACACTGTAGGTAACTTCGGGTTGTGGACAATCTCCCAGAATTCCAAGCTGGGTGTTATAAGGCGGGTGCCCTTGGAAACTTCGGAAATCCTAGCAACTTCTGAAGATAGCACAGAATTGTCAAATTGGAAAAGAGTGGATTGGGCTCATGATAGAAATCATATTCTCATTTTAACGCGTACATCAGTCACTGAGTTCTGTGTTTCTCCCAAGCTTTCTTCTAGAAAGCTCATTACATCCAATACATGGTCGAGAGTGCAAGATTTTATCAGGTTTGATGATTTTGCTTTTCTTTTGACCTCAAAGGAATTGATTTGGTTTAGTAACGCCAAGTCCATGGAAAGATTAATTTCCTGGAAACACTTCCTCGATGATGCAGATCCTTCTTTGCAGCTTCAGGTCACTAGAAGAACAGATGACACATTCATCTGTGTGGTGTACTCTCAGCTATACCCACTAATGTTCATTTATAGTTTTGGCATAAGACATGGTAAACCATACAGTATCCGGGATCCATATTACTTTAGAAAATTTGAAAGCTCTAAGGATTTAAGGCAAGTGAAACTTGTGGAGCTATCCACACACTTCTTCTTGTCAGAGAACATTGAAGAAGATTTTGTTGATGAAAGTGATTTGGGGTATATAGCCTCCAAAAACTTTGCCCTTTTAGAGATAACCGCAGATCTATCCATCTCACTTCGATGCTTCTCTGAGGTTCCTAATTTGTCTTTGACATCTTCTGATAAGGAGACAGTGGATTTGACAAAGGGTTTAAGGGAAATGTTACCTTCTCGACCGTTCGGACGTCAATTCAAGTACCTTCCTAAGAAGTCGCTCGAGGGCCTTTCTACATCGCTTGTAAGATCATTAAAGGAGTTACCTGACGAATCACTGCAAATAAAATCCATTCAGGATTATGCATACGCATTAGGAGAAGGAGCTGTGAAAATAAAGGAAGAATTAGAGAGACACAATAGTGCCCCCTCGTACCATTCTTTGCTTGACATAGCAAAGAATGTACCATTATTCATAGAAGATGTGTCTGAATTTGACTTGATGGTTGAACAGTTGTCCTCATTTTATTGCATGAAAGGAATCAACATGTCAAGTCTTATTGATTGGTTGGTAAAGAGAAGTAATATCTTGGATCTTAAAGATTCGAATGAAGGTAAAACCCATGCTAACGACATTTTCGAATTATTCTACCAAGCGTACTTTTCTGGCTCACACAGGTTAAAAAATTACAATAGCATACATGGGTTAATCAAGTTCACAATTCTATTATCGGCTTGCCTTATCAAATCTAAAGCTGAAGACCTAACCAAACACTACGAAACTATCTATAAGCAAGAAATTCGGCAAGCACTGCTGAAGATAACACGCTTGTTGGACTCATGGGATATAGATTATTCTGCGAAGGCTGATTACCTTGATTCGCAGGCAACTCAGGTAGACTATGTATCATCCATGCCCTCTCTTGGGGCATCGCAAAAGAGGTCGACGCAGACATCAAAGCAGTCGCTTCGAAAGAAAGCGATTGCACAATCACAAACACATTCCCAATTGCGATCATCTCAGATCGTCGGTTTTGGGTCATCACAAACTAATCTAGCATCAGATGACTTGCCATCATCACAAGAATCCAGTGTCCCGACATCACAACTTAGACCAAGTCAATCCCTGTCTCAAAAAAGGACCAATACTTCCCAGCAAACGGGTAGCCAAAAGCTCAAAAAAAAGAAGAAGAAAGGTGGGTTTGCTTGATGGGGCACGGATCTTGAATCGGCATTGCTTGTGTTCATTCACAATTTGTAACATATGTAATAAGTGTACTTTATAGACTTCCTTAGGTAAATCACGGGTAATTATTAACTTAATGCAGATCTCGTTTCATTATTGATTTCAACTATCTTCTGAGCCAACGTCTTAGGGTCAACACCTTGATCTATCATTTTGATGCACAATTGCAATGTAGTCTCGTCTACTTCCTTGACACCAAGAAGTCTTGCAAGCTCTATGACAAGAGAATTCGGGTTGGACGTCCCTATATCCACACGTTCTGTTTGGTTCATCGTAAACTCAACCAAATAGTGCCTTTGTTATACCTTGAGTCATCTAATGTTTACTGATCGTTTTTATTTTGATTTCACTTTTACAAGCGCGATTTTTCAGTCTTCAGCAAAAATCACTAAATGCCCTCCATACCAATGACGAAATAATCCATGATTGTCGTGTCAAGGGGAAGCGTACGATGCTTACAATTACTAAGAAGATCAGTGTTTGATCGCTGTGTACACTTTTATCGAAACAGGACAGCTTCTTCTACATCTCCTCTTCGTATAGCCTTCTTCGGCAGTGATGATTTCAGCGTGCAATCTTTAGATAAATTGTACAAGTACAAGTTGCAAAACCCCAATAAAATCGCATCTATCGATGTTATAACTAGAAGTATCAAGCCAACAGGAAGAAAATTGAAGGCTCTTGTGGATCTCCCAATCGGAAATTACTGTTCCAAACTCAATGAAGGCTCTGCTGAAGAACGTCTACCTGTGATTCGAGCTGATTCCTCCAAAGATATCCTTGATTTATTGCAAACACGTCTGTATTCTATGGCGATAGCTGTCTCATACGGGAAGCTTATTCCTGCAGAGTTCATAAAGAGATGTGCTTATGGTGGACTTAATGTCCATCCTTCACTTCTTCCGAAGTATTCTGGATCCTCTCCGATACAATTCGCCTTGATGAACGATGATTTGACAACAGGGTGTACAATTCAAACTCTACACCCAACAAAGTTCGACCAAGGAGAAATCATCTTACAATCAGAGGAAATATGTATAGGTGAAGATACAAACTTCTCCAGTTTACAAACAGAACTTGCATCCATAGGAAGTGAGTTGTTGGTCACAACCATCGACAAAGAACTATACAAAACCGGTGTAGACATAGGAAGTAATTCCAAAAGCAAGTATACATTCTCATTAGCTCCGAAGATTCTGCCCAAGAAGGCAGAAATATTATGGGGTAGTCAGTCTTCTAAGCTGATCAAAAGGTTAGAAGATGCTTTGGGGCCTTTGTATTCTTATAAGTATGTCAATGTGGTGAAAAAGAAGAAAGTTACAACGGAATACCAAAGAGTAATCATGTCTGGAATTACCATTCTAGAAAAAGAGGCGACTGAACAGTATAATGACCTCAAGAGAGTGGGTCAATTTAGGTTGGAAGATTCTTCTTCAGCCCGCTTAATAATAAAGACAACAGATGGCTTCATTGGTGTGAAAACTTTAAAATTTCAAGCTTGCAATGAGGAATCGCCAGCCGACTTTATGAAGTCATTAAGTAAACGCAGTGGTGAAACTGATCACGAATTTGTAAATATTTAGATTATACTGTATATTTTAATTAAACTTGGAATTCTACTTACAATATAACTTGACAATGCTTATTGAATTCGTCAGCAGCAATCGCAATCTTTGCATACAAGAAGTCTCTATTCTTCTTCTCTGGAATCGGGATAAACGGACCCTCTCTTCTCTTCAATGCAATGCTAATACCTGAAGGTTCGACAGATATGGCCCTAATTTGATCAAAGGTTATTATCCATTGCGATCTCAATGAATTTACCTCGAAGAGAATTATCTTTTTGTAAGTGACTAAAACCGCTTTCTCTCCTCCGGATAGCAATAAATGGGCTAAGTATTTCTCTTTGAAGTACACATCACCGTCTATATAATAGAGCCAGTACTGGCCCTGTGCCTCCCTCTGTGAATATGGTCTGATAACCTTGTCAAGTGTTAGATATCTCGGCAATCTCACCTTGTCTAGTCCCTCGGCGTCAAAAACAGTTGTAGTATTACGAATCCCCTCACTGACATTGGAAGCTAGGTCAAAGAAGCCAATTGCAGTCTTGGTGGGTAAACCGACGACACCCTTACCTAAACCTTTAAAGAATCCAGCTGCCCCGCCAGTGTTGGCTCCCTCAATAGGCGCAGTAGCGATACCCGTTACTCCGGAAGAGATCGATTCAAAAAATGAATTGGCGCCAGTTGCAACGCCATACAATGCATGCTTGGGCTTATTCCGGCGCTGACTTAATCTTCTCCGTTCTTGGTATTTGTCATCCATTGTAGCAACTGATAAACCTTTAGCAATGGAACCCGTAAACTTAGCAAAAGAATCTGAGAAGCCAAAAATGGACTTCTTCATGAAACTCAAACCACCCTTTGCAAGTCCAATTCCTAGCTCTTGTGGGCGATCATTAATAACGTATCCATGTATTGGCTCATAGAAAATATCCATCGCTCCTGAGGACAAGTGCTTAAACAAACCAACTGGGTTACCTAACAAATCTGCAGAACCAAGAATATTGTGAACTTGATAAAAGAAAGATTGACCATAGTGTGTTTGCACCGACTCCAATAAGATTGGAATTGGAACCCTGATATTCTCGATAAACAAGGCATTCAATTTGATTGGAGCATCGTTAATATTACCAATTGCCATGGTCAAAACATTGAAGAAGAACATCAATGTATTTTGCGAAGAACCTTTGTCTTCCGCATTAACTCTCTCTGTTCTGACAAACGACAAATTTGCTTGAATAGGTTGAAGATGCAATGCTTCGAAGTAGATATCGCTTGTATCTGATAAACTATTTGGCTCAGGCAACTTTAAGTCGTCATCACATAACTTGTCAATCTTTTCTTTGTTCCAACTGGCGCCTGGAAATTTGGCAAAATCTAATAGAGCAAACAAGAAGTCTTCATCAATCTCTAGGGATAATTCCTGCAATAATACTGTTGCATATTTTATAAACACGACACCATGACTATTGTCCTTCACAAGACAGATAGAACCAGAGAAAGCGGGATGGTTATTCAATTCCTTTCCTGACTTGGGTAGCACTGTTGGGTACAAAATAATTGGAAATATTCCACCATATAACTGATTATCAATCTGGATCCATTTAAGCTTGAGACTAAAATTCTGATAGAGGTCTGACTCATTATATCTAAGTTCCAACCCCCTTAGTGATATATAGCACAACTCCTGTGATCTAGTATTGATGAGAGATAACCCGAATCCTTCAAATTTTGTCACAATCTTAGTGTGGTAGTTTTCATCATTTTCAGTGGTTTCAAAATTTTGAGATAAATTTACTTGAGAGCCGGACTTTTCTCCCAGTAACTTATATAAGCTCACGGATGGATCATAGTTAGTGATGATCAATGAAATTGTAGGGCCGTCTGCTACCACATTAAGGTCTACAATACATTGATCAAAGTCCTGAGTGGGTGGCAACCTAAAAGGTTTCAAATTGCCTATTTCTGCCAAGTTTACAGCTCTTTCTCTGCCGTGGGATCTGATTATTAGCTCATTAATAATAGCATTGGGATAGTCATAAGCATATGGCATAACACTTTTGGCCGGAACCTTATAGTAGATTGGCTTGTATTGTGTGTCTGTCTTCACGATTTCACCCTTCTCGTCTATATTAGGATCATTCTGATAAATGAAAAAGTCAGAATCACTAAAATTTCGAATAGAAAATGGCCAGCTATCATTTGCATTCTCGATTTGAATGAACATCGTGGCATTTTCCATAAGGATGTTGACTTTAAGTAAGACTTGGCCAACATTTTCCTTGAAAACCTTTATAAATATTTGGCCAATGTCATCAAGACAGAATGGCGAAGACCAAGTTTTCGAGGCATGAAGAAATTTAATTATGACACTCTTCTTTTCAATTCTTCTAAGCCCATAGAGAGGTAGCAAATCGTTGGGTTCAATATGCATCTGTTTGGTTGTTCCATTTTCAACTATTTGTAAGGTCTCCTCTAAAGCATTTCGAAGAACGTATCTGGGTGCGACTGTAATCACTTTGGACAAATTATACTTCCCTTCTCCTTCCAGAACGGAAACACCGACATTCATTTCAATTTGTTTACCGGGAATTTGAGCTTTGGCTTCATTCGCTTGACCCAACGCGTCAAGACTTAAAGGAGTAGTGAAACTTGACTCTCCAATTTTTAATTGCGCCCTGTTCTTTCGATCACCATACTTATCAAAGGAAAACATAACTGGTATTACTGCCTGCGAAGCCGTCTTTCCATTTGAATGAGCTTCGTTTCCATTTTCATTGATGGTTAAATTTTGACCAGTTCTGTTGAGTACGACGTATGGTGAATATATAACAACTTTCAAACTTGTACTATCAGATTTCTTTCTCGGGTAGTAGATTCTGAGCTTCAATTGTTGACCATCTTCATTTCTTAGTATGATTGTGTTCTCCCTTTTAAATTCGCTTCTTGTCGAAGTATTGATGATAGCAAACTCGGATTTTTTATATCCACACTCCTTCGGTTCCACACTCAACAATAACAAATTCTCTAAACTTACCACATGAACATAGCTCTTCACACCTTTTTTAACGCTTCCGTTCCAGTCCTTTTTGAAATTTTTATCGTACAATCTATAATTCATATCGAATGGTAGCAAGTTTTCAATCTCAAGTGGGGCGGAGATTACTAAACGAAGATGCGGATAAATCTTAGCGAGCGGTTCATCGTGGTCATATGCTGCCTCTGCCTGGAAGTAATACGAGGACTTGTCACGAGACAGTTCAGCTGCACATCTCAACGACACCCCCTCCTTGAGTAAGTCTTTCCAGTAAAGGGATCCGTCAGACCAATCATACTGACTGTGAATATAAGGTCTTATCTTAATTGCACTTGCGTAGACATAATCAATTGGTAAAGCGTGTGATTTCTTTGAATCTATGATCAATTCTTCGGTCGCCTTGTCATTGATAATCTTAATTGCGATGGCCACATCAGCATCATTTTCTACCCTCACAGTTGACCTGAACCAGATTGTCTTGACATTATCTTGTCCTAACAGAATCTCACATGATAACCGATTGTGGACTCCATTGACGGGTGGATTTAGGATAAATAATTCCTCACCTTCACCAGTTGCGGATATCCCGCTGATTTTTTCATACGGCGAATGCAATAAGTGTACGCCAAGTATTCCAGCCTTATTATTTGTATCTAAATTTTCACGGATCACTCTCCAATCCTCAAATGCCCACGAAAGCCTCTCATTTGACTTTATAGTGCTTCTATTACTCTCTGTAGCTTCGGCATTGTCAGCCCATACTTCAATATCGTATCCAGTTTCATTAACAATTATATATGGATTATCTTCTCCTCTGGGTTTTAATCTCTCATTGGACGTAATCAAAGCAGAAATTTGGGAGAGTAAGGCAACAGACCGTGAGGTAATTGTGACCTCTGCCAATTTCCTAGATACTACTTCCACAAGTAAACTTGGCTGCGGTGTGAAGGTCTTAGATGCATACAAAGCTACTGTCCATGGCTCAATAAGTGGTTCCCAAGTGGACCTGGCGTAATTATAGATGTTGATATAATTCTCAATGTGTACTTCAGCATTAAGATCATTTGACCAGTTTTTTGCTCTAACTTCGAATGGCTTAATGTTCATATCGAGAACTGGCAATTCATGGATATCACCGATCAATACAAATCTAACCCCACCAATACTTGCACTTAATTCCTCGCCCTTGATGATTGCCACAGGTTCGCTTTCTTCAGGTTTCCTAGTCTCAGAGCGAGCAGAAATACTGGTAAGAATACTAGGTGCGTACTTGGATAATCGCCTCCTGAAATCTTCAGAGAAATTGTACTCCAGTTTCTCATCCTCTGTTTGTATAAGGCCCTGTGCTTTCAGATAAAGCTCCGTGGCTGTGTTGAAGATACTGAGCGCGAGTCTAATGTCCCTTAAAGAAACTCTAACAATCATTGGATCTATTGAAGCTTGGATAATGGTAAGGAAGCTGGTGGGTGTTGAACCATTTGAATCGTGCGCAAATGAGATGGAGAAGTCATCAATGATTCTATACTTTGTACTATCAAAGTTGTCCATTGTTGTCAAAAAGAGTCCAATTTTGTTGGCAGCTAAAGAAATGACATTTTGACTTGCAATAAGAACTTGCTCCACCTTAAACACAATTGCCTCCGTATCTTCCGTAGTGGGGTCAGCAAGCAATATAACGGAGGGTTCTTTGATATTCACTGAAAATCCAAATGTCAGCCCTGGACTATCAGGAGTTGCCTCTGGGGGCACTTGCTTGGCATTTTCACTGGTTCTATCCCTCACTGCAAGATGAGAGCTTTCACTATAGTCGACCACTAGTGGATCTGTCTCAAATCCCTTGTTGAAGAAAGCTTGTAATTCAAACAAGTAGTCAAGAGCCAAAATAGTTTTCGGACTTTCTATTGTCAACATTGCTGTGATATTCTTTCTGTCGATAGGACCCTCACTAGTAGCAGTCAATATAAATTGGTCATTCTTACCTTGAATTGGAGGAATAAGCTCTCGGAATTTGCTTTGAGTCTGTTCCCTGATATCACTAACAATAAAGGATCCCACGCTTATCTTCGACTTGAAATGGCCTTCCTCCGTCATTTCAAAATTCAAGTTGAATTTGTTCAAATCGAATGAAGCCAACTTCTTTTTTTCGATGTGCTCAACTTCAGAAGTTCTGTGATATACCTTCAAGGTGATTCTTGGGATGTTGAAGTCTAATTTCACCTTTTCATGGTCCATAGGAATCTGCAAAGGCAACGAGGCTTCATTTTTCGCAGCGTCAGTCGCCTGACTTTGAGACTGCCGCACAGAGTTGGTGTGTTTGATTACAGCATTTGCATTCTCTGCATCCTCCTCTATGTCATTGAGGGACTCATCTGAATCGGATAAAGTAAACACTTTAGATACCGAGTCCGAAAGCTTAATTAGGTTCTTCAATTGCAACTCAGTCAAGTTTAAGTCCAACGCGGGCATCTTTCCCTTTATCGTGAAAGTCGGAACGTTTGCAACGTACTCATCCTTATAGTCAATCAAAAAGGACATATCCAAATTATTGACCATTTTAGAGATTTGCACAACTTTGTTGTTGAAGTTAAAAAGTGAGGAAAGGGAAACCTTTCGTATACCAGCTGAAATAATATTTTTTGAAGACTTCCCCAGTCCTGAAAATTCATTGTGAGCATATATTTCACCAAGGTTTGCCGTGATGTTGTCGTAAACATTATCAGAATTGTCTACCAACGTTGGGAAAACTATTGTTGGAGCATTCACAAGTAAATTAAATTTGATCTTGCTCGCATCATCAATTTGATTAGCTTGGTTAATGGCTGCTTCTCTTGCTCTGTCATAAATAGCTTTCATCTTAAGAAATTGGCTCAAATAGTCGAGAATTCTGTTCAACGAACTCTCAACAAAGTTAATGGTCAATGCCCCAGTCTTGAAGTCCACAAGTGAATTAAAAGGGTTGTAATTGGTCTCTCTGTCAAATGTCTTGTAAACGAATTCTGCTAAATTATCTCCTTCCATGCTGATCAAGTTTCGGAGAACAGATTCACGAGGTGAACCTTGGTTAATCTCATCATGTAAAGTCAATGCTCCTAGTTTCCCGCGAACTTCCATTGCCTCTGGAACCAAAAAGACATCTATAAGTGCAGTGCTTAGCTTCAAAGTTGCTAACTTGAGTCCATCTTCATTCAAAACGAGAATGACGCTATCTAGATTCATATGCACATCAATTCTCTGTGGCGAGGCTTCTTCGTCTCTTGAATCATTGTGCTTCAACTCATCTGCTGGAGTAGCCTCCGCATTGGGATCAGTAAAAGTATTCAAGACAAAATTAAGAATGCTCAACAAGGACTTTCTTGAGACGACAAACTTTACTGTCGCGATATCCATGTTGATATCCTGGTCGAAGACTTCGATCTCTTTGCCATTAAATTCAACAATTCTTTGCCTTCTCCAATAATCTAACTTAAAGATCTCCTTCTTTACCACCTTTTGGTCTTCATTAAAGTTGTTTGAAGAAATCAATTTCTCAAACTCTGGAATTCCCGACCTTTCTATGTGGTCTATAAGGTTGATATCAGTCAAAATCAAGTCAAGATGCATATCGTTTAGTGTCTTAAAGAACCTTATAGACAAGCAATCACCAACTAAATCTACCAATTGCTCAGCACGCAATGTGTGTGCATCGATACATCTGGAAAGAGAAACGTTGACTATTTTGACATCGAAGTCAAATTCAAACAAATGTTGCCTCTTTAATGCTTCTAGTTGTTTTGAATCACTCTCGTTTTTGACTACACTAGAGGGAGGGTTGGCTTTCGAGTCAAACAATTTAGAATTTTCTGAAGTAGAATCTTCGATGTCCATGGTATTCAGCGATCCAAATGCCTCAAAGACACTAGACTCGTCACTATCGCCGTCCTCAAAATCTGGTAATGCCACATCTATGATTTGCATTAACGTCTTGTACTGGAAGTCATTGATTGCCACGTTCAATTCTGGAACCTCGCCTCCAATTTTAAATTTTGCCAAGTTGTAAGCATCTGGAAGAATAGACACTCCGACAAGCAATTTAATATTTAACTTATCCAACATCAATGCATTGCCCTTGCTGTTCTCACTGTGTAACTGTTCCATTGTGGATTTGATACTAGGACCAACAAGGAATTGAGCATCCTGTAGGTGCAAGTTAAACTGGTCGTACATCAATGAATTGAGTTTCTTCCAATCGTCCTCTGTGTAGCTTTCCTTTGCCCTAACCTCTTCAATTTTCGATTTTTCTACCAAATCACTAACGACACTTATGTGACCAGCATCTAAAATTGCAACAGGAGATTTAAAGCTTGAGGGATCTAGTGGCATAATTATCAATGGAGCTTGAAGATCTAATTTGAGATTTATCGTCTTGTGTTCTTCTAAGGCATATTGCAACCCTATTCTTGTTTGTGCGGTAAGTCCTTCGACAGTTGCCTCTGCTGCATTCATTATTGCGCCGACTGTATCAAGATGTATCTTAGGAGGCCTAAAGAATCGTGCAATTTCCTCAATTAACTTGGGGTTATAGAAAATTGTCATGGATTTCAATTTCCCTAATAAAACAGAGTCGGCACTTTCATCCAACGGATTGTTTTCGAAGGAAACTTGGAAAAAGGGATCTTTGCTATTTGGATCGCTGGCTTCCTCGTGTAAGTGCGAATTCATTTGTTTAACACTGACAATGTGTTTGTATAACGTCGTACCTGTTCCATCCTCCACTCTAAATTCCTGCAATTGGAAGTTTGCAAGGAACGAATCTGGACGTTGATAAAACTGCGCCGTGCAGCCCTCAAATACTACTTCAGCCAAGTTAGGTAGTCCCTTTCCACGCTTTATAGATACCCCTCCTTCCTCTAATGAAGCAAATACTTCTAATTTTATTCTATCTCTAGGTAAATCTATGGCTTCAGATACGTGCTGATTCTCGTCATATTCAATCGCTTCATACAATGCCTTCCTTTGTTCCTCGGATAGGGATAAGTCCAAATTCTGTGGATCCTTTTCGTCGAGTACCACATCATTCTCCTTCCCTTCAGCAGGTTGGGCCGCCCCTCCCCCCCACCAAGACGAAATCCAGCCTCCATAATTCGAGTTGGTAACATTCTGATGAGACTTGGGTGCTGATTCATGATTCGAAGCCACTAATATCGCGTTCTCTTTGCGGATTTCACTTCTTGCTAATGATCTATAAAATTTGATGTCTTCAAATGCTAACTCGTTTTCTAATTTTTCTAAATCCGCGTTAGCATTTTGATCAAGTGTATGGGTCATCTTAGACTTCCATAGCTTAATGTATGCCTTTCTCTGATCTCTTCTCTTTGCGAAGTATTCCCAAGTCCATTTATAGTTCTTCTCGTGTATTTCGTTGAGGACAGACTTCGCTGTATATTGAAACCATTGCTTTGCATCCTCTTGAACTGAAACCTTTGGGCGAAATTTTCTAAACCTGTGGGTCTTGATATACCAATGGAATTTTGAGGCAGTCCACAAAATATCACGGTACTGCTCTGAATCTAACTCTATTCCAAAAGATTTGAAAAAGAGCTCCGCTTTGATATGTGGGAATAACTCGGTGGAGCCTGCTTTGTGAACAGTAATCTTTCCTCCTCCCGAAACTGGCTTCAACAAGAACTGCAAGTCAGCAGACGAATTGCCATCACTTGTAATAGATTCTCTGAAGTTCTGTAGAAGTTTCTCTTCGTTATCTGTGAAAATGGTATTGGATTGTGTATTCATGTAACAACTCAAGTATTTTAAAGTCAACAATTTCCGAGTGAGAGCTTGCGTAATAGAAATGAAGCTGGGCGTCCATGACTCATCGGTTGAAACAGCAGACAATTCATGAAGTGATATTCCAACAGAGTAAGGACTTTCTGCTAATACAGAGTCATCCTCATATCGTACATGGATGTTCTTGATCGTAATCTGTAAATTGTCAACAATTTTAGTGATCAAAGACTCGGTGAAAGTCTCATTACTTGCAAGGTCATCAGAGATCCCTTGGTTTTGTTGAGAAACACTCTGAAGGGCCTCCAAGTGATCTAACCTTTCACGTTTAACTAACTGTTCTCGTCTTTCCTCATCCTCGATATCAATATCGTGTATGATAATAGGGGATGCTAAGAGATAGACGTCTTCTATAATAACTCTCACTGGTTTGGACTTGAGATTCGACCACGGAATCTGCAACGTCAATTCACCAAGATGTCCAAATTTAACATCTATAGGAAGTTTGAATTTGTCCAATGATTCTTTCTTAAGACGAAGATTTTTCAATTTGACATCACCACTCCAAATACCGATATTCAATTGCTTAGGGTCGAAGTCTTCAATATAGGATCCTAAGAACCGATTGAGAAGATTGGCCACTAACGATTCAAACATGGCCCTGGAACACTTATATGTGTACTATGTAGTAGTCAACTCAATTGGTTTTAACGGATTCAGTGCTTGCCAGTCATTACATTACCTTGTTGCTCCTGATTCAAACTCTCCTAAGTATTGATGGATTGTAAAGGTAACGATCTATGTGCAGTATGAACTTTTTGAGGGGCAGTTTGCAGCAATAAAAGTAACAATGATTTGCGAAGGGTTGCTGTGAAGTAGAGAAAACAGAATATGGTAGAGGGGTCACCAATCAGGGAGCAAAACAGTCCTTAAGGGGAAATGAGATTGGGAGATCGAGACGATGTAATGGGGCTAATTTAGCATTAAATGAATAATATTTACTTGAGTTTTGTTCATTGCTATGTGTCACTAGTTACATGTTGAATCTTCACTTTTTGAGATTTTTCAGCCAAATGTTTGAATATCGTAGATCTGTCCTCAGGGCACTACAACAAGGGTTATGATTTTGATATCGTTGACTTTATTACTCTATTGAGCAAAAAGTCTAAATATTATCAGAAGATACGGAAGATAAAGATAGCAGCATAGCATCAACTAAGGAAGTTTCTTCGAGCTATATAATATACGTGAGACTTCTATTATTATTATTATATGGCATATCCAAGTTTCACATTCACAACTTCCTCAAATCGAGCGTTGCTCAGTTAGTGGAGATCTACCTCCGTGAAACACCAAAAAGAAACACTTCTTGTCTGCGCTGAACTGCGTTTTGCTGTCGATTTCGTCATTTCTTCTGCGATTGCTTAGTTTACAAGCGAATAGTTTTGCTTCTCACATCTTTCACTATCACGACAGCTCACCCAAGCAGGTACCAAGATTTAACTATGGCTGATGGCGCAACCAAAATGTACTATATGGTTGTGGTTCCACAGTGGTGTGAGACTGGGGAACGGATCATGTGACATCTTGCAGATAGTTCTTGGAGTACATGCTAGTACTGCGGCTTCGTTTTAGCGTGCCACCAACTCCTTAACTCGCCCATCCGAACTTTGTGCAGTCCTTATCCTAGCATGTAACGGGTATTTATTTTTTATCTTATCGCTTACATACAAAATGAATCACACATTTTTGGTCATTTGATGAATCATACTCAACTTGACTAATCCTCTTCCCAAAGAATACCGTGGAGCTTCTGAGATTTCCTTTTAAGAATATATATACGCACTTCTTTTGCTTCCCACTTGTAACCAATAACCACATAACCATATTCCATAGAATCCAGCTTTAAGTTGGTACATGTATACTACGCATAGAAACAGATAACCACCACATCAACCCGCAGTTGATAACATTCTCCCTACTTGGGACATCAGTCATAACTCTCCCGCTATATACACTACACTCTATAGATAATATAGCTCGGTTACAGGCCGTCTATGTTAACACAGTGCAAACAAGGATAATTGTTGTAATTCATTGCATCTCTTTCTGGGTTACTACTAGTTTGCCAACACAACCACTTCAGAGTCGCTAGGTCTATCCCCTTCATTTTGTCTTTACACAGTGAGCCGTCCCTTGAATCCTCTCCCCACAGTGCCTTCTCACTTTTAGCTGATTATCCGCTTATTTGTTGAGCTCCACAGGCACTCCGATAAGATCCCCGCCTCATTGCGACCTACGCTTTTTTATTAGTTATCACATTTAACCGTGCTCCTTGTGTAATCGGTATCCTTGGTCACACACACAAGCTCAGGTATTAACATACGATATTACATATCGCTTTGATAGCTGTAATAACTTGCCTGCCACTAGTTTCTAACCCAGTTCCTTTCTGCTTGGTCGGAATCTAGATATAGGTTTGTTTTTTCCGCTGTGGTGTTAGCTTTTTTACGTGTATCACACTTCTGCTGTTCACGGTCAGCTATTGTACTATTAGTCAATCAACCTAGACAAATAGAATTCGGAGGCAACACAGCCAGGTATCACTTTATTCCTTCCTCACTAATAATATCCTCAGATTTGGTACTGAACGCGTGCTAATATCCGATATTCAAAACACATCACCACCTAACACTGATTGTGGCACAGTATCATCTTTACACCTACTTCTAACAACACTGTTCACGAAGCCATATACTATAATAGAGCTGTCCACGATGTCTCTAACCACTCAAAAGCCAGCAGAAAATATCGGCATCTATACTATCGGTCCTGAAATAGGTAAGGGTTCGTTCGCCACCGTTTACAAATGCATTGATAACAAGACCCATAGGTCAGTAGCCATCAAGTCCGTTGTTCGTTCCAAGTTAAAGTCTAAGAAGTTAGTTGAGAACTTGGAGATCGAGATATCTATCTTGAAGAGCATGAAGCATCCACACATAGTGGGACTTTTGGATTATAAACAGACAACATCACACTTTCATTTGGTTATGGACTACTGTTCTATGGGTGATTTATCCTACTTCATCAGAAAACGCAACCAGTTGATTAAGACACATCCAGTGATATCTTGCCTCTTAGAGAGGTATCCATCTCCGGAGGGGTCCCACGGATTGAATGAGACGTTGGTTGTTCACTTTTTGAAGCAGTTGTCCTCCGCCTTGCTGTTCTTGAGGGACAAAAGTTTAGTCCATAGGGACATAAAGCCCCAGAACCTTTTATTGTGTCCCCCAGTACATACCAAGCAGCAGTTCATAGATGGGAGTTACGTTGGATTATGGGAATTGCCAATCCTTAAGATAGCTGATTTTGGATTCGCCCGTTTCTTACCGTCTACTTCAATGGCAGAAACCCTTTGTGGTTCTCCTTTGTATATGGCACCAGAAATCCTCAGATATGAAAAATACAATGCCAAGGCTGATCTATGGTCTGTCGGCGCTGTCCTTTACGAAATGACAGTAGGAAAGCCCCCATTTAAGGCAGGAAATCATATTGAGCTTTTAAAGAATATAGAGAGGGCTAACGACCGCATCAAGTTTCCTTCTGCAGCCCAAGTTCCAGAAGAGTTGAAGCGCTTAATCAGATCCTTGTTGAAGTATAATCCAACAGAGAGAGTATCTTTCAATGAATTCTTTAACGATGCATTGGTGGTAGGTGATTTAGAAGGCAATGATCAACCTTTAGAGACATCTAGTATGGACGAAAACCTCTTTATCAGTGAATATATTTCGCCTATCAAGCCGTCTCAAAGATCGCAATTTATCCAACCAATCACTCCAGTAACGACATCGAACGATAAGTCCAATAGAAACAAGCTGTCCAGCCCTGAGTCCTCTCCTAAAAGCAGCAACCCAATCAAGGACGTACCATATATAACGCCATCAAGCAACTCTCGTGATGAGGAAATAAAGCAAATAATCAACAAGAACAGCCCCGGCCCTGAGGCTCTATCCCACTCGATCCTGACAAAGACACTGAAGGGTAACAAGTCGGTAGTGATCAGGAACAAGGATGATATCATCTTAGAGAAGGATTATGTGGTAGTAGAGAAGCGTGCAATTGAGGTGAATGCCATTGCTGATGAATTGGCTCATGCTGGCAGTGGTGCCGTTGCAATCAATCCTCGGCGTTCGCTGTCTGGATCTACATCTCATGATTACAGCAAAGCTGTAAGGTATAGGAGAGCTCTGCTGGGAAGTGGTCAAAGAAGGCCCAGTTTTAGTGATAGGAGGATCTCTATCTCAATTTCTCCAACTAACGCTTTAAGCAAAGCAATAGGGTTGGCTTCGAACAGATTATGGGGAAACAATATTAGCAATACCAATACAGGTAGCAACGAAGCACCAATCACGGAAGAGAGTGAATACAGTAGTACCAACAATACCTTCTCGACGGTCATCTCAAGCCCTAACTTTGCGAACCATTTATTGTTACAGAAAATCAATTTACCCACCTCTGCTACTGTCACAAATGCTGCCCATTTGAACACTGTACAGAGTAGGATACATATGTCATCGGATGAAAAGGTGTTAAATACCTTGGAATCAATAGCTACGAAGGCCCACGCAGTCAATTTGTTTGCCGATGTCAAGTTCTCTCAGTTGATTCCCAGTCCACCATCTTCCGATGGCTTAGATGATGATCTTCTTCATCAAAATGATATGTTACCCCCAAAAATAATCAAGTCAATAAGTGAAGAAGGAGTGGTCTTGTACGTCAAGACTTTGTCGTTATTAGCGAAAGGAATGGCGATTGCTAGCGAATGGTGGTATAGCCAGAATGAGGGTGTCGACAACGAGGAAATCATTAGAAGATCAAGTCATTTACAAACCTCTGTTCGCATCAATGAATTGGTCCAGTGGATTCGCGAGAAGTTCAATGAAAGCTTGGAGAAGGCAGAGTTTATCCGATTAAGATTGGAGGAAGCAAATGCAATCATACTGAAAGACGAAGAGGAGCAGAACGTCAGTCCTAACTCCTCATCCACTTCAAGTGGCACAAGAATCATAGCGGAGAAGATGATATTTGACAGAGCTTTGGAGATGTCTAGAAATGCAGCCGTCAATGAATTGGTGAAAGAGGATTTGAAGGGGTGCGAGTTAGCATACAGCACTGCTATATGGATGTTAGAGGCTTTATTAGACGACGATGCACCTACTAATCCTGAAGATTCAGAACAAAGGCTTGACAATGAAGATCGGGCTATGGTTGAAAAATTCATAGTCAGTATTGGTAACAGATTGTCAGTTTTGAAGAAGAAATTGGAATTGATGTGATATTTCATTGACCAATGAAATATGTTAATTCTATTCTATACTTGATATTTTGCATATTGAGTCTACTTCTACACATGTTCATCATCATATTTTACATGTATATATGGATTACCATTTAATTCTTTTTATTATTTATATTATTATTTTTTTCTTGTTTGGCAAAAACAACGGTTAGGTTTCTATTTGGTGAAGGAAGCGATATTAAATACATATATTTATTTGATACCATTAATTGGTTATACCAGCACACGAAATGAGATAAAGGCATAATGTCCTTTTGGGTGAATGCGACTTCATAAAATACTAGTAAAAACTACTCTCTAATGAATATTGACAACCTTTGAATTGCTTGACAACCAATTGACCGTATTTGCAGAATATTTACAAGTTGCTTCCATTTCATCTTTCTTGTCTCTAAAATGGGCGAAATCAATCTTCTGTGTACACAATGCGTCATGGATATTCGACCATCTTTTCCACTCGAAGTCTATATATTTCCCATCCACCATATACTTGAAATTACTGAACATCCTGTGGTTCATTCTCTCATTTCCTTCATTAAGATCCTCTTGGTCCTTGAATCTGACGGGGTCAATCTTGTTGATATTGCAGTGTAACGTAAATATGCCAACATCCTTGCTACCTGCGTTAAAAAATTTCTCTTTAAGATCATCAATTTTGGTTTTCTGCAATTGTATATCCCAGTTTTGCTTTTCTTTTTTTAAAATGCTGTGTGCTTCCTTGTATTGTTCCTTCAATATCCCATAGTCTTGAATTGGGTCCTTCTGTGCCATTGACATTCCATGGTAGCCCTTCTTGTCGCTGTATCCTAATGTTCTGATATACCCCTTCACTTGATAATATGAAGACTGCGTTGCAGCAGCAGCAGTAATGAATGTATCCTTGTCTCCTGTACCTAACTCTCCCAGACCAACTAGTTTATAATAGAATTGAGGTCCAAAGATATTGTAATACAATGCAACAAGTAACATTTTACCGTGTGATTTTTTGTTCACTATCACTTGACCTGACTCTGTGGACAAATCAGGAATGGTTCCTTTCAATTCATGGTATTCAATCTTCTCACCAGGAGAGACTGGCTGTGGTTGATAAAGAGGGAACCTTCCTATTCTTACTCTAGTGGATTCATCAACAGTAATATTGGCGATGTCGTAGAAGAGTGGTGAGACACTTCGACGCCAATAATCTGGCCAAAGAATTAACCCATGCTTCTTGTAAACTTCCGAATTCCAGATTCTGTCTGGGTTAGAAACAACCGCATTATCCGAATCGAGCAAGAAGACATGTTGAAAAGAAGAAACAAGGAGAGCTAATATTTTATATTGGTAACTGCGAAATTTCCACTCATTCACAACCTCAGCCCCAAGTGAGGTTCGAAGTACAATACATTTCGAGTTCAACTTTGGCAAAGTATTCTCACAGAAATCAAATTCATTTTCGTAGTCTTTATAATCAGGGAGGACAAGTTCAACAGGCATTTCGGAGCCACTTTCTCTTAGCTGAAGTATTGCCAAATAAGCGAGCCAAGAATAAAATCCGCCCCCTAAGACAACGGCTCCCTTGGTGCCCTTCTTGTACATAATTGGGTCAATTTCACTTGGTAATTGATTAACGACATTCGCGTGCTTTTCCTTGATCTGTTGCAAGTACTCATCCTTGATTGTCATCTTGCCTAGAAGGCTTTCCTTCGTAAACGAAGAAGGATCTGTCTGTTCTGATTTGGGGACATCTTTCAACAATTCATCATCCTCTTTTACCTCAAATCTATGATTTTTAAAAATTGCGAATATTTGATACCAGAAATCATGAGTCTTGTCTGCCTTTATAAGTCCGAAAGTGGGCCTCCCCACAATAGAAGGAGGTGGGGATGGGATCGGCTCAAGAATGACTTTGTTGCCTTCATTAGTTCCGCTTGAGAACCACGGTGGTGAGTTGGTATTTTCAACATGAAAGTTGTCTGAATAGGAGACGAAGTCATCAACATGGTAGGTTAGGAGAAAGTGTACACTACCCACGAGGAAAAAAGCGGCTGCTGCAAGAAGAATAACCTTCTTAATTGTTATGTTAATCCCCATTTGTACTTCAAAGAATACTTGAACAAGAGATATGTCTAGTATACTTGATTGTTATGTGTTTATATATATATATATATATATATACGATGTTTATAGATGAAATGTGTGAAAGGTCAAAGATGTGTAGTCTGCAAAACACACAGATTCTATTGTATGCAAGTTTGTCCATAGCGAACCTCATTAAACTGTGCGTCCTTTATCCTCGCCAAGAAAGTTCGCGTGGCTTCAAATCTACAAAATAATTTGAATAACAAATATACACCAATCAAATATTTGGGGGACCATATTTTTTAGGATTCTTATGCTATAATTAGATGCTGACCAAAATAAATTCTAAGAAGGAAGCATTGCTTCTTGTTTATGTCCTAAGATGGTTACTACATGACCCCTAAGAGTTATCGCGATAGCAAGCGTTAGTATCGAATATTCTCACGCGAATTACGAGGGTCCTTTGTCCTTGTTTCAATGGGATTTAACATTGTGACATCACAAGGCTCGTGCAAGCTTATTCCTCACTCTCTCAAAAGATTTCCTGCCAAGAAATTTAGCGTGTGCGAGGGGATGTTGTAGGAGTTTCCATTCATCCTAAAGTCTAATTTGTGGAGATTCTGCCAAATAGGAACATTGTCAAAGAGTCAAGTTTAAAGAGGAAAAAAGACCCCTAAAGAGTGTGTCCAGCAGAATTAGTCCTTGCAAACCGAAATTATGTAAGGTGCATGGGCCCACGTTGACCCAATAGCTGTACCTGTACTATGTTAAAGATACGCATATTCAAGCTCTTGATATCGGCGAGGTCCATATAGACGAACCAACTAGTAGTCCACGTAATCCTTGTGGTAGCACCAATGTGTGAGCAGTGGAGAAGGCTAGACTATAATTACGTGGATCAAAATAACGAATCTGTAGTGGTTACTTCTCTTTACCATCTGAATCGTATCTAACGTTGTTGTGTGTCGTACCTAAGCCTCGCAAGATGTAACCCCTTGACATTAGAAGATTCTGTCGCGTATTCATTCTGACGTAATCTTGGCTCCGAAAGATATTCGATCTAGAATATTTTATATACAGGAGCACATTATTCACATGGGAAAATTATACAGTATGTGTACAGTGTTATTCAGATTAATGTCGCACCTCCCCAATCCAAATGTCTTGGGTCATTTCCTTAATATTGCTTCTATTTACCACTTAAGATATCAACCACTAATCCAAACAATATCCTCTGGTGTATACTTTTAGAGTCTTTAAGTGATGAAAGTAATATCACGGCTGCGTGTTAAAAATGTACTCGCATCCCGTTGAATATGTCTTTAAATGAATACTAAGTTGTCAAATTAGAGAGCTTAAATACTTCTCCACGTTAACTAAATGAAGTTACAATTCCAATCAATATGATGTCTTCAATTAGTATTGGATAATAGTGCGTTTTGGATATATAAATATCGCTCTACGCATTTCTTATTGGCTGTCTCTTGAGAGTAATCAGTTCTTCCCTTTGATTTAATTCAGAGGGACTTTTTTGCTAGCAAAAAAGTCGTAGTTATAAATCGTAAAAACGGATTACCTCAGGAAGACAACCAAGGTTATTACAAGGAGCAGGATCCCGAAGAAGCCTTCTCCCACATTTTGAGAGTGTTATGTGCTTCCTCAAAGGTGAAGATTCATTCAAATCCTCGTTAAAGACTGAGCAGAGATGTTTGAATGTGCTTACAAAAGAAGCCATTATAAATTTGTAGATATGACAAATAACCATTGCTCAATTATAAATCTTGTCTGTAGCTTTTTTTGGAAAGACTCACGTCATCAAATACTAGGGAGTGTCTCATAATTGCGGGAGAATTTGGTGCATTTTAATACTTTCTTTCTGCCAAACTTCAGCTTAGCACAAGCTATTACAATCTACTACCCTACGACTTTTAAATGACCCCCAACAGGTGCTTGTTTACACCAAGCACTGGACATTATATAATTTATAGGAAGACATTCATTTAGTTTAGTTTGTTAATATACAAGATCATTCGAAGAATTGTTTTTACTTCCCCCTTCGATAAATATTTCATCTGCTAGTTTCATTATAACATACTACTGGGTGTCTTTATTACTTCTAAAAAATGCCATCTATTTAAGAGAGGTGCGACATTCATCTGAATAATACTGTATATTCCTCAACTATCCTAGAGTTCGATGCCAAATTGAAGGCAACGGCATGGGGATTGTCCATCATTAAAATATCTTATTTATTGGTATACAAGTAGTCCAGTAGTCCACTTGTGAGCCTCGTATTGAGATTCTTGTGGTACTGCTTCAGCTCTTCCTTAAAGTGTTCTCTGGTGTAATGTACAGAATAAGGGACGGAACTATGGACGAATTTAGGATAACTTCCGGGTTTGAAGTCTCCAAACGTAATAAACTCTCTTCATCCTTTATAGCTAAGAAGTACCTAAATCTATATTCACTTATATGGATTTAGGGGATTCTTTCCCTTCTAACTTCATGTCAACCCGAGTGCTTCTGGTGTCATTACTAGTCGAGCACACTCACTGAGCCGAATTCTATCCTAAAGTTCCAATCTGGGGCTATCCACCAGGATGATCTGCCGTCTCAGCGCTCGTAACAGATGATGCAACAAAATCTTTCTGTAAAGTGGATCAATATATTTACGATTTAACAGCAGTGTACCAGAATTCAATATACGATGTCAATGTCGTAAATAGGGTTGGATATCTTGATATTGGTCTTCGAAGCGACTCCTGTCATTGCAGGTCTTCGAATTTCTAGACAAGGACTGCATACCGTATTCACGTGACTCCAAATCTCATTCTGACATACTTGGAAAACTTCTGTATCTTCACTGTTAGCTACTTCTCTTCAACGAAGAGCCCAATAACCATGAATAGCGATCTGCTCTTTACGGGATCGATACATTCACAGGAGGACGTTCCGATTTCCATTCATACTTTAACTCAACGTGGCCCTAGTGGTAAGAGTCTGCGTAATTACGATGATGAAAAGGTAGAAGAGATCATACAGAAGACTCAATCGTTAAATATCAATTCCACTGAATTCTCAGAATATTCAGAAGTATTCAAGCATTATATAAACCCTTTGGTGTTGACGGCGATCTCTGCATTTGTGAGGTTGTTTCGTATAGATGCGTCGAATAAAGTTGTCTGGGATGAGGCTCATTTCGGTAAATTTGGCTCCTACTACTTGAAGCATGAATTTTATTTTGATGTCCACCCTCCTTTAGGAAAGTTGCTCGTAGGATTGTCAGGTTACCTAGCAGGATACAAGGGAAATTTCCAATTTGAGAGTGGATTGACATATCCCGATGATTGTAACTATGTGATGATGAGATGCTTCAATACCTTATTTGGGATTTTATGTACGCCGTTGGCATATAAAACTGCGGTCTTGCTAGGATACAGTCAATGGACAGTCTGGTTCATAAGCTTACTGGTAATTTTTGAAATGATTTCACTCACCTTATCTAAGTTTATATTGTTGGATTCGATGTTGTTGTTCTTCACGGTATTAGCCTTTTATTGTCTCGTTAAAGTTCACACTCTACGCGTTAGCAATGAGATATTAACCAGGAAGGGAACAAAATCTTTGATCTTTTTAGGATTTTCAATTGGATGTGTTTGCTCGGTGAAATGGGTAGGTTTGTTTGTAACTGTTCTTGTTGGAATTTACATAATTTATGATCTCTTGATCAAGTCATATCAAGTTACAACAAACCAATTGAGCTTTACGAATTACGTTTTACATTGGATATCAAGGATCCTGACGTTGATAATTTACCCAGTTGTTATATACCTATTGTGTTTCAAAATTCATTTTCTAGTTTTGAACCACTCTGGCCCAGGGGACGGTTCAATTTCCACCTTGCTTCAGGCTTCCTTTGAGGGCAATACCATAAAGCATGGGCCAAGATCAGTAGCCTTCGGCTCCTTGGTTACTCTTAGGTCACAGGGTCTCTCACCAAACTTAATCCATTCACATGATCATTCTTATCCAGAAGGTTCTCAACTACAGCAAGTAACCACATATGGCTTTAAAGATTCTAACAACAATTTCTTGATTGAATTTGACGTGGCCGCTGGCTCTAGGGGAGAATATGCAGTGTTGGAACCGTTAGCGAATGAAACTGGGAACTTTCACACATTAGTAAAGAACGGCGATACTATTAGACTTATCCATGATGTCACTGGATGCTTTTTGCATTCCGAGCCGATTCCTGCTCCCGTCTCACGTAATCATTTCGAAGTCTCCTGTTTTGCTGATTTGGACACTAATGACCTCCGCGATGAGTGGGTGATTGAGATTCAGGAACAAGAGACTTCTCCTTCCCTCGATTTCCAGAACGAGCATCCAGAAGAAATTCACCCGATTTCAACCAATTTCAGATTGAGACACAAGATATTAGGATGCTATCTATCAAGCACCGGTTATTCGTACCCATCATGGGGATTCCAACAAGGTGAAGTTGTGTGCAAACATGCATTCCTCAAGAAAGATAAAAATACATGGTGGAACATAGAAGACCACGTCAATAGTAAACTCGATACACCAACTCAAAATTATGTTCCACCTCAACCCAAGTTTTGGAAGGAGTTTATCTTGCTAAATTATGGCATGTTGGCATCAAATAATGCTTTGGTACCTGACCCTGATAAATTCGATAAATTAAGCTCAGAATGGTGGGAATGGCCGTTATTACTTACAGGTATTAGACTATGCTCGTGGGGTGCTACAGATGTAAAATACTTCCTAATTGGGAACCCCTTCATATCTTGGTTGTCCACTCTAGGATTATTGGTTTTCGTCTGTTATTGTCTCAGCAGAGCATTAAAGTACCAGAGACAGATTATCTTTTATGGCGTTTTCGATAAAGAGTGGAATGCGTTCCTCATCCAAGGTATAATGCCATTTTTGGGTTGGTTTTTACATTATTTTCCCTTCATCATGATGGGAAGAGTGAAGTACTTGCATCATTATGTTCCAGCGCTATATTTTGCCATCCTCATTAGTGGTTTCCTCTTGGAAACACTAGTTCACAATAAGTGTAACAAAACAGTGTCGTACTTCATCTATGCATCAATGTATGTTTCAATACTTGGTCTGTTTTGGTATTTGAAAGATTTAGCTCTTGGAATGGATGGACCTGCAAGTACTTTTAAGCATTTAAAGGTGCTCTCAACATGGATGGTTTAGCGCCATTAGCAGACTAGATGAATCCATATCAGAGAGATATCATTGGACTCATAAACATATCAATAAATTTATAGACTATACTTATACTGCAATAAAATGAAGCAGCGCTTTCGCGATGCGATATGCTAGTTACTACACCTTGCGCATTGAATGTGTCCAACATACAATTTGGAAATCATAAAAGATGTTATACAACGTAAGTTTTGAAAGGAATGTAAGACTGAACTCTAATCTACTATACATCAGAAATATAACATCATTTTCGTGAAATATGCCGAAGTGCAATTTTACGAAGGGCACCAAGAGTATCCAACAATGTTCACGAATAATCCTGACTCGAGTATGTTGGATTGTGTTCATCTCTTCTACGGCTGGCTTAGCACTATTACTACTCTAGGCCACTACTTTAGAAAACACTTCAGCCAATCACGTCCACATTCATATATACCTACATCTTTTAAGTGAAAATAAATTAAATATAATAGTAGTATTTTGAAGATTTAGTTAACTTATAGGAAATATTAGTTTGGAGCTCAATGGTGCCAATGTCTTGTTGAATGAGAAACATCTAGAATTGAATGTTAACTTCTTACAAATCTAGAGGATGAAGAATCTTGCCATGACCTGAAGGCCAGAATCAGGTGAATATGAAAAAATATTAAGGAATAGAGTGATGGGGCATGGAGTTAAGAGTATACCTAAGGTAAAATATGCCTCAACTACAAGGACAAATGAATTCTGGTCCAACGAACCGATTACAAATATGTTAATGTACTTTGTACAAGAGTGTGGAAGGGTCATGAGTACCATGAGTTAACTACTGTGTGTTTGTGTAAATGATTATTCTATTTATTATAGATACTTCTAAGACAACTAGTATAGAGAGAGATATTCACGTCCTTATATAGACCAGTCGCCCTCTCTAATATTAACTACTTAAGATATGGTGTTGTTCCCTTCATATGACCACTATATGGGTCCCAACATATTAGAATCTCATGCAATACATGCCCTATCACGTAACAAGACCATTCAATGAATGACTACGTGCATGATATTATTTAAAACTTAAGGAAATCTTCTACTTTCAACAAAGAGATACTTATTTCTCAAAATTCCACCACAATACCATCCAAACATAACAACGACTATGGTCCACTCTCAACGAATTAAAATCAACAATTGACTAGCAATATTAGTAGTCAGGGGTTTCAGAGAAATTCCCTAGAATAAAGATGTTAAATATCTCAACTGTAGCTCGTCCTTTGCACCATTTGTTGGAATAGAAAACTCTAGAAGGTGAACGTAAAATTTAATGTAATCAAGATGTGTGAGAACCAGAGAGTCCGAGAGCATGCGAATGCAATTAATACTAAGAGAAACTCGGATATTGATTGGATAAGACAATAACCTTATGAAAAATGCCTCAAGGATTACTAAATATAGCAGATGACTTCTGGTCTATATATAGGGACTTATTCCCAAGTTTATAGGTTCTAGTTTAGCTTGTATAACTGGATTTTGTATATCTAAATCTCAAATCAATAAATCAATATTGCTATCAAGTTCACTATGTCAAACAGCGAATCTTTACACCAATCACATAAATTGTACATATACATAGTTATTTCATTGATGACTTGGATTTTTACTCATTACAATCGGATATATATAGCTGCGAAAGGGGATTGAGTGATTAATAGTACTTTTCACTAATCTTCTAAGTAGAATAAACATATAAACCTATATACCTATATAAGTGGTAGACTGATACCTTTATATATCCCGAGTTCATGGCCCTCCTGGCTATTTCCGATATCTCTAATTAATTGGTTATTCTAAATTACCTTATCTACCAATTTCACTTTATTTTGTGAAGAATGCCGTGCTCATCTCTTTAATATCATAGATCGTTTCAGATAGAGCCCGCTTTTGAGACCGCCTTCAGCCTAGTCTCTTACGTCTTGGTTAATAAGAAATTTCTTTTTCCATATTCATAAATTTCTGTTTCAACAGATCGGTCTTGTATAGACCAGATCTAAAAACTGTAAGCAAGACCCCGTTCTCCACTTGTGGGGCTTCTTGCGATGCCTTACATTGACATCTGATTATTATTTGTACACATCTTAATTACAACAAATCTCATACCTTCTAGAATTATCTACACCAACATCTAATACTCTGATGATGTTGTTCTCATCGTATGATGGTATACCATATGATTGTTGATTGGGCATAAGTACAATGGGCGATATACCGTAAGTTTAGAGAATCAATACTATGTTTAAGTTCCCTTACCTCAAAGATAACTAGGCTATTACAGAAAGAGAGATAATGACGTCCTTGTATAAACCATTCAGTCTCTCTAATACTAGCTACTTAAGATATTGTTACCTAAATATTGTTGAAAGTGGTATTCAGAGATGTCCTATTAGGTTCTAAATAATATCATGCATACAGTCATTCATTGAATGACCTAGTTAGCTGATCGCTCAAGTATGGCATGATATTCTGATATGGTGGAACCATATAGTGGGCATATGATGGTGCACATCATATGTTGGTAATAACACCATATCTTAAGTAGCTAGTATTAGAGAGATTGACTGGTCTATATAAGGACGTCAATATCTCCCTCTGTAATAGTCTAGTTATCTTAGAAGTATCGATAATAATATTAAGTTTACGAATATAAACTATCACATTAAGTATAAAACCAAAATATAAACAAAAGAGATTACCCTCATGGACTATTAACTTTAACAGGTTATGAGCCAATTATCACAATTCTCCATGAACACCATGGGTAATAATTACTATTTTCCTCCCGAAAACGTCCTCAAGGACCGTGCCTCCTTTCCTAAATGGAAAGTGAGAGTTACGGAATTCCTTAAATTTGTGGACGTGGAGTTAGCCGATTTCCTTTCCGATCAACCTACTAAGCTGTTTGATGCTGCTCAGATTGCTAAATTTAATGTTACAATTGGTTTCCTTCTCCCGCTGCTCGTCTCGAAGAAAATTGCAAAAATTTATGACTCTGCTGATCTTAAAGGCAAATCTGCCTGGGACCATGTCATTGAAAAATACAGTAAGATGACTCCCAGAGATTCTCTTGAATATATGAAGACTCTTA